>JAPMIB010000017.1:1302931-1902931 GCA_034770305.1 Trichogramma dendrolimi | reverse complement strand
AAGAGATGGACCTCAAAGTGAAGCATCGTAAAACGACTTCTGATTAGCTGACACTGACGACGACGCCCGACGTGAGCCGACTCGGTACGAGCGCCTGCACTGCTATTTGTCAACAGATAGTTAGATCTTAAGTAACCTCAAAACATGAATAAAAAAATTAACGCGCACGAAACGCGTTTAAAACATGTAGTATCTCTACTTTATCTCTTTTTTTTTTTTTTTTTTTTTTTTTTCTTTTTTTCTTATATCTACTTATAAAAAAGAGAACGGCCGAAAAGTGAAGCCGCGTAAAACGACCTCTGATTGGCTGACAATGACGACGACGACGCCCGACGCGAGCCGACTCAATACGAGCGCCTGCGCTACTATTTGTCAACAGACATTGGTACTTAAGTAACCTCAAAACACGAATGAAAAAATTTACGCGCGCGCCACGCGTTTGAAACATACTATCTGAATCTTAAACTAGCCTTGAAACACGAATGAAAAAATTGAGGCGCGCGGAGCGCCTTTGAAACATACTAGTATAATAAATACTATATACGTCTATGGCATGTTGCGCGTGCAGACGGCGTTCAGCTGACTGTGGCGTCGCTCGCGTAGCATAGCGTATAGCCGCTTAGCCGGCTTAGGCCTATTTTTTTTTAAAAGAGGAAAAAAAAAATTTTTTTCTAAAAATTTTTTTTTCAAAATCCATACCGATTCAGTGCATCATCTCAAAGCCCACATTGATTCAGTACATCACGCACGCATAAAACGTTTAATGAACATATGTTCGAAAGAATAAGTTAAAAATGTTTATTTGTAATAATATGATAATCAATGAAACGTTATAATATAAAAAAATATATTTAAAAAACAACCAACATACATTCAAAGAAAAATAAATGACAAGTGTAACTTTACACAAATTAGATTTATCTAATGCATAATATACTATTCAGTAATTTTCTCAGATTTTTTTACCTAAATTTGACACTTATACGGAATATCAAATCACTGTATGATCAAATAAAATCGAACGTTGGCAGATATTATACCACTTCTGCTTATTAGTATATGAGTTATATTATCAACTTTTTTTAATTTTTCGGCAACTTCAACACCTTTTGCTTCATCATACTAAAAACTAACTATAATGAAAGTAGTTGAACGTTTTACTGTCTACAGTGTTAAATACTTCAACGTCAATTGTTAATGATCATGCTTAATTGTTTCATAAATTAAACTCATATTAATTTATTAATTTCATGATTTATTCAAACACACCCATTTCATATTTTACATTAAAAGCACAACAGTTCGTTAAAATGCGATTGATATAAATAAAGAAATTTTTGATCTACGAATTCGATTACGCTCGTAAAGCGACGAAATACGCGAAAGAATTGAGATAACAATGGAGTTTTTCTAAAACATTATGCGGTCACTGATTATTGCAGGGTATAACGAGCAAAAGGAAATCTTGATGTTTGAAACGTCTAAAGAGTGAATGACAGCCTATGCAATATGCAGGTACAATAATGAGGCAAACCGTGGGCCGCAAGAGTAGTATAGTGTCGAACGAGGGGGTCAGGGAAATGCTACAATTATAGTAACGCAGTAATAATTATAATAATTATTCTGAATTATAATGATAAAATCGTTTGAAATGTAATGCAGAGCTCCCGCAGGCGAATTGAAAGTGCGAAATTTCGCATATATTCGAATATGTTGTGTCAACGTTTGCAAAATAATCTATTTGAATAAATGATACTGCTCCAGGAGGTGAGTTATTTTATTATCGCGCGCGCGCGGGCTCGGTAAATGTATTCTCCTGAATACACACTCGTCAGTCGACAATTGCGTACGCATGAAAAAAAAAAATTATTTTCCATCGGAGCATAATTTTGCCGCGTCACATTTTCAGCGCGCGAAGCTGCTGCAGAATACATATATATATATATATATATATATATATATATATATATGTGTGTGTGTGTGTGTGCGTGTGTGTGTAAAGCTACATATATAGCGCGCTTTTACATATACACAGGCTCGGAACGGCCTGAGCCTCCTCTGCGCGCACTGGCTTATACACTGTATATAAATGTAGCGTATATATGTATGCGCGAGATCCCGGAGGTCGCCCAAGGTGTGCGAATCCCAGATGTATTGGACCGCCCGAGTTTATTTAGATTTATTTACCGACTTTGAGACGCGCTCGCGCACGGCACGTGAGGTGATTGAAGTTCCCACTCGCAGTCGGAAATCGTCTGGAAATCGATTTTGCCGTGCTGCTGCTGCCTGCCCTGCCTGCCTGCCTACCCGCGCTCCGCTGCTGCTGCGTGGCTCAATGAAAGACCAGGCTGCCAAAGCTCCTCTGTACATGCGTGCGTGTGAGAGTTCAAAAATGCCGAATATAAAATTGGAGAGACTATACAGTGGCAAAGCGCAGCCGACGTTTGTATATTTACGCGCCAATTCCTGTACTACTCGTCATTTCAATTAATTAAATTGTAAATATGAAACTGAAACGAGATCGGAAAAATTCGAAGCGTTCGGCGGGGCGCGCGTTCGCGAGAGAGACCAAGCTCCAAGTTCGTAGCTCGAAGGTAGAAGGCAGGGAAAAGCAAAGAAAGAGGGATGAAAACTACTAGGCAGGAAATTTTGGCGTTTGCAAAAAATGAAAGAAAAAAAAATGAGAAATAAAAGAACGTTAGCAATATTCATGAAATGCCCAGAGGCGGCCGAGTACACAGAAGCTCATATTGGAAATAATGCTATGTATCAATCTGTGCGCTGAGGTATTCAGAAAAGAATTAATAAAGCGAATAATATGCCGTGTAACATATAGAAATCTCGGTTATGGATCCGTGTATGTGTGCTTCGTTCCCGAAGCGAAGCAGAACAACGAGTGCATGCGTGCGCGTCCAAAGTTCTCTATATGTTACGTGTATGTGTGTACGTTGGCGCGCAGATATGTATAGAGACTGTATATAAATACGTAGTTGAAAGCTAGTGGGAGGAAAAAATTAGGCGTACGAGAGGGTGAAGGGTGCGAGGCAGAGGCAGACTGTGCCGAGTGAGAAAAGTCGAAAGTGCAAAAAGGGAGAGCGCGAGCGAGAACCGGAGAATTCTCTCTCTCTCTCTCACTCTTTTACGACGCGCACGACTGCCTCGAGAGTCGAGAGGTCTTATTCTGCTGCTGCTGGCTGGCGCATTCTGGAGTCCAGGCGCGTCCGTGTGTTTCGACAGGTCTAATACTGTATAGATCCAACCCAGCTAGCCACACGCTCTCTCTCTCTCTCTCGCTCCTCTCGCTCTCTTGTAGTTTGTTCAAATCGACCGTATCGTTTCGCACTGAATTCCAAGCGCCAGCTGAAACGCGATTTTTATTTTTCCCAGAGACACGCTCCTCCTTGTCTCGCAGTTTTTTTCCTTTTTCACCCTTTTCCTTTTTTCTTCTTTTTCTTCTTTCTCTATCTCTCGTCGTTCTCGATGCACTTATTCATGCGATTGCGCTCTCTTCACCCTTCAAATTGATTCCATATAAATGTATGTGAGATATTGTATCCAGTTGTACGTGATATATTACATAGAGCGTTATAATGGTATTTAAACAACTAACTGATTCAAGTCAACTTTGAAATTTTGATTTTTATTGCTACTCATCTCAAGTAATGGAATCATACGAAATAAAAAAAATTAAAACTATTTCCGAAATAGATTTAATTTTGAATTTTTGGTTATTTCAAAAGCTGGGTTTGATTTATTCTAAACAGATAAATTGATACCTTAATTGTAAACAATATGATCATAAACGATTTTTACATAATTTTTCGAAACACTAATCATGTTTATAGTAACAACAAATTAGTTCAAGTTTTGTCTTTTGATGAAACAAGTCATAATTCCAATAGATATATTTTACTCATTCAGTTGACGAGGCACTAAATAGATAGATTGATCGTTTAATTTTAAAACTAAAACGTATAAAAGTGATAAGAAGCCCAAGGAAGTTGTCTCACAAGATAATTTAAGTGGGCATGACATTGTGGTTTCAGACGACAAACAATACGTTTGTGATATTTGTCAGGAGGCATTTACACTAGAATCAAGTATGATAACACACCGAGATGCAATTCATAAAAAACAAAAAGATTACTCATGCGACAAGTGCGAAAAGAAATTCGAGTTCCCAAGTCATTTGAGTAGACACCAAATATCAGTACACAACAGCCGCAACGATTTTGCATGTGACAGCTGTGAGAAAAAATTTGTGAAAAAATCGAGTTTGTTTACGCACCAAAAATTAGTAGACAAAGATCGCTAAGATTTCAGGTGCAAAAGTGCGAGAAGAAATTTGAAAATAAATCAACTTTACTTGAGCACAAAAAGATATTCCACGAAGTTTTCAAAGATTACTTATGAGAAAAGTGCGCCAAGAGATTTGGAAATAAACATAGTTTGCTGTTGCACATAAAAAGAGTACACAACGGTCGCAAAGATTACATATTCGAAAAATGCGGGGAAAAATTAGGAAAAAAATTGCACTTGCTTTTTCACTTGAAGAGTGTACACGGAAATCAAAAATATATCGCCTTAAAAGTCTATAAAGATTACCTATGTTACAATTGCGGGGAGAAATTTGGAAAAAAATCGTATTGGCTTTTCCACCAAAAGACAGTACACGAAAGTCGCAAGAATTACGCATATGACAAATGCGAAAAGAAATTTGGGATTCAAAGCAATTTGATAAAACACTAAAGGACAACACACGATGATCGCAAAGATTACGAATGTTATAATTACGATAAAAAATTTGGACATAAGCGACTTTACATTTGCACCAAAAGACAGTCCATCAAGGACGTAAGACTATGTATGCGACAAGTGCGAGAAGAAATTTGGAAAAAAAATTCATTTGCTTTTGCACCAAAGGACAGTACACGAAGGTCGTAAAGACTACGCATGCGATATTTGTAAGAAGACATTTGGACAAAAACCACATTTGCTTTTCCACCAAAGGACAGTTCACGAAGGTTGCAAAAATTACGCATGTGACAAATGCGAAAAGAAATTTGGACATAAAGGGACGTTGCTTGTACACCAGAAGACAGTCCATGAAGGTCGCAAAGATTTTGCGTGAGACCAGTGCAAGAAGAAATTTGGACAAAAAATACAATTGATCAGGCACCAAAAGACAGTGCACGAAGGTCGCAAAGATTACGCATGTAATGATTGCAAGAAAAAATTTGGACTTGAATCGGATTTAATCAGGCATCAAAAGACAGTACACGAAAGTCGTAAATATTACGCATGTGACAAATGCGATAAAAAATTTGGACGAAAATCGGCTTTGCTTGATCACCAAAAGACGGTACACGAGGGTCGCAAAGATTTCGCATGTGACAATTGTGAGAAAAAATTTGGACGAAAATCATATTTGCTCGCCCACTAAAGGACAGTATACACAAGTCGTGAAGATTTTACCTGTGACACGTTCTAGAAGAAATTTTCGATTCGAGTTCGAATCGAGTAAAACTCGAAAAATCGGGTACTCGCACAGCCCTAGTTATTTTATCACCATCTATTCTAGTAAATATTTCAACTTTATTTCTAATAACATATGAGTAATAGCATTTAATGTTCTGTATCGCTGTGGGCTCAAATATAAACTTATCTTTTGTGTGCGAGTGTTTACATAAATATGTCGCAGTACATCACTGCGCACGATTTGTTAATTATGGAGGGGTAAAGTATCGTCAAGTAGCCATCGCGATTGTGGAATCGCCTCGCTAATGTTACAAGTGATGCTTGTAGTAGCAGAATTCCGAAAAGGACGTGGCCACTTTAGCTTTATAAAACCCCTACGAGGGATAAAAAAATTTGGTACAGGTGGCAGGACCAAGTATTCAATTACTTAGGAATATAATTGCCAACCCATACATGTACATGTTATCTCTAGTATTTCTCTCAGAACTGGTTCGAATTGTAATTGTCAGCATGAGCTGCAGCGTTTGTGCGTTAATTTAGCGCTTTCCCGCCACCAACGCCTCCACCTCCTAACTTTCGATTTCGTCAACTGTAACAAGCTCGACTTTATATTTCATTGTAATTGTTGTACAAAGTTTTGATATGTTAGCAAAACAAATGAATGTTATATATAAATTGAGACACTACACGATGACGGAAAAAATAATCACCATCATCGGTTTGGAGGTATAAAAAAAAAGCCGAAGCTCGCTGCAGGAAAGGAGTACTTGCTGCAGATTTCGGAGGGCGTAATTAAAAAACCTTCGCAGCAAAGCACCGAGACAAAAGTTGCCTTCAGTCGTGTTTGCATAACGAAGATGCGCCCCTCCGGCGGCGTAACGATGAAAAAAACAAATATCGTCTGGGGCGGATACTTTAACATTATTTGTAGCGAGTTCAAACGGCTTTGTCCAAGACAATATTCATAGACTTTTCTTATATTTGTGCCCGTTACCTGTTATTCGGAGCGAGGCTACATTTTAAGCTCTTTTCGCGGCGGCGGGGGAAGGCAACAACTGCGAGTCCTCGACAGAGAGAAAACACAGAGATCGCTGTAGCGCGAAATATTCATAGGTAAAGGCTCGGTGGCACAGTACAAAACACGTCGTTAAAATCCTCTTGTTCTTGACGGCACGAGCGTCTCGATGTGCATTAAGAAGCTCGCTAGTTGGCGGGAAGGGGCTCACCCTTAGCCTCCGTCTCCCCCAGCCCACTATGCTCACGGTACAGAGCATTCATACACAGCAGCAGCAGCAGCTCCTGCTAGGTAAGTACATGTCACTGTACGCTCTATATATATACCCGGATGCATTTTAAAATTATTTTATGCAAAGCTTCGCGTAGAACTGAGGGTACTATAGCTTCCTCTCCGAGCGATTCTCCTATTTTTTCATTGCAAGGGCGGGCGCGCGCGCGCGCGAACGCGAGAGGCAGCAGCAAACCGGGCGAAAAAGAAGCGAGAACGGGGCCGTGTAAAAAATACTCAGAGCCGAAGCTGCTCGTCGCGGATTTGTTTTAAATACATTTTTCATTGCTGCCGCAGCTGCTGCGACAAGGAGATAGACAGAGAGATATAGAACGGTAGGAAGAGAGAGAGCGAGCGCGAGAAAAGCTTTTATTTCATTCGATTCGGCTCTGCAGCGGCGCAAGTCAAGAGCCAAGAGAAAATATATATATAACACGTACATGTACTGTTTGCTCTCTCACCCACTTAGGCTTTTACACCGAACTCATAAATTCTTTTTCGCACTTTCCATATTCTCTCTTCCAGCTAACGTGTGAATGTGATTGGTATACGATCGTAAGTGTATGTGTGTATGAAACATTGCGTCACACTTAAAACGTCGATAACCGTTTTCCTCGCTGCTGCTGCTGCGAATGAGAATTTCCTATCGGGTAATGAACTAACGCGCGATGCGATTAGAGTGCCAGCCAACACAACGAACAGGCTCAAAAGCTTTCAAAGACGAGTCGAGAAAGAGTAAGATCATCAGTAAATACCTGTAGCAGAGTTTTTGAGCGCGCGCGCGTGGAGAGCAATCAAGTATATAGAGCGATATCGCAAATTTCGTTTTGAATAAGCAACTCGCAGGGGGAGAAAATTGCAAACGACGCATCGTGACTCCGCATTGTCGATACGAGGAGGGCCAACAGCAGCAGCAGACCCGTTTTATTTAATTCCAAAACTCATTTGATCATCGAATTATTAAATTTAAATTTTCGTGCACCGCGTCGGATTCTTGCCGATATAAAGTCGGACAACATACCTATCCAGTGCGCAGGTTTCAACGCGTATGCAGGCGAGCATCAAACGATTGGCTTCGCAAAGTGCGAATTCGGAATTTTCGCTAGCGGCAGTGAGGCGCGCACAAAAGCTCGGGCGCGCGGTTTCTCTCTAGCTTCTCTTCTACGCGTCTCAAGGAAAAGACAGCTCTCGAGTCGAAATAATTTATTTAGAAGCAGTAGGCGGCAGCAGCTCTTTTCCAGTTAGCTTACACGCCCCCGCGACGAAGAGCCAAAAGTCCTTTGGGCTGTGTATATCTCTCGGCAGGCAGAGAGACTCGTGACGTCCCGACTGACGACGCTTTGATTAGCCTCTTGGCTCATTTAAAAAGTTCTTACATTAGTTGTTCGTTCCTTCATCAACTTAAGCTATTCCGCTTCATCTTTTGTATACATTATGTCGGTGAGGCGTGCTAGTGCGTCTTTTGATAGCTGTATAAGCGCACTGTACCCGTATATAAGCTCGCTCGCTCGCGCGCGCGCACAAACACACACACACACACGCGCGCGTGTCTACGCGTACGCCCATAAATATGTATGGCGTAGAATCTTGTGTCTAGGTGCGAACCTTCGCGTATTTTATCTGCAGACTTGAGCGGATACTTTGATCCCCTTCCTTGCCTCGAGCTCGAAGTTGCGTTATATTTGTATCGTTCGTACCTCATCGCACACATCGAAGCGTCGTAAGCTCTCAACGATTTATGAACTGAATCTCGGCGATCTCTGGAGTTTTCGTCGCCGATAAGCCTGTAACTGGACGATACGCACAGGTGGCATCGTTGATCGGAGGGGGGAGCTTGGGGTGGAAAGTGCAGCGAACGAGGTCGTGTAAAGCGCGACGACCGCAGGAGTACGAGCCTGAAATAGGCCGCCGCAGCCATGGTTCGGCTCAATATATATGAACGCGGTGACAGCAGCCCGAATCGAAGTAGCTATAGTCAATTTTCCAAGGCGTTTCTTTGAAAAGCGAGCGGGTTGTTGCACACGAGCTCGTGCCTGTCCCTGCGCTTATGTATAGGTGCCGTATGTAAGTTATTATTATTATTATTATTATTATTATTATTATTATATTATTATTATTATTATATATTATTATTCTCGGCGGGGGGTTTTCTCTCTTTTCTTTCTTTTTTTTTTGCCTCGCACACGTTCCACTCGATTCGGCATTTTTACCCTTACTTGAATTCGCGAATTATCTCGTCAGAAATTCAAGCCTCGTGTGCGCACAGCTATTTCGCAAATTTGATCTCCCTCCAGACGTGCGCTTACACGTCGACAACTGCAGCGACGACTATATGGTACGCGCGCTCTGCTCCATGTAGTATGTACCTAGCTCTCTCTCTCTCTTCTTTACTGAAATCCAAACGTGAGAAAATATCGAGAAAAAACGAGCAAGTTCCGTACGAGTCGCGCGCGCGAGCGAGCTGCGCGTCGAATAGTACAGTACTTTTTTTCCTAAACCGATAAGAAACTCAACTCTCTATTCTACATATGTGTACAGTCGAAAGAAAGTCTCCAGAGATATATTCTCCTCGTGCAAAGCGCGGGAGGTAATACAAGCCCCCATCTCAATTCGAGTGAAACCATTTCATTATAAGGCAATGCTTAAAATTGAAAAGCACATAGCTTTATCGAGGAACAGTCCGAGCGCTGCACGGTCAAGTACAGTCTCAAGGTTTATAAACGAGCGAAAAACGACGATGAGAGTGTATAGGCGAATCAAAGGACCCTTGCAATGAGTCTCAAGTGAGACTGAAAAAATCGCGCGAGCACTTTTCCTGTCCAAGGATGAAGAAAAAACAAACACGTATTACTTCCTTTGTTTCGATAAAATCAATAGTAATTTAATAATTTCGTTAACTCTAGGCTTTCTCTCCTTTCTCTCTCCTGTCTCTTTGTTTTTTACTTCTTTTCCTCAAAATCGGAAACTTTTGTTTCTCTGAGAAAGTTTTCTATACTTCCGTCGAGCCCGGCCATAGTAAACTCTGACAAGAATGTTCTATCTATAACATATGCTCTATTGTGCACGCTCGCACATGCTCCACGCTACGGTGTTATTTAATTATTAATCTTTTTGCTCTACTCGTCAGAATTAAGTATTAATCGACATTTTTTAATAAGCTACTTTCTTTTAAATAAAATTTAAAAAATTATTTTTAAAATAGATTGTTGTAATTAAATTTAAACATATTCAAAATTCCTTTCAAAAGTAAATATATAATAGATTTTTTCAAATGTCCAATAACCATCTTACTTATAATCACAATTTCAGTAAAAATATTTTTCAAGACGGTAAATTAATACTTCAACCAAATATGAAATCAAAGTAAAAACGAAATATTACTACTATAGTAGAATTGAAGAATCGATATTTCACAAAAAGATCACCTAATAAAATCAATTTTATGATTAAAAATGGTTATATAATATTATTTCTCAAGAGCAAACAAAATATCACCAACAGTATATGTACATTAAAGTTCATTAGCATAACCAAATAGATACGTGCATTTACATGTAAAATGGTGAATCAAATATAATTGAAAAATATTGTTTCTCTTTTTGTGTAAATACTCAAGAATCAAACTGAATAAAACTCGGAAGTAACATTATATTTATGAGTCTTAATATCTTAAAATAATGTTGATAATGGAATGTTTTGTTCTTAGTATATTATAATTGTTTATACTAAAAATAATTAATTTGATTTTTCAAAAATAATTTACGAACATCAACGTATAATATGAGTCTATAAATCACTAATGTACAAAAGTTAAAATACCATGTCACAATAAAAATTTGACTTGGACAAACACATATTCTATGAAAGTGACTTAAATTTTACCAAAACAAATATTGTGACCGTAACTACCTTAAAACGGTGTAGCAAAAGCTTAACAATCTAATTCAGGTATTTCACTTGTCATAAACTCATCGTGATGATATTTTTCGAAGCTATGAGGAGTTGGTAATAATTCTTTATCCGGCAGACGATTGTCGAAGCATACATAATCAGATGTCATTCCACACAAGCCATATTTCTGAAAAGTGTCAATTATTAATAACTTGTTATAACTTCAAAATAAATAAATAAATCTTATTACTTGTAAGAAAATTTCTGGATCAATACTTCCTGTATCTTGTCCATGGTCATAATAATTTTCAATGTTCGACATGACATTCATGTCAATGCCGTCGTGTTCGAATGATCCTTTCATAAAAACTTGACTCAAATTCTGAAACAGAATAGTTTTTTGAGTAGTTTAAAAAATATAATATTGGCAGAAATTAATGATAATGATTCTTTTATTTATTTATATATTTTTTTAATAAAATAGTTTTAGTTGAATTTACATTTACCTGTTCGTTATTATTGTGATTTTCGAAACCATTAACTGGGAAAAATTGTTCTTCATATGTTTTGTCAAAATATTGCATTTTTTTGTTAATACTATCAATATCATTAACTGGCATGTTGTAAGGTAAAGTTTCAAAAGAACAAGGAAGTGAATAATTGGGTTCGTACATTGAGTGCTGAAGAAACTGCCCATACGGATTAACCATTTTATAATCTCTGACTTGAGGTTGATAGTTATCTACCTTACACATTGAGTTTCTTTCCATGAAGAGCGAGTTTTCAGCCTGACAGTTTACACTTGACTCTTGCAGGCAATGGTCAGCAACTCCATCATAAATGTTTGGTAATATTTTACCATTCGATTCGTGAACAGGAAGGCACATAGCTTCTGAATCGTGATCAACATCAACATCAAACATTTTCATTCTCGAATTATATTCAGGTATTGCTGGATATTCTGTCGCCCTTAATATTGGTTTGTCAAAAATATCAGATATAGATGGTTGCAACATTGCACTATTTACCAAAGGCTGCTCAAGAAGTTGAAAATTTTTATTGTGAATGGCAGTGGGAGCTATTGCTATTAGTTCATTTTGATCGTTCAGAATACTGGACATTCCATTTGGAACTATAATAGAATTCATATCTACAACAAAGCGATTTATACAATTATAATTAAATAATTTTAATAATTTGTAAATTCTTAACTTACTTTCGTCTACGAAGGAATTATTAGAATTTTCATCAATAGGTTTCATTGCAAGAATTTCATTCAACTTGACTTGAGACAATAATGCCAATGGATTTGAATTGCTGGCAAACTGTTCTTGAGAGTATTTCGTCCCCAACAGTTGTTTTAAATCCTTGTCTTCAAGAATTTCAATATCTCCGAGCGTCAAAGCTTTCTGATCATTATTAGGATCTAGTACCATAATGTCAGCTTGATCAGGTATTATTATTTCAGGTTGAATAAGAGGCTGTTCATGAACGTTTTTTATATTCTGATTAGCTTCGACAACTGCATCCACAGAACCGGTTCTTTCAGTACCAAGGATTTCAAAATCATGCGAATTCTGAGTCATAAGATCACGAGCTTCGCCATCGGTCATGACTTCATAATGACCATCTTCGGTCGCACGTACAAACTGTATACCCTCGTTTGCTGCAAATTCAAGTAATTCCCCATCGGTAGCTTGATCGACCGGTGGGGCTCCAGTTACTTTTTCTGCAGCCTGTTCATTGCTAATGAGTTCTTCTAATAGAGAGAAATCATCCTCAGTATGCAGCGGATATTCCGAGACAGAGCCGATCGGTGTTATAAGGTTATCTAGGGGAAGAGGAAAAGGGAATAAGTGTACAAAAATACGATGGTTACACCGTCGACTGCAGCTCTGCTTTTCTCTCAAGTTTTGAATAGAATAAACTACAAAAATAAAAAAATCATTAATGACAGTGCACAATTCATATTAAATGTTAACTTTTTATCGGAATTGGGAAATCTGGATAGAGGAATTGGATGTTTCGAATGAGATGATCATAGATTACTTGAATTGAAATTTAAAAGTTTTATGGACTATTACCTTGTTCTTGATCAGGTCCTGGTGGTTCAATAATGAAAGTTGTTCTTCCATCTTCATTAACTTTTTCTGTCACAGTAGCAACAACAGGAACTTTGATTTGAACGGATTTTTGACCGTGATCCACAAACTGCGTAGATTCATCCATTTTTCCAGACATTTTCAAATCATCAGCAGTTGCAGGAGTAAGCAGCTAGTGTTTAAAAATAATTTTATAATTTAAATGCATTAACATGGATTTGATAGAATTGTTATATGAAAAAACTGACACATACATGATTCATGCTTCCACTAGGAGAGACTTTCACAAGAACAGGAATGCCTTTTGCTGGTTTAAATAGTGCAAAGGCTGTTTGCTCTTGTAATAAAGCTGCTTCCATTGCCTTGGTTTCAATTCGATCAATGAGAATGTTTTCCATGAATTCAGTCTAATTATCAGCATAAAGATAATCATTAAGAACGGTATGTAATGTAAGTGTAATAATACTATTATAATTTGGGTCCAATTTACCATAGGCAATTCTTTATCCAAAGAATCTGAATAAGAATTGGATCTATCATCTTCTGGTGAAGAAACCTCGTACAGATTTTTGGTGCTGTAAGGATTATAAATAAGAAATTTTTTTGCAGAATCGTTTTGAATTCAAAAGAAATTATTAAACCTTTCTGTGCTCTTAGGATCCTTGATGCTTGTAGTGGAATTTGAGTGTCGATATTTGATGCCATGCTCAAATTCTTCATGGGCACGAAGAGAAAATCGCCTCGGAAATTCTTGAGAACAGATATTACATGAATATTGCATTTTTTCAGAATGCGCATGAGCTTTGGCCTTGTGGCAAACTAGGTTGGACATTTGATTAAACCCTTTGTTACAAATATCACACTTGTAAGGACGCTCGTTTGTGTGAGTAAATATATGGTTTCGCAGATTACCTAAAAAATATGAATATAAATAACTTAATTAGGAAATAAAGTTGAAAAATAATTACGCAATAAAACAAAAATTAAGACAAGTGCTCATTTAATCAGAAAGAAAACCATTTCCAAATGTGTGAACTCATTTCTTAGACATAATAATTATAAACAAGAAATCTAAAAATGGTCAAGGACCAAAATAGCAAGCTACTTAATCACTCAGATATAATGAAGGTTTACCTGACTTTAATTATTTACAAGCTTGCTTTTCCATATCAATTGTAATGATTTGAATCAATTTATTTAATAATTGTAGATACATATTTTTTCAATGAAGTATAAAATAGTCACAATTGTGTTAAATCTTACCTTTCTGATGGAAACCTTTATTGCAAATATAACATTTATGTGGTTTCTGCTCAGAATGTGTCTTCCTATGAGATATGAGTGTAGAAACTCTGGAAAATTATAATTATTATCCAAAAATTATTGTTATACAAATTAAGAAGTTTGTTCTTTAACACTATGTTATTGAAAATACCTATTGAAGGTTTTTGAACAATATTCACAAACGTATGGGCGTGCATCACTATGAATAGCTTTATGTTGACTCAAAGTTGATAATTGACGAAAAGCTTTACCACATGCATCACATTTGAAATTTCGTTCATCGGTATGTGTAGGCAAGTGACGCATTAATGTATATTGATGACGAAATTCTTTGGAACCTACAATATACATAAAATATCAATTAATTTTCAAAAAGAATATAATAAAATGATCAATTTAGTTGAGAAAATTTTTTTAAAAAATATTAAAAAAAAAGTCATTTCTTTAAGTTCAAATCAAATGAATAAATTTAAAAATTACAAATTCCACACTCCCAAACTTTGAAAGTTTTTCCTTCTCTATTGAGATATTTTACATAATGGAGTTTAGATCGAGGATCATCCTTATCTACATGTTGAGTATTAGATGTTGAAGGCTTGTCATTAGAATTACTAGCCATTTCCGATGATTGATCCGTGATTGTTGATTCAGTATCCTAGAATTCATAAATGTAATTCAAAAAGTAAACATCACATACCCTTTTAAATTTTTTGTTTGTTAGAAAAATTTTGATTTCTAGATAATTTATATTTTCATGTGAAAACTTTTGAAACGTGTTAAAACTGACCTCTGAATCAGGAGTATCCATGTTGACAATATCTCTGGCTAAATCAACAGGTTCTTCATCGTTATCATATGATTCGTCAATGTTAGCCAATTCATTTGGGTCAAAATCCATTGTACCATCAACCTAGGTCAAAATTGTCATCATCATTTATTATAATAAACAGAAATCCTTCATAGATATGTATAATTAAGGTATTTACTTGAAACATAGAGTGAGGTTTAATTTCTTCCGAGATCGATACATCCATGTTGAAGGTAGATTGGCTATTAGTGTTACAATTAACAAAATTTAAGCTGAAACGATAAAAGTTATTAAAAGTATAAAGAAATAAATTCTATTCGTCAAGCAATTAATTTTTGTACCTCATAACGCTGTCTTCAATGGGCTCGCCTTTTGGCTCCCTTTTAACTTGGTTTTTTCCTAATTTTACAGTTAATAGTTTACTTAGTGATATTTATAATATGCATTAAATTAAAGTATTTATTCAAGTTCACATATTTTTTACTTGATGAGTTATAATTTAGATTGTAAGTAATGACAGTTTATAATTAAAAATAACAAACATTATAAGCTTTGGAAAAAGAACTTTAATATCATTTAGGTGAGCCAATTTATAACGAAATTTCAATTGATTATCAAATAGGTGTTGATAAAGCACATTGCCAAAGTCACAAAAATCACTCAATGATATTCAAATATGGCCAACTTCCAAGATCCGTTAATCGATCGATCGCCGCCATGTTCGACTTCATGCGCACGAAAAATTGGGGCCGCAGCAAAAAGAATGGATCTTTGCTAACGCTCTAATGGAAAACTGTTAGGATGCCAACGCGGTTGCTATAAACAATGAGCAGACTCAAAAACGACATTTTTCACACTCTAATAGTATTATCCAAATACAGAGCATAAAGAAAAATTACATGGCTCGTGTATACACAACAAAAGGGTTAAATGATGCACAAACCGTCAACGCCGCATACATTCGTGAGGCCCGAAGCGCCTCTACAAAGAGACGGTACTCTCTTGGGTCAAATAAACGAAAACCGCCATTGACGCAGTCATTAATTTCAATTATTGGCAGAAAATAATGCGCTGGCGAATGTTTCAGAAGCCAGTGCAATACGCGCATCAGTAATTTCGCGACAACAAAAGTGCAGTCGATGTCCAAATTGCGAAGAGCATCGAGAGAGTGCAACATAACAAACAGCCTTAACGTGGCTCGCGACGAGATAGACTTTGCGAAAATGGGATAAGAAGTGTGCAGACATTTAGAAAAAATCAAAAAAAAAAACTTACCGAGTAACTGCATTTTCGTACCCATATTTCAACTCTGCGTAGATGCTGCAACCATAGGAGCCTCAGCAGAACCTTTCCAGTACAGAGTCGATCCCTCAATGATCCAAGTAGGAACTGCTCAACTCGTCATCGAATCTCTCGATACTTTTGCGCTCCGCAAATTGCAACGGCTATTATGTGGCGATTTAGAAGGAGAGAGCGAGAGAGAGAAGTAGGGATAGACGATGGCGATCACGTCACTGCCGGTGGATTGATGCCGCCACACGGGTCATTTGCAGCCTCTCGGCCATGCGAATCTGTGACGATAGCGACGATGGGGGTTGGTTGCGCGATTGCGGTCGCTGCGGACTTTTCGCGTCGATTCGGCCGTTGGCAAGTGAGCGAGAGCGAGACAACAAACAGATGGCGCTACTTCTGAGCGCTACAGCGTTCGGACTTCGGAATCTGCGTCTATGCTCGTTCATGGCTTCTGCTGCACGTCCGATCGACACCAACCTGTGCGGTGCGTCGTATCTGTGTGTTTCATGAATCATAAAGAATTTCGACATCTGTGCAGGACTGCAGACTCCCGTGTGTCGTGCGTGACCTTGTGTACGTTGAAATCAAAGCAGTTGCAAGTTGGCTAGCAGAGCAGCGCCTGCCGCCGGTGTGGATCTTGTACTTAATTGCGTTAGTAGAAGCACGATACGTTCTTTGTCATGTACGATGCTTTCGTTGCCTTGCTTTGCAATCTCCATTAACTCGACGATATACATACAGTAATCCATTTCTTTGTCTGCCGTGTCATTTCAAAACGTTAAGCATGAACTATAAGAAATAATTCTTTCCATATTTACATGAACGCCTTTTGGGTTGTTACGACAGGACTATGTATGCAATTCATCCGATGAGCATCGAACTCACTGCTTTTTACGATTTGCGTTATGTAAAGTCTGATTATTATTGGTATGAATTCGTTTTCTTTGATTGAATATTTCGAGCAATAATTAGATTATAAGACTCTTCGATTTATCGACTTTTTGTATTGTAGATCGTGCGAAATACTGCCCTAGCAATTGCAATAAAGGTCATAGAACTCAGCACAAGTCGTTGACATTATTTAGAGGAGCGACGCAGCCATCAACGCACATTTTACTAGGTAGCTGGGGTATGAAATTCATAGAACTTTGAGCTTCTCAATATGTAAAACGTAAATCGAGCAACTCGGTTTCATGTTAGTATCCTCATGCGATGCGTAAAAAATCCCCGAAGATTCCATGCGATGGTAGGCTAAAATTTAGGACGCTACTCGAAGAACACGATTCAGCTCGTATTAATTGCGTCGTTTACAATACAATCTAATAGGTAGAAGCAATCATTTTTATACGATGTATAAATTACTGTGTCAGGAAAATAGTTGATGACTCGGACCGTGGCTGTATTCCACGAGCCTGTACTTCCAGCGATCCGACTTGAATGACCTTATGATGCTATGTAAACATAATAGATTTTATTGTTAACAGTACATTAAAGAGTACGCCTCACTATATTGCATCTAGCTTCGTGCGTCCTCGACAAAGTTTGCACTTTTGCGTTATGTCCATAACGCTTCTACAATTAAGAATCGCGGCACAATACGAAACGAATTTTGAACGTGTTGATTGATACTTGATCTCGTAGTCCCCAATATACTAAGAGAACACAGCATTCAAATATAGCTCTGTAGGAATATAAGTTGGTGCTAACACAAGAATCAAATTTTTTCTTTTATTCCTTTCTTACATCACGAACCATGATGTAATTATATATTATTATAAATGTATTGAATGAACCAAATACGATGCTTGCGACCCATTGTTTCCCTAAAAATGTATCGTTTTTTGTTATAATAAGATCATATTTTAAATAAATAAGTGGCTGATTCGTCAGGCTATCTTGTTGCAGCAAATGCATGTATTGCGAACGAAATATCTCGGCATGGTCCTACGCCAGTTAAATCCTTGCACTTACTATCCTTGCTTCAGCGGGGTCATGCTGTCAGTGAACTTTCTCGCTCTCGCATGGAAGCGGTTCGAGCTGCAGCCTGCGTATACAAATAGCTGTATCTCTTCACAATAGGAGGGTCTCAGAGAAAATTAATACGAGTTTCAAAGATATGACTTATGAATGTCAAATAAGTTATTTTCATTCTTAAAAATGATCGTGATACATTGCAGCGCTAACAAAAATTTTATATTGCATACTGTTTCAATAAATCTCGACACTGCACTCGTTGGATGAGTTATTTCACATACTTTTCAAAAAAGACGCCTTGTATTGACGGTGGCGCGCTTATTATGGATTCTCATGTATATTGTACTCATGTATATTGTAATGCCGAATCACATATAATTTGGAGCTCGTTACACGCTTCTTGATATCGAAGCGTTGAGCGAGTACAAAGTCCAGCATTGAGGGAAAAGATCAGCGTGCAGGCAGCCAAAAGTAAAAGGTCTGCTTCAACTTACGTCAAAATAAGAACACATTAGGATTGAAAAAATGTTGTATAAAAGTAATAAAGATTTCTCTTGATAAAAAAGCTGTCAATGAAAATTGAAATTAATGAATATTTTTTTGAAAAAAAAAACAACTTTTTTGAGAAACACCTCGGAAGAGTCTTTTGTCATTATATATTGGCCCATAACAACATTATGTATTATTATTAATGAAACACATATTTGACTTGCCTCTAAAATTCTCTTTTGGAAAAAATCTCAAGTGACAAATATGTTTTTTTTATTCTTCCTAACTCATGATACAACACAGTTATATTACATGTTTATTATATTACATGTGTCTACAATATAAGTCATAGGCCTCGTTATATCATAACTATCATTTCTTTCCAATTAAGATTTAAAACTAAATTCAAATTCAAATTCAAAAAGATCGAAACAAATTATTAAATTAAAATTTTTTGAATTTATTTATTTAAATGATATAGAAAATGTGCAGTATTAATTAATTACAAAAGATATCAAGAAATACTGCAAACATGCATATGGCCATCACAAACTTTGGCCTGCAGCCGCCAAGAAAATACAATATTCATTAGTTCATTAGTTTCTCAATGATAATTTCACAACAAAGAATAGGTAATTGATAATGTGTCAACTGTCATCTCTAAGAAAGATCTCAATGCCAATCGTCGACAAAATGCTCTCATTGTAATCTCGCTCAGGTGCGCATCGAAAGCCTCCCTGCACTCTTTGGAGGGGTTCTTCCAATAACCCTCCTTATTTACGAACTTATTGTAGTAGTGATCAAAATCACGTGTAAATAGTTTATTGGCCTTCTCGGAACGTAATCGAACCAAGTCGTAGAACGACAGGCTCGGTCTCACCTCGAGCTTTTTCGCTTGTATCGCGAATTTCTCGTCGTCGTACCAACATCGGTCAAGATCAGCTGACATCTTGAACATTCCGTACTTGGCAAAATATTTCATGATCGTCAGGGCGCCGCTTTGGTCCAGTTCGTATCCTCTTTCCTCTAGACGTTCAAGAATAGCCAGAGCATCGAACGCTAGACGAATTATAAAATCATCGCAACGATATTTTTCTACGATGCATCTCACGCCAAATTAGCTCTCAGTGGGATAAAGAAAGCTCGTCACATCAGCACCACGATTCAAGAGTACACCGATCACACTTGGTAAGAAAGTCGACACAGCTAGTTGCAGCGGTGTACGGCCCAACTTGTCCCGTGCATCGACCTGCACTGGTCGACGGACTTGGTCGGCTAATCTTGAAAAACAGCTCCACGAATCTTGCATCTTCGCCTGTGTTGCAAATAAAGTGCAGAGGTGTCAATCCGTCCTTGTTGGCCAAATTTGGATCAGATCCGTTTGTCAGCAGCACTCGGACAGTATCTTCATCAACGCGGGTCACGGCCAAGTGTAACGGCGAATTACCGGTTTTTGTCACGAGTAGATTAGGATCGTGCCCAGCTTCGAGGAATTTCTCGACAAGTTCGCAGCATCCATGCCTGCAGACTACGTGAAAATGCATGTATCCGAATTCATCGGTGTAATTCACGTCGCACTTGTATACTTGGAATAGCTCACGGACTACGGCAGCCAAGTCGAGCTGGGAGCGTTTGGCAGCATCATGTATCGGTGTTGTACGACGCAACAATGGCTTGCCGTTTTCATCGATCTCAGGCTCGTCCTTGTATCTTGTCTTGGCAGCAAATCGGATGAATGGATATCCACCAAAAATGGTATCGCTTTTGTTCTTCATATCCTCCGTGAGAAGCCAATAAATTTCTTCAGTCCTTTACAATGATCCGGGCCTAAGCAGTTATCGTGGAAAGAATACTTACTCTCGGCTCGGCAGAACTTTCGGCATCGGCTGATAGTATACGCGCGAAGCAATAGACGCTCTTGACTCTTTTGACATGAGGCACAAAATCTACGATCGTCGCGCTTACGTTCGCTTGCTTTTCGTCGGTTTGAAATGAAATAAATCGAAGAAACAAGTACATGATTCCCATATGAAAGTCTTTTGTAGGTGATTTCATTGATACAGTTTCTGCTTCTGTAACAACTATATAGTTGCAGAACGCTCATCAGAGTCAGTACAATACGATTTTCAATAATTATAACTGTAATTACAATAATATATAATTTATTAATCAAAGTAATGTGATTGCAGATTACTATTTTGTATAAATAACTATCATCATCATATTATATCATTTGGTCATTTTAATATTTTTAATTAATAATTGAAATAGAAAACATATCAATTACGTAATGAAATAAATTACATTACTAAGATAAAGATTTCAGGTCCCTTATTTCAGAGTGTGACGATGGCTGTATTATGGAACATCTTTTTTCCTTCACCTTGCCCAACGCGCTAAGAAAATTCTCACTTCAAAAATTGCGGACAATGAAAATGCAATATTTTTCTTTTTTTAAATAGTAAAGTAAGAGGATGAAAAGAAAAGAGGAAGAGGGGCAAGCCAACAGCGGATGGAGTCGCGTCGCACGCGGCCCATACAGAGAAAGAGAAGGATAGGGAAAAGCGAAAGGGTTGAAAAGACGCTGATGAGGAGGTAGCCGGCCGCGCACGGGAGACTGCTAGAAGAGTGCCGAGCTAAGAAGACGGCGGCGGTGGGCGCGCTCGACTCTCGACCGGGGGCCGAGCTCTCGCTCGTCTAGCGTGTGCAGCTGCACATAGTTAACCTCGCGCGGACGCCACCACCATACAGGATAGAGAGAGATAGAGCCGAGAGGGTAAAGGTAGGCTACGTGCGCGGCATACTTGGCCTTACTTCGATGGCTCGAGGCGAGGAGACACGGATTGCGGAGAGAGAGAGAGAGAGCGAACAATTTCACGCGATGGCGGTCCGCGCGCGCGAGCGAGTACACCACCAACACAAGTTACTATATGCTCGCAAATGCTGTAGCCGGCCAACACCTAAGCACAGATTCGCCTCGCTCTATAAGTTGCTATATATTGGTTTATATAGGCCAGGGGAGCAGCAGCAGCAGCAGCAGCAGGTCTATATAGCTGTGCTTTCTCTATCTAGTGCGCGCGACTCGACTGCCCTACGAGGCCAATGATCTCGTGATCGTGCACCACTATGCCTCTGTGCATGCAGCTCCTACACATAGATATAGTTACGTAGAGCTCGACTGTAGTAGAGCTTTCGGCCACACGCGCGCACACCTTTTTTCCCTGCACTTCCTTCGCGCGCTCTCGCATAGGCAACTCCTGCAGGCAGCAGCAGCTTCCTCCTTTGCTTTGCCTTTTTTTTACTTTCTTCAATCTTTTTAAAAGCCCCGCGCGCCAGCCAATCCGCGATCGTTCTAACCGTATACAATTTTTATCTCTTACTTTTATTCATCCATTCGCATTCGTTCGCTCGCTCGCGCGCATTCGTGAGAATGTATTTTTTATTCCGCTGCGCTGCTGCTGCTGCTACTGCAGCTTCTGCGCTCGCTCCTACGCCGCACGGTAATTCCGAACGTTCGCCCAAAGTACTCGTTATTCCTATCGTATAGCCGCGCCGCCTGACGCGATCGAAAGCTCCAATAGGCCCTATACATATAGAACGCGCATGCATAATACCCTTCAGCCCTCATCCGCACGCGTATGTGTGAGGTATATAATAGCTAAGCGATCGCCGCGCACACCAAAGTATACTTATCGCGTTAATATATCCAGCCTCTCCTTCGAACGACTCTCCTTGAAACGCGTCGACGCACTGGACTTGAGAGAGAGATACAATTGTGCAGGAGAATTGCAAAAGTTGTTATACTTGATGACGTCGTCATCATAGCGCGATTGATGAACGATGTTCAGGGTCAAAATTAGACGTTTTGGGGGTTTTAAGAGAAATTAAGTCCAAGTCAAGGCAAATTCTATCGCATCATCTATCATTGGTGTCTAAATCTAATTGTTTTTCGAGTACCAAAATCGGTTTTTTTAAAACTGTAATTTTAATAATGTATAATCTCTCGTTAGAAATCCTTAACATTATTTATGGCCTAATGACCAAGAAACACTACCATTCATTGTTTATCCGTTACAATTCTTTTACAATCATAGAGCGCATTTTAAATAACCCACGCGATGAATCGAGAAAACAATTCAATTTTTTGAAAAAATTTTGACCGATATTCAACCAATGTGAACACGATATTACTACTTTAAGCATTTGTCAGTAGATGGTGAATACCTTTATCTGCAAATGGCTAAGTTAAAATAGTTGTATAAGTCAAAACATGATTTTGAACAAAGTATACATACACATCATGAAATATATCATACATAAATTAAATATTTAAATCAATCAAATGTTATAAATGTGCAAATGTTTAACCTATTAACGTCCAGAATGACGAAATTTTTGTTCGCGATCGACGCGATTTTTTTCCACATTTTACGCTTTAAAAAGACCTTAATTAATAAATGCTTACATAGCATTTTATGTAAACTTTAATGCCCTTTCAGAATCTGGGCTCAATATTTGAGATTTGATGCTTCATTAAAAAGTTAACTCTTGAGGCCAATTTTGGGCCCACAAAAAGTTTTTTGGATATAAATAAGCATATATTAATGAAAAATGTAATGTTTGTTTTCACCATTTTTTGGTCATATATTTCTAGACTAGATTTAAAATGTAAAACTTCAACCAAATAGAATTTCTACGTTCAATTCAATTCAATGCTCGTTAACTTATAACGTTATAGTACTCCTTATGTTCATTGATCATATTTTTAAATAAAAAACTCAGAAAACATATGCTTTCGGCCTGTTTTTAAAACTGACTTTAATAGAACTTTCCAATTGACCAAATTTGAACCATTTAAACGTCAAAAACGAAAAAAAAGAAACGTTTAATCTCATCTCGCGGGAGCGAAATTACTCAGGCTTCCGAGAAAAAAAACTTTCAATCCAGCAAGTTTGCCGATGAAAAATAAAAAATGAGCGCGAGGCGTTAAATAGTGCTGCGCATGATGAAGCTGTGTGCAGTAGTGGCAGCAGCAGCTTAATAACAAGGGCCGCTGTTGTGCCACCTTCCTGAGTGCTATTCATCGCTAATGATCGAACGCGCCACGTCGTATTTTGAGATTTACGAGCTTTACATAATACGCGTGTATGCGTGAACGCGTACGTGCGGCTAGCTGCTGGCCTACCTCGTATAGGTATATCTATATAGCACCGCATACAGACAGAGAGAGAGAGAGTATGGACTACGGTATGGTCGGCTCGAGTCGAGTCCCTTCGAATAACAAGCGCGTTCACATAACAATACGTGAGTGCGGCCGTTCGCGGTGAGCGGCCTCGGCCATGCCACACACCATCGCCACCGCTACCACCACCGTCACATGTATGTGCAATATAATGCCTATGCGCCTCTACGTGTGTGCGTGCATATAAAGCACAATATAAGCACATCACACACAGGCGCGTATAGAGTAGAGACGCTATGTGCTCCTCCGCAGGCTCGCAGACCTGCTGCCGTCCCGTCAGACTCCTCTCGCAGCAGCAGCAGCGGCATATTATATTATATTATGCGCCGCTCGCACGTGCAGACGTGGCTGCTACTGCTGCTGCTGCCTGGCAGTACAAGCCCCGGTAAAGAGCAACGCCAGTGCCGATCTGCAACAAGCTCCTTGTCAATTTTCCCAAATTGCTTATCGCCGCATCGGCTTTATTAATTTGCCGCCGTTGCTGCCTGGCCATGATCGATGTTTTGCCCGGTTGCCGCTAGTCCTGCGCATTTTCCACGGCTCAAACACATGCAAATCAGTCGTTTGAATTTCGTTTTGGCTCGCGTGATAACCGCGACCAGAATTTCGAATGTCTCATCCCCCCTTATGGCATCGTGGCATCGATACGAAACCATCACCGACACGTTCAATAATTACTCGATGATTCTCAAGCCTACGCTCCAAGACACAATGGCACTGCTCCGTGAGAGCAAAGAGAATGTATAGCCGAATAGACGCGCAGCCGGATACCTATTGATACGTGGCGCAGAAGAGGATATAAAGCCGTAGATCTCGAGAAGAGCTGGAGAGCTTGCGAGCTTGCGCGACGCCTCGGATAGCCCCTCGGCGTGCGCTGACGCTTCGGCGTAAATCTTTCGTCGCGAAATTCGATGCGAATGGTGAAACCAAGCGTGTATAGGAATAGCGTACGTCACTGGCAAAACTCCTCTCTTTCGCCCTATATATCGCTCGATACATATATACAGCCGGAACGCTTTCGTTCTCGGCGCGCGTGTGTGTAGGGGTGTGAGTGCTGCAGCCTCGGCTCTCTGTACATATAGATATATATAAAATTGCGACAACAGCTGCGAGAGTAAGGGCCAATCTTGCGCCTCGAGTCTCGAGGCAGCGAGAGAGAAAGAGAGAGGGAGAATCGACTATGGCTGGCGTGTAACAGTCCTCGTGCTCGTACGGCTCGAAAAGCTTCTCTCTCTCTCTCTCTCTCTCCGCACTGCATCCTCGAGATCCTTGCCAGCAGCAGCAGCAAATCGTAACGCGGGGGCAAAAAGGCCCGCTTATATAGGCTGAGGCGTAAATTGTTAAAGCCGGCCTCGCTCGTAGTTATAAATTAGAAAAGAAGCAATCTTGCCGGCTTGGCTGTTTCCTAGAGCGGAGTCGCGTCGCCCTTCGCCCTTCCTCGCCTCCTAGCGTCAGAGCTCGCTTTCACTCGTTTCACTTCCGCAGCACACCTACATTTGCGCGCGTAACCGAACTTTTCTCGACTAAAGTATAACCATAGAGCGAAGAAGAGGAAGAAAGAACAAGTGGTAGAAGAAGAAGTGGAAGAAAAAGAGGAAGAAGAAAGGGAGCTAAGAAAAAGAAGTAAAAACGCAACAGCGGCAGCAACACGAGCATGAGCAGCAGCAGCAGAAGACGCCGAGTGCTCCAAGGTTTTAGCGCTGTCCATAAAAAAGTCTAACAGCTTTTGGCCAAGATTACGCCGAAACGTACGTTTCCCGGCATCTTTGGCGCTTCGCAGCAGCTTACGATTTCTGCGCGAACGGTGAACAATACACGTATACAGCACACACACACACACACGTACGTGTATATAGCAGCTCTGTACTGCACTGTTTACTCTATACATACACCTCTGGTCTGCAGAAGCGTAGCTTTTCCCGCTCGAGCTGCGAAGAAAAAACACACGAGATGCTGCTGCGTTTCCCTCGTACATATACACACGCGGCGAGCGTCTAGCTAAGTATAGTTATCTCTACTCGCGCGTCTGACTATCCGAATTACACGCGAGATCGTATATGTGTGTGCGCGCGAGAGCTAAGAGAGAGCAGCGTAGAGCCTGTGTTACTTCCAATTTGTGTCCGACAGTCGAGCTGTATTGGCTAACCACCTACGCGCAACACAAGACCGTAGCAGCAGCACACCTCCCTAACACATGTTTTTATACGATACTTATGCGCCTCGAGGTCTCGACCATATATACTACGTACGGCCTTGAAGTAAACTTGCTGATCCAATCTTCAACTGATTAAGGCCTGCCTCTGTGTTAAGGTATACGACCCCTCGTGCAGCTGTGCTGCTCCGCACAAATCCTGATCCGACTCGACTCCTCACCTCCTCCTTCTCCTCGAGCCAAGATTCGTCAGACGTCGAGACATTTTTGTCCTATATATTTCCCATCTATCATTTTTTTTTCTTTTTAAATGTATTTTACGTCGCCCAGCCGTTAAACTAGCCCGCCACTTATCAATAATCCATATAAACGCTTTCCCCCGTTTTAATTTACTGACGCGCATCTGAGCGGCAAAAAATTTCAATTGAAAACGGTCCGATATGAATCGTTGCCGACGACGACGACGACGACGAAGGGGAGAATCATCGAGCCGGCGTATATATACAGACAGACCTGGCCGGCATTAGCGGCACTGCACTGATTGTGCCGCCAATTTTTAATCAAATCGCTCGCAGACGACGAGCGCCGAGTTATTGATGCGCTTGCTCGCCGAGACACGTAATGGCGAGTAGAACCGAGAACGCTTATATAGCAGTGATTCATACTTATAGACGTTATATATAGCTCAGACCGATAACGCAGCTCCGTATGGAAAATCAAGATGAACGATAAAGAAAATAGCCGACAAGAAAGCGACAAAGACAAGCAGCAGTAGTGCTCATCGACTTCTTATTTTTTTTTTTTTTTTTAATAAATCAAATGTTTCTCGGGCCTATGATGTGCATGGCAAGTGCGCTTGATTTACCGCGATCCATCATTTCACTGGCGTGTAATCGGATGCGTTTCCGAGTAGAGAGACGAGAGAGCCGCCTCCCTTGTGTATATAATACGTCGAGCTGCAGCAGCGTACCTATACACAAACACACACGCGAAGCTTTCGATCAATTCGATTCTCGCAATATCTTTAGTGACCGTCTCGACTGAAAGTCGCAGCTCACGTGTGCTTCGATTCAATATCGTAATATATTATGCGACGTGCAGTGCATCGATCGGATACATACGCGTATCTTTTACACACACTCACACAAATGAGAATAGATCAACGTAAATCACCAGATTAAAATCATCGTATACCCAGTGCACGGAATATCCCCCATTATTGCGATTAATAATTTTAATCATCTTTTTTTTAGAATTTATTTCATAGTCGACCGCGTCAATCTGTTAACTTGATATAAAATGATCAGCGGATGCTTCATAATCGCCATAATACCCTTTTTAATTGTGAACCACTTTCGCTCTCGCCTCTAAGCTAGATTCTTCTGCTCAAATTTTCTCCATAATATAGCGCGAACGAATTACTAAAGGTTAAAAAATCAATTTTGTTAAAGTAGTAATACTTTTAATGATAGAAGTAATTAAAATAATTTCCCTTGCTAGTAAAATTTTTGATTTATAAAATTTTTTATTCGATTTGCATGCATGCTACTAAATGCTAAACTTACAATAGTTGATAGAGTTTTCTTAAAAAGTCAGAGTATAATATAAATAAAAAATTGGTATATAATAGCTAAGCGAAAAAAATTTGTTTATTCACTTACATTATCATAATAGCGTCAAATTCCAAATAATGGAAAGATTCTTTCTATTTATTTCTATGTTCTACCTGATGCTTCCCTGGTCGTCATGTTCGAAATTAATATTAACCTATTTACCAAAAAATGATAATTTAAAATATTTTAAAATACAATACCATTGGCTTGTGTTTGGGGAGTTTGTTTATTCAATGATATTAGAAATGTTGACCATATTTTAAATGACCTGAAAATGACAAAAAAATTAGATTATTCAATCACTTTAATACATCCTTCTTCCACTGATGGCGAGTACCTACATATCTGTAAATCTGCCAATGGCAAAGTCAAAGTAAGGTTTTGGAAAACATCTGCAATTTGTGTGTTCTTTACTGAAAAAAACTTGAGAAATTTTTGTATCTTGAAGCAGGTTTTTGGAAATCACTACAGTTTTTAATCATAAATGCAAAATAGTGAAATGAATTTCTTAGCACAAGTTTACAAGTATATAGTTGACGATAATGTTATTTAATTCAAATTCACAATTCAATGTAATTTACGTTAGAAAATTAAAAATAACTATTGACATTTTGTTCAAGAGGTATTTATTACAAACTTTACATCGTCAAGCAAGAGTCATTATAAAAACGTGGAACATTACATACAAAATGTTCGAAAAAAAAAATCTACAAAAAGTTCGAAAAAATGATACATTTTTGTTTCTTATATGTCTAATTAAAAAACTAATTGGTTATGTATAAACTATCCACAAAATATTGAACATATCAGAACCTTTTGCGTTGCGTAAATTACTTGTTCTATTTTTGAAACCAAATAATTATTTGAAATAGTTTGAGATTTGATAATTATATTAATCGAGAAAAATAATAATTTAATAAAGCAATTTGGTTCTATCGGTGCATAGAAAGTGTCAAATGTATTCAATAAAATCATTAGAGTTGATTCTACACGTATAAACAGGCTGTAAAGAGCAAAAGCACTAACTTAATCAATTCTCGAAGGTTTTCCCTCAATATTTTTCTAGTTTTAGCTATGCATGTTAAAACGTCGATTTTCTACGAATTTCGATTGAAGTAATCGGAAGGAAAAATCGACGTTCGGTGGCAATAAAATAGCAAGCGAAGCGAATCCTCTTACAGCGTTAGAAGAAAAACAGAGAAGCGTATATGATGGTTCTTTCTCTCTCTTTCTCTCTCTTTCTATTTCTCCCATTCTCCTTTCTATCCTTTCTCCTTCTTGGTTGGAAATCAAAAGCAGCGGAAAGCCTGATGTAGTCATTGTAGTAGTTACGCCCATGTCTGGTCAGCCGCGTGGGCAGAGAGAAGTCAGCGCGCGGTGTCGACTTTTCCCTATATATATCGTATTATATACCTATATGTATATATAACATGCAGCATATATATACGTATATGACTAGCAGTTGTGCAGAGCTGCGGAACGCAGAGAGACGGCATTGATCGTGCCGTGAGCTAGGAGCCGATCGCTCGAATAAGCAATGCGACAGATCCCCTAGTGAACTCGCCGCCGCCGTCGCCGAACGTATATTTATATATGTAATATGCCGTTATATAGTCATTCTCTGCCGGCGTAGAAATTGAAATAAAAAGCTTTTTAAAAATACGACTGAAAGCCCAGGCCTTGTCTTCGTGCATTTTACGATTAGCCATGCAAATTTTCCAGTGATCCTCGGTAATCTGCTTGACTATATTTTCACAATGACTTTTTCTCTCTCTCTATATTTATTCAGCCTGATCAGAGAAGACTAGGATTTGCTTCTCGGAATTTATTAAAAAATTGTGTCCTATACTTTCAATTTATTTTTACGTAACAAACAAGACGTCATGTTTACATGTGTTTGAAACTCTCAAAATTTTATGTTCGTGTAAAGTTTAACGTCTATTAAATGGTCATTTTTCAACGATATAAGATTTGTGTAAGTTACAATTTAGAGGGCACCAAGGGTAATTTTTTCTTAAGCCCATGACTTATACAATTATTTTTACCTTTCCACTTGCAGATTTTTTCAGATATTAGCGCTCGCTAAATTTTTTTCAAGAGTTATTTTCTCATTTTTAGGTCATTTAAAATGCCCTTAACATTTGTAAGAGAATTGCAACGAAAAAATTGCCGAAAATATGCCAATTAATAATACAGAATAAACTCGGGTCTCATTCATTCAATTATTCTATCATTTCAACGAGAAAAACTTAACACACCAGTGACAATATAATATACAATCCACAATCTCTGTGTAGTTAACTGACATTTCAATACAAACGATCGCTCGTTTTTCTCTACTTTATTTATTCATTTATTTACAAAATGTAAATAAAAAGATAGCCAAGAGCCATCGGTTTTTTAGATTCAACTGATCACTTGTCTTGTAACAATGTTGACTCAGGGAAGTTAAAGTATAGGAAACGAGATGCGTTTGCAGAGAATTTAGCAGGGATGGCCGTTTTGGTGCGATTGAATTTACACTGGTGCCCGGCCGAGCAGTCCTCATTTGTTTTCCCCATCTGACAGTGGAGTTTCGTTTGTATAGCTTCGAAGTATATGGCTCGGCGTGGCCTCTGGCTTTCAGTCGACTTCCTGCCACCGGTAATAGAAACGAAGTGATTGAACCCGTGCCCGTGTGTGGCACCTGCGCAGACAGCTCATCGTTCTTGGACAATAACAACTGCCTGCGAACTTTGAAAACTTTTCTAAATCCCTATTCCACCGGTAGCAGCAGCAGCAACGGCGGCGGCGGCCAATGAATGATGTCCATTTTTTTTCGCACAATCAATGCCACTTTTTATATTGGCTTGTGAATGTTCTCACTTCATAAATATAAAACTGCTATATTTAACTCTGTCCGATTTTAAAGACAACATTTTTTACCCGATATTTTTGTAAGATGTTAGAAGTGAGTTTTTGATAAATTTACTTTCAATGAGTGTCATAAAATAAGAACATGATGTCCTTGTTATCTTCGGTATATCCTGAAAAATCCATAATGTCTGTATGCAAATCATCTTTCTTTTGCAATTGAACGTTTATTTTAGTATCGTGAAATTTTAAAGTTTCATCAGACGTAGAGTATTTTTTCTAGGTTATTCTAATTATTTTTAAGTCAAGATATCGCTGCTTTTCGTCAGTGGGAGTACCAATTTTGACACATTACCATAGCCGAAGTAGAAAAAAGAGCAGCTTTTACATTCATTTCGAAATTCTTGAAAAGTCCTTATGAGTCATATTACCATCCACTCTCTTCCCCTCTTATTCTCCGGCTGCTTATATCGTAAAAGCAGCATAACAGCTCATATTAGATAGTGAAGATAAGGCCTCTTAGCTGCTAATGAATACGAACTTTCGGAACTCCAATTACGAGGAACTGCCGAAACCCCAAGGACGTCCTCTGCATCCTCCTATATACTCTCCAACCTTTGCGCACACATATGCGCGCGCGCGAGCACGCGTTTAACGTGCAAGCTTAGCTAGCTTCAAAAGTATGCACGTTGCAGCACTTCTTCATAAGACTCTTGGATAAAAGACGTAACTTTGCAATCTGATTTTGCCAAAACTGCTCGCTGCCTGTTGTCGAAGCAAAATTGTCTCAAGATACACTTTTTATCTTTTTTTTTTATGTACAATAGGTTTAAAAAGAACTTTAAACCAAAAATTTTCTATGTGGTCTAAATTTCTGTTCAAAATTTAAAATTTATACTTCACAGATAAGAACAAATCTTTTGACAATCATCATAATTTTTCGTAATTCTTCATTCGATAATGCCACGGGATACTAAAAAAAATATTTTTATTGAGTCCAAATAATGTATATATTTCTTATAAATTCATCGTTTATGAAAATGCTTTTTCTAAGAGACTAGCTTACTCTAACGAGCTTCCAGCGTCCGAAATTTATTTATAGTTCAAAAATTCACAATTAAGGACTAGCTATGAAACGGGATCTAATAATGAAAGAACAATTACCTCTCTGCTTTGAACATAGATTTAAGATTTTTACTTGTGGGTTTAAACGTGACACCTAGCGGTAGAATATGAAAATGTACAATGCATATCGTCTATATTTCGAAACTCAAGTTTGGGTTTTTGCAATGATGAAATTTATAAAACTATACAGACCTAAAGTTAATGTAACGCGTATGCATATGCCAAGGACCTCGAATAATGAGAACGACAATGCATTGGCTGTGCATTTTTTTTATTGAACTTTTTCCATTTCAAATACTGCAACGCAAGATGAGAAGAAAAAAGAAATGACAATGCTCGTACCATACCATACTTTGCACTGCGCTCAATCCGAGCAGCTGACAAAAGTAATAAACGTATATTGATCGGTTTTGCTTCAATCGTTGTTACCTTTATTGTGGTAATTATTATTTGAATGGCAAACTACTCACTCATTCAATAGAGCTTCAAAAGTTTAAAATCAAATCTACTGTCGTCCAGCTGCTTATTCGATATGTTTTTAAAATTGATTTGATCAAACAGTGAAACATTTATGATCGTTGGTTCGTTTGGCAAAACGCCGAAGAATCCGACGCAAGCAACGAAAGCTTCATCATACAGTGTATGTGCTCAGAGGAAACGAGCAAGCCTAGATATACGGGGAGAATGAATATTTCAATAGCCACGAGTGGTGAATCGCTTCTTTGGCTCTTTTAATGGGAGGGTGAAGCGTGTGGACGAGCATCGTTGCAAGCTGCAAGCTAGTGGTTCTTCAGTCAACCCTTCAGTCGTTATCCCCCAAGAGTTGAGCAAGTGTCACACAAAATTCAGCTTTTGCTCTGCATTTTCCCGTCCTCACCTCGTTCTCTTGCTCTCTCACTCTCTCTCTCTCTCTCTCTCTCTCGCTCTCTCTTGCTCCTCTTCAAACCCACCCACTCTTTCTCCCTCTTCCCCTTGCTCAATCTCACTTTATCTCCCTCTCGGTTTAATTCTTTCTACCTCATTCTCTACACTACAGGCGGCTACCAACTATAAGTAGTCTCCAACGTCCTACTATACTCGCTTTACTCGCAAAGACCTCGAAGCTGGCATATAGAGAGCAAATCGAAGCCCGAGGTTTGTGTGCCTAGCCCTCCAAGTTCCGGCTTGATGCCTCGTTAGTTCGTGGAATTAATTGTGCTCGTCGAATTTTAGTAAGAGAGACCCGCACCAGCTATATAGAGCGTTGAGTGCCTTAACATCGCAGTGGCAGAGAAGTATAGATATACGTGTGATATTAGGTACGGAAGCCTCAAGACTCGTCGCGCAAGCCCACGTGGATAGTTAATTTTTCTTGAAGGATCGTGAGGTTTATCGTTTCGTTATCATCGCAGGCTTTCTCTTAGCTATAACTCGTCTATTTCACCAATATATATCATAAGGCTCTAGAAAGGCCGAGGTGGCGGCGTGAAGCTCTCGACAATAGCTCGAGTTGCCCCCGCGCGCCTGTAAATAAGAGTATCTATAGCATCGCGTGGATATTATTGCGATATTATAATATATCGTGCGCAGGTATTTATTTTTATTATTATTATTTTTTTCCTTTCGAATAAAAGCCCCATCATTGAAGCTCCGCGCTCGTACTTGTGCGTAGAGGAGAGAGAGAGAGAGAGAGAAAGCAGTTTTGTAGCAGTTTATAGGAGAGAGCTTCACAGCCCAAGAGGAGCGCGAGCTTGGCAGTATATTGAAAGGAAAGTTTTCCTCGCCTACCGACAAACTCAATGGAGCATTGAAAGTGCAAATTGCAAATCGTTACCGGTAATCGGAAGACTACAGCACTCCGTTAAATCCAGCGTAAAATAAAAACTCCTTTAGTTTGTCTCGAATCGATCACTCTCGCGCGCGCAGCAGCAGAGCTTCTATCCCTTTTATTCGGGACGCGAATATCTCTCTCTCTCTCGCGCCTTTTCTCGGCTGCTTTGCCCCCCTTTCCCAACCTCGAGCTATATGTATTATATATATGGCATATAATATGCGTTTACTTTATCGGTACGCGACGTGCGGTGCAAAAGATGGAGACGAGGACGCGCGCGCGCGCAGAGAAAGCCCCCAAAGGCAGAGGAGAATTAGTATGATTCGAAATAACTGCGCGAGACAGATAATGCCGGGCAAATCGATCGTTAGACGCGAAGCTCTCGGGGGGCTCACTTTCTTCTTCTCTCTTCTCTCCTTTTTGTTTCGCTCGCGCGAGTCACTTTTACAGTATGGGAATTTTTTTCCCTTTTCGGTAATTGTGCTGCGCGGCAAAAGGGCTCTGTGCTGCTGCTCCGTGCGCGGCGCAAAGCGGTCAACAAGCCCGCTGCTTTTGGCCGCTCGTATAATGAAACCAATTAAACAAAGTACCCACAGCTGTCGTACTTTTCGCTTGGCTTAGAAAAGCAGCGCTGCAAAATTGAAAACGACGCGCAGCCAGCTCGACTCTACTCCCGGCTCCGTGTAGACTATTTCGCTCTATCTCGCCGAATTCTCAAATTCAATTCGCTGCAAAGTAGCTTCCGTTGTATTTCGATAAGCGCGCCAGTGCTTCCTCTCTCTCTCTCTCTCTCTCCCGTGTTCGGTTGCATAGCTTTTTCTCGCCTGCCGCCGCTGCTGCTACTACTACTTTCTGTACTCGACCTCTTCAGCTGCTGCTCCAACATGTGCGCTATTGTAGCATTTACCTTTTGATTTCTTATGTACTTCTTCTGCTTCGTGATTTTACTTATCTTTTTTACGATACATATTTTTTTCTCCCTCGTCGTCGTCCTCGGCGTCGTCATCCTCGTCGTCTCTGCATCCAAAGTGTCGCATACATAGTCGTATTTTAAACTTCGTTTGATGCGAATATTGGAAAAAAATCAGAGATCGTGCCCTTTGGCGAAAACATATTTTTACGAGTGTTATTGATGATTCTAAAAAGGCGATACATTACCTATGGGTAGACATTTTTATCTACGTTTATTTCATACGCGCATAAATTGTCCCTTCAAGAAATCTATGCTGCTATATTGGAGCATAGAATCGCCGTACATTATGCTCTCAATAAATGACTAGAGGTTTCTTCTACTACTACACACACACAAATACACACCCCATACAGTGAGAGTCTTTCATTCCAAATCATTTTCAATTTCGAAATTTTTCACAGATCAGAAGTGAAGCTCTTGCGATGGTGAAAAAAATAGCGAATCCAAGAAAGTGTCTTCTTTTAATCTCTGACATTGGTGCCTTTCTTCCTTTCTTATTTTATCTAACGCTTTCTAATGGTACAGCTACCACTCTTTCACTCTTTTTATGCTCATCCCATTAACTTTTTTTTGCAGCGCGAGCTTTACTCGCTCTCTCTGCTCCGCTCCGTTCTTGTACGTAGCGATCAAATGCAATTTTTGGTCTTCAACAAGAGGCAGTAGGCTTCAAATATGCTTTAAGAGAATTTAAATGGTTTTTATTCAGAATAATGTTAGCATGTTCAAATTCCATTATCGAAAGTGCTTTTCCATGGAAAATAAATCGAATACGAAATAATAGCGATGCAGTAAAGTTATCTTCAAACATTACTAAAGTAGTAACTTCGTAGACCCTCTAGCTCTCTATAGGCGCCTCGGCGAAAGGGCAATAAAACCAATAAATCCATGAGTGCAGCCAGAATTATCAGCTGTATCGTGATGCATTTGAATAATACGTTTCGCATGGCTCTCTGCACTTTGAGCCGGATCCATAAAGAATAATCTCGCCGTGTAAAGAGTTTCTATTACGGTCCTGCTTAGTCTCGGTATTTCCTATTGCCCAACCTCAAAAAGTTATGTATGTATTCCTTTCTGCGCTCGACAGTTTCGCCCCATAATGTTTCGCACATTTTGAGATACGATTGTAGCAACTAAGAATCAGAACGAAATTTTCCACGCTCTCTTCCTTTCTCTTCCTTTTTTTGCTCAACGTTGTCGTCTAAAATTCTCGTTCACCATCCAAGAAAAGCTACCATAATACACACATCTCTTTAGAAGAGCACAGGGTGCATGGATGAAAGTGTCTACGCTTTAAATTCAAGTACCTTTTCACAGAGAGCTTGCAAATCTCCATCTTGATGGCGTCAGCTGGTATAAACTGCCACGGACACACTATCTCTCTCTCTCTCTCTCTCTCTCTCTCTCTCTCTCTCACGGTGTATAATTAGAGGAAGAAAAAGAGATGATAAATACAATAAACACCATGTTTCCTAATGAAATTTTTCATTTATTATTTCTTCTGAAATTCTGTTTCTTATCGATACAATCGTAAACTATAAATCATTTTAATTTCAAGGGTATAAAAGGTGTTAAATGATTGTAAAATAATTTACAATCACTATTATCATAACCCATATTTTCCGGTGAGCATAGAATAAAGTAAATTCCTCTGAAAATGTTACAATTAAATAACGAGCCAGCAACAACTTGTTCTTGGCCAACAAAACAGACATTAGTGAAAATTTTAATAGAGCTTAAAAGTATGACCGCTTCAAAGTTACATATTATTAAGCACGCAGTAACAAGTTATCAAGCTATTTAATTAGATCGGTGCATCAGAGCGAGCGTCGCATAATACAGAGAGAGAGAGAGAGAGAGTGGCAAGGCGAAAATTCAGGTGTGTGAGCGTGTAAACCTCCCGAGCTAAATTTCTCATAGATCTTTCAAAACTGAGGTATGATTAATTGCTTTAATTTCCGCGATAAGATTAATCATAATTAACAGGTTTAGCGGGAACGCTTACCTCGAACCAGCCCACGAAAAGCTCAGTGCTCTTAATGGATACGCCGGGGCTTGCTAGGCTAATGCAGTTGAAAACGAAACAAGCAGACTGGCTGATGCTTTTAAAATATGAGAGATATTTAGATGATGAACAACCAGGAAAACAAACGAGTTTTCGCCCCCGCAGACCGCTATATTCGCTTAGGCGCGTTGCTGCCACCGCCGCCACCGCTACTGGTGCTGCTGCTGCTGCTCGGGAAAAACAATATTTTTCACAAATTAAGTGATTGTGATGATGGCTTTAGTGTTCTCGGAAATCACTTTTCTCCGTTGGCTTCTTTGCCGTTACACTGGAGGCGCGCGCGCGCTCTGCGCGTCTTATTTCGAGATTGCGAATTTTCTCACTTAACGCATTGTTTCCTCGAGGCTAAGTGTTTCGCCCGAGAAGCGAGAAGCCGCTTGAATAAATTCAAGCCAACGTACTGCTACTACTACTGCTACTACTTGAGCGCAGCAGCCCACGGCCTTTTAGTCGCGCACATTTAGGCGCGCCAAGTGAAAAAATTTAAAACCAAAATAATATTGAACGCAGTTGCGGCGCCCGAGCTAGGAGCCAATTGTGCAAGCAAGACGGTGCGTATAATTTTTGCGCGGGGCTTAGCTTTTTTGCGCGCGAGCTATCGCCGAAAAATGGCAAAAAATGTTGATTCGCCTCGAGTCGAGGCAAAAAAGGTAGGGTGAGAACTAATAACAAGGATAAAGAAGAAACGAGATCGAAGAGAAGATAATTTTTTCCATCAACACGTTGCGAACAGCTCGACGCTCGATCGATACCGAGAAAGAGCAAATTCGCGTTTCTTCAGGGAAAATTGGAGCATCGAACGTCGCATAGAGGAGAGAGCGAGATCCCAAGCTCCGAATCGGTAAAAGATGGAACGCAGGCCGGCAGAGTCTCTGCGCGCGCTTATTAGCGGGGCACACACACTTGCGGATGCAAAAGTAAAGCATAATGTAGGAGCATGGGGGGTGTAAGGTGGCGTGTGTGCAGATGAGACTATAGCTCTAGTACGGAGCTTGGGTATGCTGTAGCAGGGGTGAGGAGGAGGAGGAGGTCGTCGCGCACCATTACTAGTAGGTAGTAGTAGTAGTCCTCTACGGCGCTGGCCGTGCGGGGCTCCTCTACTACATGCACGTGCACCTCTGCTCGTAGTGTCGGCAGCAGAGAGTGTAATTACCGCTTAATTGACGGAGATTAGTTGCTGCTTGATAGTCGTTAACGTTCAATTACGTCTAGTGCAAGCTCGCTCGCGTGGAGCCAAGCGCCAGCAAGCTCTGAGGCTGCTGCATAGCCTAGCAGCGCAGCCATTGCTACTAGCGAGTCTGGAGGGCTGCTGTGCGCGCGGGCGGGAAAAAGCCGTCGACGCCAAAGACGCTGCTGCTGCTACGTTGCCTTCTCCGTGCAGTGCACCTTATACTTGCCTTGCTTGCTTACTTGCCTCTTCTCACTCTCTCTCTCTCTCTCTCTTCTCTCGCTCAGATGCAGCAGGCTTTACCTCACTACTCGGCAGCTCTTCTTCTTCTTCTTCTTCTTCTTCAGCCCGTCTATATACATGCCGAGAAAAGAACCTGCCAACGTCCCAGATTTGGTGTGACTTGATTTGTTTTCCTTCGCAGTCGAGAAAAGTACTTTCCAGAGCCATCGCCCCCCTTCGCGCTCCACCGCATACGCCTCTCTACCCTGATTCGTAAAAAGCCAACGCGACAGCGAGGACAATTTGCTCGCTGAAGATAATACCGAGTACGGATGTTTGCGCGAAAATTGAAACTCGATATAGACATAGACTCGACCGTGAAATATGCCGTTTTTTCCTCCCAGATTTTACGAGATTCTGTTACCAGGCACAATTCCTCGAGTAATTCAATTAACTCGCTTGTGCGCGCACGTACACTTCCACTCTAGCACCGGTGTATTTATACACACACACACACGCGCAACTATACGAAACTCGTATAGCGTACGATGCCGGCACCTTAAACACCAACAGTGTGTATACATATAGAAACTCGAGATCGCACACGAGATGAGTTTTTTCTCCTTGTACAGCGCGCGAGCAAATTAAAGAGCAGAACACGTTTACACTCTGCTATGTGTCATATTTATGAAAATTAAATAAAATGAATTTTCCCAAATGCGCTCGTAAAATCATTTGCTTTTTATGGTCCCCCGCTGACAAGTCTCGCGAATCGCGCTTGTTTATATAGCGTTTCGTGAAGAAACAAGCGCGATCGAGTTTCGGTCAGCGCTCGACCGACTAGAAAGTAACACCTTGCAACGCAACAATGTATTATTAATGCGCTACTTTTTTCAGGTACTTTTTAATTATCAAACATTTTTTTGACCTTTGCCCGAGTGCATTTAATTTTAATTTAATTTCCTTGTTATGTTTTTATGACCAGAGATTACAGTGTCCTCGGTCATTGAACGTTGTGTTCTGATTTTCGAATAACTGTTTCTGGCCTTGTGATGTGCTACGATGGTAGTTTATCGCTTTTTACCGTCTAATACCACAATGAGAGTAATTAATTCAAATATATAGAAATGTGACAGTTGCTTTAGTTGTCTACCCTTTTACTTTAATACCACAAATTTGTTAAATGTAAATTGGTAATTAATTTAGCATCGAATCGTAAACTCACTAATGGTTTATATTTTATATCACTACGATTTTTTAACCAAAAAAGGAACGGCTTTGTTTCAATTTTTGTATAAAAAAGACAAAAAATGTAATAAAAAAACTCTTCAAATTACTCCATGAATGTGTTGAATTTGTTCCGAAATATTATTGATGTCGCTGCCCGAAAAAGGCTTTGTATTTTTAAGAATAAGGGAAAAAATTATCAGAGTGATCATCGAATCAGAGCACGACAGCAATAAATTTTAAATTACTTCAAAATTATTTTATAAAAGGCATTTAGAGTCTAAAAAATCTAAAATAATTTAATCCTCTTCAGATCGTCGAGCGATACCTCTGTAATAATTTTCAGATTTTTTAAATCGAAAATGGTTTTGAGATCGATTTTAATAAACACACAGACATCGGATTTTGGCCGCACATAAATGAAATTGAAGTTTAGAACCTGAATTTTTCAACTATTTTTCCATATTACACAAGACACTCCAAGCCCTTAATAACTGAAGATCCTGTGGGCAGGTTTATTCAAAAAGTCCAAATCTGACTTATGTATACAAAAATTTTAAAAATTTTCAGTACTCGCTAGTTACAATAAATAAATAGCTTATCGACTGAAGATTATTTACTTTATACTTTTTTAGTGTAAATGATAAAAATTCACCACCTAAGAATACGTAAAAATCCCTATTCTATTCATAGGATTTTCTATTAAATACTTAAAAATTGTTATACTTCGTTAAAAATAAAAATATATGAAATTTAAGCAGACACTTTTTGATGTGAAACATCTATTTTATTTTGGACTAACCTAATGAACACGGATTGATGATGTAGTAGGATATAGAAAGTATTCCTGCATGGAGGGAAATACTGTAGCAAATATGATCTCATTCATTAGCAAAATTTTCTATGTTCACTATAGAAAAGTGCTCCAAAGTTGATATTTTAGTAATTTTTGATGTATAAAAATGTTGTTACATAAAATAGTAATTTTTGTTATAATTATAATAATTGTCGACAAATAAGAATGAAATATTTAATGAGGTGTATTTAGTTGTTTAGATAAGTAAACTTATTTATTATTCAAGTTGACACGATTTTGGAATCATAGAATATATCAATTCAAAGATTTTTACTTGAATCATTATTTATCTTAAAAACGAAACATATTAACTCAGTTGAGTGTTAGAAGGGATAAGAGTAGAAAAAATATAAAAATCCTACACTATGAACCAAATTTTAATATACGATGCTACGCAGAAATGTCAAACATGAATTATTATGAAATCCTTCAAGAGAAAAAAGACTACAGAAAACTAAACGGAATTTGTGTCTATACCTACGAAAACTTTGTTTTGCCACTTGCGAATTTAGAATACTCCATCTGTTGGTGGAATCAAAAATTAATATTATTTGACTCTGTTACCTTTTTCCCAGCAATCATAATAATTATGACTAACGATGTGATAATATTCAATACAGTATTTTCTTTTTATATAAGGCACTCCCTGATAAAAGAACATAACAAAAAAGTTTTTTAATTGAATTTCAAAATCCAAATATAATTTAGTACGCGTGTTAGACGAATATGTCAAATATTTGATTTCGAACAACAAGTAGCAGCTGCACGTGTGAAAATTCGATATAACCCTTTGGAATATCTGCTCTCAAGTTTAATTTTCAACATCGCGACTTACCGACATTTTATTGAAAATGGTTGGGTTGGAACTCAGGTATTACGTCAGAAAGTCCAATGATTCTTGCCTCTATATGAGATCTTTAAGCTCTTTCACACTTTGAATCCCGAGCTAAGATACATAATAAAGAGTCACAGCTCATATTTTTCATCTTACTTTTCCCTAGCAGAAAGATGATTCGGTGCACCGTGCGTTATACATCTTTAAGCTGGATATTGAAGCGCGAAAATTGGATGCTTTTCCCAATATCCCAAGATGGAGAATTTTTTTCACATTATTTGTTTTGTAGCTCGCTTCGCGTTCGTTCATTAAAAAATGGCTACATGCGAATTTGTGTGAGTATAATAAAGTTCAATAAAAAAATATAATTTTCAAAGGAATGTGTATTTCAACATATGATTTTACGTTTGAATGTTTTTCACTTTCACCTCATATTGGAATCAGACTCTTATAAGTCTTGTTTTCGTTACATATCGTTCAATTCGTTGAATACAAGTAAGATTATTACATTAAACATTAGCTGTAGCTGCCGTATTCATTAACATTGCAGAAACTATTAAACGTTCACTGCAAGAGTTACAGCTTTTGTCGTCCCTCATGAAACATCCATTTTCTTCGTCTCATTTAGCGCGCGTTAAAATTGACCCGATTTTTCGTCTCGAGGACTGCTCGCGAGCTTCTGGACAAATTCATGTTCGCGCTCGAAAAATCATTTGCAGTTCGCGCGTACGTACACGTCGCCGAAATCTTTGCGGTGCCGAAAATCAAGTTAAAATGGAGTAAAACATTAGGGCGCGCGCAGAGGGCCCGGTGCACAGGCTGCTGCAGCTGGACCGTCGCCGTCGTCGCCGTCGTCGCTGCTGCCGCTACACGCAGACGCACAAGTTTTAAATTATTCAAAACTTTGTAAGCTCGCTGTGCCGAGCATGGCAAAATTATTCCGCGCTCTGGCTGGCAAGTAAAAGTTGGTAATTTCATTGAGACATCAATAGCGCGCGCCGACGACGAGGACGACGACGTCTGTGCACTGCAGGCGTCACAGCGACGCGGACGGCCGGACGGACGGTGCGGGGGAGCTTAAAATCTCGGGCAATTCACGCGCGCGCAGGTAGCGGCTATTTATGAATTTCTAATGAGCGAGAGTCGCGCGCGCGCGTGCACACACAAGAGCCGCAAAGAAGAAGAAGAAGAAAACGTAGGAAAAATCCCCGGCGACGCGGGGGTACCACGTACGTAGCTTAGCCTGCAATTATATCGACGACGACGACGACGACGCGCAAACACGCCTGTCACCTGCCCAGTCGAGTTGTTGCTCGCGATCGCCAATGGAAAAAGCCAATTGTGCACGGCAGCCAGTTGGGGTATATATCTGCAGCTGCAGCACGTCGTGGCCATTTTTCACGATACTCGCGGCTCCATTTAAAGTTTTTCTGCTCGCGCGCAGGTTGATCCCCTTGAGGTAGCTCGACGACTCGCTCTTAACATCCTTGAAATTTGATACATCCGTAATGGCGGCTAGCTGGCGGCCCAGCTAAAAAGAATGTGTGCAGCGCAGAGCCTGTCGCGCGCGCCTTTCGCCGCTTATATTCAGCTTTAGAAACTTCGACGCCGGCATTTATTCAGGATAAGGCTGGTAATCGCGCGGGTAGGCGAGTATTACCCACGGGTTTGTATTATTATATATCGAGCGAGGGAGCAATATAACGCCGGGGCCATCGTGCGCTCTGCTGTTGCTCTGCTCTGCTCCTCGATTTTGTGCAGTTTGCTGAAAATAAAAGGATATAGATCGCGTGCACGCGATGTGTTGCTGCAAGCCCCTCAATGTGTATAGAGAGCAGAGAATAGCAAAGTGGAAGAAGATTAGCGAAGGTAGAGCGAAATAGCAGCTGCGATAGCCGCAGCGGAAGCTCGCGCGAGGAAGCGCCTCGATCATCAGCTCTACACTCTACTCTCTCTCTCTCTCTCTGGCTCTGCAGCCAAGCTGAGCAAGAGATCGTCGTCTCCTCCCTCTTTTTTGCCGGCAAAACCCCAAGAGCAGCAGAAGCAGCAGCAGCAGCCCCGACTATAGCTCCTCTACTTTATGTTCGAGAGATATATCAAACCTCCTTGTACGGCGCGCAAGCTGAAATCTTTTAACCAAATCACCGGCAAAAAACAAGCTCGAGTCTATGTTCGAAGCTTCTATCCGTTAAGGCAGTATAGCTAGCTATATACGAGCTAGGGAACCACCGCCTCATGCACGTTTCACCCTCGTGTACACGCGCGCTTCTCGTATAAGAGCTAGCTGCCGCACACCATCGCTGTTGCTTAACGTAGCCCAGAGAGAGAGGGAGCTGCTTTGTAAATTTGACCGCTGCTTTCAAGAGCCCACGGTGGCCCTCCTGCCAAGCTCATTTTGCTTATATCTATTTTCTATTCAAAATATGCACACCTACAACACGATGCACGCGTTCGTGAGCGTTAATGCGTTTGAGTGCGTGTTTATACGCGCGCACAGCTTAATAAAACACACACGAAGGAGAGATTAGGATAATCATGTTGTAAAGATTTATTCACAAAATATCTTTTATTCGTACAATTGATAGATCCATGGTCGCATTGGAAAAACGCGTTTAACAAAGTAAATTATGCAATATATCGTGGAATGTTATTTTTTTCCCCGCTTGAAATTGACGAATTCATCTTTGTACTTAACTCGAGCTTTTCTCATATTTATGACTCGGCTGAAAATTTCTTTCAAAAACCTAGTCTCTCTCTCTCCAGGCGAAATTTCGTCGGCAACTACGTTCAATTTACAAGAAGATTCGAACTCGAACGGGGCGCACAAAAGAAATAAAATTCAGTTTTCCTGTCTGCGCAGCTATTCAAGAGCCGTTCGAATAGCGACTTACACACACACACACACACACACACACACACATAGGTAGGCCAACCGTTGAGAACGTTTTCTCTGAGAGACGAACATCGTAAGAGGATTAGGCACTCTTGATCGAATTATATGAGTAATGGACGAATAAAAAACTTTATTATATCCTTTTTGCCTTAAAATAACGATTGCCTGACTTAATTGTGTAGTTGGAAATTGCCAAACGAAGATCCGAGCTAAGACGCTGCTGCGTATAATCTTTAGTTTAGATCGATGCACGTCCTAATAAAATAAGTGTGACTATAATGCGGGCCTTAAACTATGGTAATTAATCCGAACGCGACGAGAGATCGAGAATACGTTTGTATGCCGTCGCAATTGGCGAAAAAAAAGAAAAACAATGTAAGCTTTCGCGAACAAATCTAGAGTGCTGCTACACTGCAGTACTACTCTGTTTTTTTCAATGTGAATTGCGCTCGCTAGCTCGCTTACGCAAATATATATTATTATATACGTATAACGCGCCGGGCTTTTTTAAAACGACGCGGTGGCGGCGGCAGCAGCAACAACGTCAAGTATTTATAGGTGTATTCCAACACGTGGGGGGCAAAACTAACAGATACTAGACAGTTCAGATACGTATTCGCCTAACGGGCACACGCATACTTTTGCATAATGCATTTTATACGGGGTAGAGGAACCCCGTATGGCTTGAGCCGGACGAGTTCTCCTCGCTATCGCGCGCCGCGTAGTCGCTATGTTATTCACGAAAGCTTGAATATATTTTCCCAACTTTTTTTCAGTTCTCTCGTTTTTTTTTCAATTTTTTTTTCTGGCGAAAAGGGATAAAAAATTTGTAAAGTAGTACGTAGCCAAACAGAAAATAGGGTGGTTTACATATTGCGAAGTAAACCTTGGCAAATTCATCGTTCTACATAACTAATCCAACTCTTACGAATTTATATACATGGCTGCACGGCATTAATTTGTAACAACCGGAAAAAACGCTACCAATATATTGGCAAAAAGCTTCCCGCTGATACCGTGATTATTCTAATCCTATATATTACTCGTTGAAATTTTTCGTGAAGCATTTTTGCTTCCCCAATTTTTCTGAAATCGATTTCTAAAAAAAAAAAAAACATGAATATACATGAATATAATATATTTATTATATTTTTTTTTTTTTTTTCTATATTATAAAATAATATCGCCGCCAGATGATGACATCACGTGATGACGTCACGTGATGACGTCACGTGATGAGCACGTGACCTTGACCTTACTATCACGTGATGATCACGTGACCTTGCCCTGTGGATCACATGATGATCACGTGACCTTGCCCTTTTGATCACGTGATGATCGCGCTGTCGCGATGACGTCACGTGATAAGCACGTGACCTTGACCTTACTATCACGTGATGATCACGTGACCTTGCCCTGTTGAACACCTACAAGGCTTTTTAATATCTCTATACTCTTCAGATTTGTTGTGAACTTAAAAATTTAGTAGTAAATATTTATAAAATATTTAATACTTGTTACAGAAGCACAATATTCAACATTGCAATGACAATTATATTTTTTTTAAATATAGGAATTATATGGAACAGCCATTGAATTATCAACGTTGATTACTTTTCCATCGATTCTTTTATTATAAATATATCGTCTTTGTATATTGTTACGACGGCAATAATGTGGTAACCCATTTTTCGAAAACGTTGTTATATCCAAAAAAGGTTTTGGAAACTTTTTTGAACACTTTTTTGTTTTTATATCATAACAAGGAATTGATTCATCATGTGGTCCATGAAGCATATGTTTAATAACTAAATTTTCTAATTCTAAATCGTCACCTGGAATTTCTGCGCTAATAAAGGGCCTTGCCGGGTAAGATGGTCAAAATTGCCCCCCACCTAATTGAAATAAAAAAAATACCTACATGTAGTACATGTAAAAATATACCTTTGGGTAAATTTTTAGGGTCCTAGGGCCTAACATAACCTCAAATAAATAAAAACGTAATTTTCAGTTTTTTTAATATATATCACGCTATCTCAGGTTGTGAGGGGTCAATTTTTTTTTAAAAATTAAGTTTTTCTAAGGGCCACAACTTGGTATATTTTTTTTATTTTTTGGCGCGAAATTCAAATCTGAATATCGATTAAAATTTTTTTAAATTAAAAAAACAGTAGAAGTTGGACGTAATCGCGAAAAAAATATATTTGTTCAAAATCATCCAAAACATGTGTGATTTTTTCAGTTTTTTCATGAAGTAGTAAGGGTTAAAAAAATAAAAAACCGATTTTTTTTTCGATTTATCGTTTTTTTTAGTAAATTTTGTTCAAAAAACCAAAAACCCATTATTCGTGGTATTTTTCAACGAGAAATCCGATGGTGACCTTTGATTTGACCTTGAACATAACCTCTTAGCTAAAGCGAACTAAAATTGATTTTTTGTACGGTGACCCCCATTTATTATTGAAAAAAAAAAACAGAAATGAAAGAAAGGAAATTTTACGTAGGAATAGTATTTTGTTTTTTTTTAAGGTCATTTTAAGGTTTCTACAGACTCAAATGGAACCCCTACTTATATTCTTAAATGAAACTCAAATGAGGTATTTCGTTTTTTTTCACGATTACGTCCAACTTCTACTTGTTTTTTTTTTAATTTAAAAAATTTTAAATCGATATTTAACAAAAAATTTAAAAAATATACCAAGTTGTGGCCATTAGAAAAACTAAATTTTTAAAAAAAAATTGACCCCTCAAAACCTGAGATAGCGTGATATATATTAAAAAAACTGAAATTACGTTTATATTTTATTTGAGGTTATGTTAGGCCCTAGGGCCCTAAAAATTTACCCAAAGGTATATTTTTACATGTACTGCATGTAGGTATTTTTTTTATTTCAATTTGGTTGGGGGCAATTTTGACCATCTTACCCGGCTAGGCCCTTTGTCAATTTTATCTGAATTTATAAGTTTATCTTTAGGATGTAAGACAAACAACATCTGCACATGAGGTAACCCCCTTTTTTGAAATTCGATTACGTATAACCAAGCAATAATTTCACCAAAAATTGTACCAGAAAGAATTTCCGATAATAAAGACCGTAACTTTGCATAAAATAATCTAATTGTAACGGGTGGAACATCATTGCAACTTGTAATAGAAGAAAATTTTGATACAAACCGTTTTAATTCTGGCCGCTTTGGATTACAAGTTACAGTTATAAATAAATCCGGTACTCCTTTTGCGCGAACCATAGCCATAGAATGCTGATAATTTTGATTTTGAAATCGCGGACTTCCCATATGAGTTGATGGTAATATCAATAAATTTCCAACTTTGTTTTTCGTATTTTGTTTTCTATTATTCAAATTATTAAGGTCATTACTCGCTCTCTTAGAAATATGATCAAGTATACCTTGGTAACATTCAATACGTAATTTTTTTTTGTTTATAACGAACAAAATCTAATCTTTGACCTTCAACAATAATATATGCTTGAATTACATATTGCTGAGTTAATCGACCACAATATAATATAGTACTAAACGGCATTTCAGGTCGATATGCCAATCTATAAGAATAATGTTGACATGAAGTTAATTTATCTTTACTTCCTGGTTTTTTTTAACAAAGGACTTCATCCTAAATCACCATTTGGAAAAAGTAAAGGAAAACACATAGGGTCTATATGAAACGATAATTTATTAAGAATCTGATATTGGTCAACTTTTTTAGGTAAATTTTTAGACCTGAAATGCCGTTTAGTCCTATATTATATTGTGGTCGATTAACTCAGCAATATGTAATTCAAGCATATATTATTGTTGAAGGTCAAAGATTAGATTTTGTTCGTTATAAACAAAAAAAATTACGTATTGAATGTTACCAAGGTATACTTGATCATATTTCTAAGAGAGCGAGTAATGACCTTAATAATTTGAATAATAGAAAACAAAATACGAAAAACAAAGTTGGAAATTTATTGATATTACCATCAACTCATATGGGAAGTCCGCGATTTCAAAATCAAAATTATCAGGATTCTATGGCTATGGTTCGCGCAAAAGGAGTACCGGATTTATTTATAACTGTAACTTGTAATCCAAAGCGGCCAGAATTAAAACGGTTTGTATCAAAATTTTCTTCTATTACAAGTTGCAATGATGTTCCACCCGTTACAATTAGATTATTTTATGCAAAGTTACGGTCTTTATTATCGGAAATTCTTTCTGGTACAATTTTTGGTGAAATTATTGCTTGGTTATACGTAATCAAATTTCAAAAAAGGGGGTTACCTCATGTGCAGATGTTGTTTGTCTTACATCCTAAAGATAAACTTATAAATTCAGATAAAATTGACAAAGGGCCTAGCCGGGTAATTTCAAACGCGAGATGCGAATTGTCAATCGACGCGAGACGCGATCGTTAATTAAAGCGCGAGACGCGCCATACTAGTACAACTCACTTATTTATTAATTTATAATATTATATATTATTATCTTCGACTATAGATTAAAGCTCTAAATGAGTAAAAAATATATTTTTTAGCTCTAACTAAAACGTCAATGCTGTGCTGCATATCTCCAGATCAGGAAAGTGAAAGCAAATTCACCTTGGAATTGACGAAAGACTAGTACTCTGAACTCGGCTCTTCTTCTAGCGGGCACGAGTTTTTCGTGGCGCTGCGCCACCTGGTGGTCGAGTCAGAAGCTCCAAAGTAGAAAAGTGGGGAAAGGTGATGAAATGATGAGGTGAGTATTTGTAATTTGTCCAAGTTCACTATTGAGAAGTAGTCCTAGGTATTCTAATTTTCTATTAATTCTAATTTGTATTAATTGCTGATTAATTGATAGATTCATTTGCTACTTACATACACTTCATGTACTTCTGAATGATTTGGATAAAGTTATGTTATGATAAGTGAAGTGAAGAATATACATAGTTCATTACCCTGAATTTTGCTTGTTCGAGAATTCAAAATGTGAAAAATTGAACTTTTTAAAAACAAAGCAGACATAAAAGATCAAGCAGAGGAAACTGTAATTGTTAGTTAGAAAAGTTAAAATGCAAGCAAAGCTCAAATTTTCTTCCATCCAGATATTTTCTAAACAAATTTTTATAGTATATTTGTTCTCACACTTGAAATATTCAAACTCAATTCAAAATAATATTTATCTTAAAAGTTTATTACTTATGTAATTAACAAAATTTAAGGCAAGGTGTTAATTTCCAAACCTTTTTGATTTGAATTCATTTTATTTATCAAAAATAAGAAACGCAGAAGAAATTTATTGAAATTAACAAGATTTTATAACCCACCAATAAGCTCTACAAATCACGACACTGACGAATGCGTCAAAAGAAAAATAAATGTTGGCAATAGATCTCAAAAATGGCCACGAGGAAAGAAAAGATCATCGATGCGAGTTGTGTCAGATAGCATTTTCAGATCGGATAAAATTGAGGATTCACCAAAAAACTATTCACGAAGGATGGAGAGATTTTTAATGCTATCTGTGCTTAAAAACTTCTTCATTAAAAAGTAATTGGATGACAAAAAAAAACAATTTACGAAGGACAAAAACACTACGCGTGCGACGTGTGCAAAAAAAAGTTTAAAAGAAAACAGCTGCTCACATCACACCAAAAATGGTTCACATTGAAAAAAGAATTACGATTTGATTCGCAAAGGTTGCAAAAATCATAAATGCGAGCAATGTTACAATACATTTGGCCGAAAGGAAAATTTGTTAAAACATATAAAAGTTCATCAAGGCTCTGTTGAAGAGATACGCAACGTTTATAATCAACACGTGCCCGAAATATCAGACGAGATATTTAAATTCAAAACCTCAATAAAACCAACACTGTTGGTACTATAATTGAAGGCAAAAAACAACGCAAATGTGATTTTTGTCATGAAAAATTCGTTGAAATACGCCAATTAATGATTTATATACTTGCAGTTCACCGAGCGATCAAATAAACATGATCAAGTCAATAAGTTAATCAGTAATTAACGTTTTTCAATACGCACAATATGCAAAATTAAACTATTCTAAAATATCAATTCATTAGTTCATCTATACAAAAATATTAGAATGGAAAAATTGATCTGTATGCTCTTATAAAAAAACGCTGTTAATTCATTGGAAAGGAACTTCTCCTAAAAATATAGTTGTTATTTTTTAAAAATATAAAGTATGAAATTTTATTGAAACTGAAAAAATGTAAACATCTAGTCAAGATGAATGTACCCAGCCACAACTAAATTTATTCAGAAATATCAAAAAAAAATTGTCCAAAAATACTCTTCGAGGAAGCGACTAGTTAACAATGTGTAGTGATAATAAACTCAATTACTCGGCGCAATAAGTTGAACTTTGAAATGATTATATGATCGCAAGAGGCCCAAAAATCATTATATAGTTTGCCCGTTGAGGACACGTGTTTGGGTTAAAGCTCACGAGTTGCATAATGTCTGATAAAAAAATAGCGCGCGGACAAAAAGAAAGAAAGGCACGCTCGCGCGCAACAACACTATTATTACGCCAGTGCAGCGTCGAAGAAGCATCATGTTGAGTCTAAACTAGGCAGCGCAAACTGATTGAATACATCGCATCATCATCACGTCGCCGTACCCTCTTGTTATATTCTTCTCCGCGAGATGTTTTATTTAACGCTTTATCATAAATACGATAAATAACATTTCCTTGTTCTCCGGCGTGCTATACTTTTGTTTATTGAATCAATAGGAAAGATGTTTTTCATTGCGCGCACACCGCTTTTTCAGGTCACGATGATTGTAAACATAAATCAACTTCTTTTTTTTTTGCGCGCTTTACTACATTAGGTATTCTTAGTCTTTTAGTAAAGACAACTCGACTCTCTGGCCGGTGCATTAGCTAAAGCAGGCAAAAACACTTAATTTACGTCTTAACGAAATCGGCCATGTCTGAAGCTTCCTATATGTACGGTGTAACCAGAGAGAAGGAGAGAAACTGCACCGAAGCTATAAAACCATAGCGTAACGATAATAGCTGGACGGGCCGAAATCATTCATCAAAATTAACGTACCCCCACCCACCCCAGACATTTCCTGATTTTTCAATTTCGTTCGGCCCTTAATCCTTCTCCCGATCCTATATAGAAGAAAGTTTCGGGGGGCAAAATGGCAAGAGTATTAATAACAATTATCGAGCGCGTCGTCCGCGTGTACGCAGGAGAGGCAAAAAAGTGTGTCCATGACAACGTGTATACGAGAGGCTATGATAATAGCCCCCATGTAAGTGGCAGTGTCTCAATTTTTTGCCTGAAAATTTGCTGGGCGCAATGATGAATGAACGCGCGTCAGTTACATCTTATTAAATTCGAGTATAATACCACGCTACATATATCGTGTGTTGTCTCTATGTAGACACGAATACCCGATTGTGCGACTGGCATAATCGAGCTGCGCGCGTAGACGATAAGAAGCGTTTGTACAACGTTATAAAATAAAACACACACACGCGCGCGCGTGCTGAATATCGGTTATATTTAATGAAAATAATAAGTCATTATATACTATACGAATTGGACGAGGAAGAAGAGAGAGAGAGAGAAAGATGCGCGCATACGTATAATAATCGAGAAATGCTCTCTGTACCGATGCACTGTGTTGGCAAATTTATCGTGTGTGCGTTATCAGCACGCGTGCTGCAATATGCTTTCGCCGAAACTTTCTCGTCGTCGTCGTCGTCTTTGCTGATGATCATCGCTCAAGCTCTGGAAGCTTCCGCTGTTTCGCGCGCGTGCTGGCTTCTTCATGTACGTATGATATTTGCCACCTCGTCCATGTGTGAGAGTGTGTATGCGAGGGGCTCAAGCCAAGCGAAAAGACAGAGATTTGTCCGTTTGTTTTGTTTCATCGTAGTCGGCTGCTGCTGCTGCTGCTAGCACGACGCGGCATTGAGAATCAGGCGATGTGTCTATGTACCCGGCATTAATAGACGGTATCGCGTCTCGTCGTCGACACTTGTTACTTCCTGCTGCTGCTACTGCAGAGAAGGCGGAGAGAGTGAGAGAGAGAGAGAGATGTACGAGAGCTTCGGCAAAGTTATACGGAGCACGAGGGACGACGCACAGTAGTAGTATACCAAACGAGGAAATTCGATGAAAGTCGAGGTCGATCCGCCAATTGACTGCTGCTCTGTGCAGGTGGATTTTCATTAGCAGCGGCAGCAATCCGCACAAGTCGGTACAGAGCTCGTTAATATAGCTGTAGCTGCGGCTGCTGTAATCTCACACCAGCTCGACTGCGATACAATAAATACCCCAGAGTCCAGACGCTGCTCTGCGATGCTGCGCTTTCATCTTTCACTCTCACTCTCACTCTTACTCTCTCGCCGCGCCACCAACTCTCTCTCTCTCTCTCTCTCTCTCTCTCGCGCGCGCGCGCGCATGTCGGTGCATTGATAAGGCGCAGCACTAGAATAATCTCAAACTTAACCCACATTTGCAGCGAGCAGCGATAGATACGGAGCGAGCGGGAGCTATGCGAGAGCCGCGCGAGGGTCGCCCAGTAGGTCGGCCTACACAGCCAGCATCAGCATGAGTGTTATAACTCGCGCGTACAGTCGAGAAAGATAGTTTCGGCTTTGGCGCTTAAAGCTACTAAGCAACAACACACAGCGCGAGAGCCGCGATAAACAGCACGTTCGCAGCGGCATAATATTATTCCCTCGTTCTCGCAATTCTCCAAACCGCTCGTCCGTCCGTTCGTTCGTCGACGATTGTGCTGCGGAGCATCGTTGCGACTCGCGCCAAAAACTCGAAAAACACAATGTGCAAATAATCCTGCTGCTGCTGCTGCCTTTGAGTGACTCATCCCGAACTTCGATCGCCGCTCTGCGACAACCCAGTCCGCTGAAGCGAGAATATATAGTATGTACAGTTTCGGTGTATACCGTTGATATATACGCATAAGAAATAATAAACCAATTCTCATCGCTTTTGAGTATTGACAACAAAAAAACCCATAAAACCGAGCAAAGTCTCTGGCTCAAGAAAGGTGAACGTACTGCTTGTCGGTTTACCTTTCATTTTTTCCAGTTTTTCATTTCGCACTAAACATTCAAATCGTTGTTCGTGCATCGTTGTGAAGATGAATTTTGCTTCGCAAAAAAAACCAACACATTCTCAAATAACTTCAACGAACATATAGTCAACAATTATACGACGATTTTATTAAACCAAAGAGGAAATCAAAGATTCTAAAAATACACGTTAATTGAACATTTTGAATAAAACCTAAAGCGATAAAATTTATACGCGCGTGTCGATCGGAGAACGTTGAATAACTCAAAAGTTTTCTTCCCCAACTTTATGCAGATTCCTAGTCCCTTACAGGGCTTCATTTTAAATACTACAAGCCGAAGAAGAATAAATCGAGCATTCCGCAACCGAATAATCTGAAATTTAAATAATGCGATAAATGCTCCAAGAACTCAAGGTTACGTCGCGCACAAAACATTACCGATATTCAAATCGTATTGGTGTTAAATTAATGAAACGCGCGAAAATTTAGCGAGCAGAGACGCACGTAAGACTCATCCAGGCGAGACGAATCGCGACGCAAAGATTTAATTATGTCTTAACGTCGACGACGATCCGAGCACGAGCTATGAACTCTTTGAAAAGCAGAAGTAAAATTGCTGCTGTGACCTAGAATGGAAATTCAAGTTCGCGGCTGACGATGATAAATTCGTCGATAGGTATATATATTGATCTATCGTTCGTTATTGTTATTATTTATTCGTTGTTTCCTCGAACTCTTTCCCTGAAGCAGAGGATGCGTGTCGTTGGACACGCGATCGCTGCTCGTCGGACCGGTCTCTCGGCTCCGCGCTAACAGGCGACATAATGAATATCTGCAATGTCACGGCATTGGCCGTGTACCGCCGTGCTGTGCGCCGTGCTGAACTGGTCAAGACTCATGAGAGAGAGATATACTTCAAGGACGTGGACTTTGAATCCTGATGAGAGCGAAAATAAATTAAGCGAGTTGCTGCCTCGCAGGCCTATGAAAACGTACGGCATTATGAGAGGCTTGATAAAACATGAGTATTATATGTTCAAATGTGTGTATGAGTGTGTGTGCGCGCGTGAGTCGTCCGCGAGGATAGCTACGTGTATAATGTGCGACGACGACGACGACGACTCGATGCTAGTAACCCTTACGATGAGATATGCAGAACTGGTTTACGTGGTAGTAGTGGACTCTCTCGGCTGATTCGTATTCATATCGTTCTCCAGCAATCTCATGCATGTTTGAGAGAGAGAGAGAGAGAGAGAGAGAAGCCGAACGCGCCGCGTACTTCGACGCTATACGCGCTCGTGTTCAACGCGATGCAGTGTCGGCTCAGAATCTCGCTCGATCGCTCGTCCGTCTCTCCTCGTTTCGCCGCACACACGAGTGTCCCGCACACACAGTCTTAGATCCGTCGTGTACGCATACGTCCGACGACGATTTCTCGATCTGTCAAAATATATCAAGCACATTTTGGGAACGGGGGCCAGCCACGACCGTCGTCGTCCTCTTCCTCCTCCTCGTCTCTTTTACCCATTGAATCACTCGATCGAGTTCTCTGTGTCAAATAGTGCGTCTCCAGTTGACTATTGCCATCGTTCGTTATTATGACTGCACCCGTATAGAATATAAGGACTCGCTGGCTAGAGCTCGGTTCATTGCGCTTTTCTGCTTCTTACGTCCTTCTGGTACTTGTATAACGATATACTCAACTCTCGGTAATTATACACATTTTTAACTCGCCTTGAATTTTCTGAATTTCTTTCATCTTGGTTTTTCTTTTTTTTGTTTTGCTTTTTTTAAGAAAAAGATACAAGCTTGAGTTTGATCACGGTCATTCAAATCTCCATTGTGATAAGCGACTCGATCGTTTTTTTATTGCGGTACAAGCTTTGTTTTGCTTCGCCAACTATTATTGTCATTTAAAATGCTTTGCGACATAGGCATTTTTAATTCTTTTCAATGCGCTTAAATCATGCCAGACGGCACGTAAAATTTTTATTCATTTTAATAGCTTTGCATAGATGTGCAAGATAAACGTAAAATTATGCGCGCGCGCTTACGAAACTACGAAATGAAAGAGTTAATATTTTTTACGATTCAGGCGCGCATGGTTTCGAAAAATTTCGAAATTGTTTATTTGTATGCCATCGCGTATCTCGAAGCCATATATTCACATCATAGTTTGAAATTTACTGCAATTCTACGTGCCACAGCTTGCGAATTCATATTTTTACATCTCCAACCTGCTTGTATGGAAATCACTAATATAATGTTAATAATGTTATCAATGATAACTCAGCGTTAACAATCAAACAATTTTCTAATATCAGAAAAAACCAATAATAGCTAACCAAGATTTTTTTTTATAAACTATGTACAAATTGTAGGTTGTCAAACTAATTATCGAGATAAACATTTTTGCATGCAACATAGTTTTTTGCGTCGTCATCAGACTTAGCATCTTCGTTTAAAAAAACAAATCGACTCAAAAAATCTTTCAAAAAACAAGATTTGATCTGTGCTATGGAATTAATTATGCATGTAAATATTTAAAATATATCGTCACTTGTGCGAAAAAATGTAGGATCAAAGATACATTTAAAGTGAAAAAAATCACGTATAAAAACACAGCGTCAATTATTCAGAAAAATTACCTCGGACAAACTTTTCTTGCAATATTTATCTAATAACATAATTGATATGCAATGAATTTAGTCGCAGACTGAAGAAGATAGAGGAAATAAAAAAGAATACCGAGTACTTCATCATCAATTTACATTATCGAAAGTAATGATTAGTTTAAGATCTATGTTATTATTAGAAGTTGAAAAAATATTCCTTACTCCTGCAAAATTATAATTTTTTATTAAATCTGGCTACTTTCATGATATAATATTTTTATTTTAATTTTATATTATTTATAAATAATTAGAAGTTGCATAATCTTGAGATATAAAATCATCTATTTCAATAAATCTCTTTTATCGTTTAGTTGCATATACATGGTATAGTTTAATGCATTAATGAACAGCAGTGCCGAAATTTTACGAGTTGATAGAAATTATTTATGTAATCAATCATTGATATAATCGTTGTGCGAACGACATGCATACGGGCCAGTATGGTTACGACCGATAAAACATGAAAAGTTGATGAGAGATTCGTGAAAAAACAGTGAAAATTCGTGAATTAAAAACTCTAACGATCCATCAATGAAATTTTAAGTCAATTAATACTTTAAGCCCATTGTACAAAAAAAATCCCTTTGACGAAAGGGGATTTGTCGAGGCGTGCGCGCAATTTGTGCCGTTGTTATGAAATCAATTAAAGAGATTTAAATTTGCATCTGTTCGTATGAAATGCCATTACTTTTTTATCGCGTTAATTTAGTTAATGTACCCACACACCGACCTTTTTTCATGCCGCTCTTCTGCACTAGCATTAATTTCTCGCCTCGCCGTCCGGCGTACCCACGAATTATTATGCATATGCTATGACACTCAGATTTTGAGGAATCTTGCGACAAAACACATCTCGGTCTTGAAAATTAATTTTCACATTCTCGTTTTTGCTTCAGAAAATGATCGGTGAGTGTTACAAAGCGCAGCATTGCGTTAAAAGAGTTGATATTTAACATTAATTGACAATCGCTTTCGGAAAATCATGTAACTCATAATCGACTTTTGATAATAAAGTGTATACACTTTGCCGTTAAGATAATGTTGTATGAATGGTAAAAAAAGTGTAGAATTCTATCAATGCAGAACTAATAATCGCAAAGAAAAGTTATGGATCGAACGTGACGAGCTTCTGAAATGATTGATGCAATAATCGAATAAATGAAACGTCACTTAAAATAGGTATAGTTTATTCAATTTCGTTGTCACTAATTTCATAGCGGTATGTGCCAGTAAAAATCATTGAGTGGGATATTTTTATAAAGTTCCGATATCGTGAAAATTTCAATCACAACACATTCATAACTTATCTAACGATCATTGTAAAAATTTTTTGAATGACATGCACATATAAATATTACAAGTAAAAGCAATTACGCATGAAAAGCTTGAAGTTTGTAGATCTGAGATTGGTATCGATCGACTTTCTGCCGATGCGAAATTAATCTCGTGATGATATTTGTGAGGCTCGATAGGAATCGGATTTTACGATGTAGTAATAGCCCGTAGGTGTGAGAGCATGCGCGCCAAATGTGCGGGAAAAATATGTCATATCGCTGTGCAAGAGCCGTATATACACACTAAAAAAAACTCAATATTATTCCATGGTCCGATACATCTACAGCGCGATAGATTATATTTATTTAATTTTATCGGTCAATTGAGCTTGTATTCTAACGAGGTCATAATCATCAATTTTTATCATTCTTGTTGCAGGCAGTTTTTTGGAAATAACCCGACGGATGATGAATCGCAGATGAAGCGGAGACTGAAAAAAACAATCGAGCAAAAACAAAGCCGGAAAGGCCATTAAAAAAGGTGTGCGAGTGGCCGGCAAAGTAGTCAGCACATTATCGTCAACGAAGCAAGTCGGTCTCGTCTCGCGCATCAAATCGAATCGCTGCCAAGTGTTATTGTTGTTTGTTGTTGTGTTGTTGTTTTTGTCGTTGCGAGTTCGTGGACGCTCGTGTGAGAATGTCCTGGCTATCGGCCTCGGTGACTAGTACATAGTCGCGAGCTCGAGTCTGGACAGTGCAGTCTAGGCAGTATCGAGCAAAAAAGAAAAGAAAAGAAAAGAAATCTGTGCGAGTAGCGAAAGACGTAGGAATCGAGGACTGAAATCGACACGTGCGCCAAGATGTGTCAACGAGCTGTGCTGGTCAACCTGCCCAAGTCCGAGTCTCTGGACATCGAGTTCAACGACATCGGTCTGACGGCCAAGACGGGCTTTCGCCGCACGACCAAGCAGATCCTTCACGGGGTCTCGGGCTGCTTCAAGTCGGGCGAGCTGACGGCGATAATGGGCCCCTCGGGGGCGGGCAAGTCGTCGCTGCTCAACATCCTCACGGGCTTCGAGCGGGGCGGCGTCACGGGCGTCATGAAGTTCCGCTGCAAGCAGGGCGAGCGCGACTGGGCCGCCTACAAGAAGGAGTCGTGCTACATCCAGCAGGACGACAATCTGCTGCCGCTGTTCAGCGTGCAGGAGGTGATGCGCATGGCCTGCGACCTCAAGCTCGGCGACAATCTCAACTCCAAGGCCAAGCAGATCGTCATCGACGACGTGCTGGAGCTGCTGGACCTCGGCAAGACCAAGGAGACGCGCTGCGACCGGCTGTCGGGCGGTCAGCGCAAGCGGCTCAGCATCGCCCTCGAGCTCGTCGACAATCCGCCGGTGATGTTCCTGGACGAGCCGACGACGGGCCTGGACAGCTCGGCCACGCTCCAGGTGGTGGCGATACTGCAGAGCCTCGCGCGGGGCGGTCGCACCATCGTCTGCACGGTGCACCAGCCCTCGGCCACGGTCTACGAGATGTTCGACCACGTCTATCTGCTCGCGGAGGGCCGCTGCATGTACCAGGGCGACGCCAAGAACACGGTGGCGTACCTGCGCCGGCTGGGCCTGCAGTGCCCGGTCTACCACAACCCGGCCGACTACATGATCGAGGTGGTGTCGCGCGAGTACGGCGACTTGAACGAGCGGCTGGCCGGTGCCGCGGCGGAGGCGCCCCTCGCCTGGCGCGCCGCCAGCCCGGTCAAGCGGCTCCTCTACCACAGCGACAGCCTGGTCAAGTTCAGCAGCGAGGAGGGCAAGACCACGGTGCTGATCAGGCCGCCCTCGGAGCTGTCGCGCTTCTGGGTGCTGCTCGAGCGCTGCTTCGTCCAGCTGTTCCGCGACTGGACCGTGACGCAGCTCAAGCTGGCGCTCCACCTGTTCGTCGGCGTGCTGCTCGGCCTGCTCTACGTCGACTCGGGCTCGAGCGGCGCCAAGACCGTCAGCAACGTCTGCTTCATGCTCGTCAACGCCGTCTACATCTGCTACACGAGCCTGATGCCGGCCATCCTCAAGTTCCCCCAGGAGGTGCCCGTGCTGCGCAAGGAGCGCTTCAACAACTGGTACAAGCTGCGCACCTACTACGCGGCCTTCCTCGTCTCCAACATACCCGTGCAGACGTTCATGGTGGTGGCCTACTCCGTCACGGCCTACTTCATGAGCAGTCAGCCGGCCGAGTGGTGGCGCTTCGGCATGTTCCTCCTCGTCGCGGTGCTCATCGCCCTCACGGCCGAGGGCTTCGGCTTGGCCCTCGGCACGACCGTCAACCCGGTCAACGGCACCTTCCTCGGGGCCATCGGCACCTGCGCCGCCCTCGTCTTCGCCGGCTTCCTCGTCCTCTTCGATCACATGCCCCGCTTCATGTACTACTTCACCTACACGAGCTACCTGCGCTACGCCCTCGAGGCCATGGTCAACTCGGTCTACGGCTTCGATCGGCCGAATCTGCCCTGTCCCGTCGACGGCAAGGACGGCGACCTCGGCTACTGTCAGTTTCGCATACCCAAGGTCATCATGAAGGAGCTCGCGATGAGCGACGAGAATTACTGGTTCAATGTCGCCGTGCTCATGGTGCATTTCGTCGGGCTACGGTTTATCGCCTATTTTACTCTAAAACGCAGACTCTCCAGGCTTTGATTTGACACGCAGACACATACACCAGTTGCATCTCGTTATCCCTCTCTCACTCGGCCCGCCGAATCGTAAGCCGATGCATCGCTCAGCCTGGCACCCATTCAACTCTTCTTTTTTTCTTATAAATTCAGCTTTGTCGAAACAACTCGTGGCCGATTGTTCAAGAGTGATTGACTCGGTTTATGCCTCTATATATCGCTACAAATCCCGGTAGTCTCATCCTGCAAATTCTTTTTGTACGTATTCTCAATCAATTGCTATTTAAGAATTTTATAGTCTTTATTTATAGTATCAGTCGAGACGGCGCTTAAAACAGCTCGAGTCATAATCATTTTTCGTACACTTGCGAAAGTTCGTTCGAGAAAACTTGAGAAAAATTGACCTTTGTTAACTTTACCAAAGTCACTGTTCACGTTATTCGTTTTTCTTTTTTTATTAACAGTTATAATTTTTCAAATCAGTATTTGTAATGAGCCGGAGTGTGCGATTGCATTAGCGAATCGATAGTCATAGCAATTAGCGTTACCTGAGAGGAGAATCGCCACGAGATTGACCAAACACGTTTTTGCATCCGAGCTAAACTTCCAAGCGTGACGAATATAAAAGATCGTTTATCGCGTAGCTGGCCTATAAATTTCAACTCATTCGTATCGATCGATCGATCGATTTAATGAATTCTTCGATCCACTAAGACTAGAATCTTAGAGGACCAAACGATATCTTTTTTCGGGTGCATTTTTGTCGTGTATACGTGCTAAAATCTAGCACTAGCTAGTTTGAAACAATTCGTTTTTTTTTTTCATTTCCGTGGAACATTTCCAGCTGCTAATTTTTATCGAGCAGAATTACGATGCAATTTGAACGTAAAAAATTTATGGACCGGCAAACTTGCACTAAAATTTGCGGCGACTAATTTCGATCTTTACTCTGACAAACAATGTTTGAGACGCACTTAATAAGCGATTCGATATTAAAAGAGCAGCTTATTTCTTTGCAACGATTCGAGTATGAGTGGGAAAATTAGAGTGTATTGGCAATCGTAGCTAATGATCCTTTGGTCCTTCGCGTTCCAAATCGGGACTGTTGTTTAAATGTAAAAAATCATTACGCCTCCGCAATCGGTTTGTTTTTGACTGTATATCGTTGCTTCACTTAAAAAAAAAAGAGTCAAAATTAGTCGCACGCAGGAAGCTCGGGCATGACCTAGGATATAATTAACGAGACCGTGTGGAAGGAAGTGTCACAAAAAAAAACAGGATCCGCCGCGACGTGGTCGTCGTCGATCGTCGCGTAGTCGTGCGAACGTCCTCGAGCAGTGCCGCGTCAGAGTCGGGACGAGGAAGAGCCGCGCGTCTCAGTCGCGAACTCTTACTTAATAACGATGACGACGTCTATGAAAAACGTTGAACACGCGCCGCGCGCCTTACCGTGTGCCGCTGCCGACTACACGAGCCAAGGCTGTTTATTATATGCGTATATAAAACGATCGCGTCTCATAATGATCGATCCGGGATCTTTTCTGATGCAGCTCGATTCGCGCCGCCGCACCAATGGAAAATTCTTCTGCTCCGACGCAGGCGTTTTTTCGTCTCTTAAATCAGGCGAGCTCGGAGGAGACATCGCGCTCTCGTACTCATATTTTTCCTTTTTTCGTTTGTAATCCAACACCCCGTGCACACGACATCTAGCTATACAAGTTTTTTTCCAGAGCTCGACGATCGTGTAATGATCTTGCGCCTGCAATGCAAGGTAGTTTTTTGTGCGCAATCGACTTTTGCCAAAAAATATATAATACCTCGAATGTGATGCATTAAGGTAGCAATTGAATCTATTAATTTATTTTTTTTTTCATTCAGTTTTTTGTTCACACCTCGTGTGTATTACAGAACGGAATTTTCGCAAAGTGCTCGTAACCGACGGATCGATTGGTCTTTAATGCGGTAGTTAAATGAATGTGAATGTGAATATACGACTTTTTCTTTTCATTTTGCGCGGTCAGGTATGTTTTTTGTTCTCAAAGTCGAATGAACGATTTATCACCATTGTATAATCAATCGTGATTTCGCGTGCACACCTGCGTAAGTGTTTTGGTATTCGATTTTGAAAAAAAAGAGTAAAAATTATTTCGCCCATTTAAACTCTTCGTATTTGTAAGAAAATTTGTATTTTTATAATTTTCTCTAGGCACACATTAACTGCAATTTTTGGAACTACGTTACAACCATTTGTGTCAGTATATTTAGTAACTATTTGTAAAAAGTGTATCTAATTATTTCGATTTCTACGATCGTCATTTTCCTCTTGCTATTTTTAATCTCCTTTAACAGTTGTAATTATATTTTCTAAACTTAAACCTTGTACATTTTTAATTTTAAGTATTTAGCTAGGTAATTTATGCATGGATGTATTTTATAAAGTTTATTATAAATAAAATAACCAAATTTATATTTATGTACTTTTGAATTCATTTATATGACGATGTGTTTATAACTTTTGGAATTCATTAATTTGATTTATGTTTAAGTGACTTGTTTAGCATCAGGTCATTCACATTGTTATGGATTTTTATTGTTAAATAAAAAAAAGTATTTTACTATTTTATTGTATCATTGAAAATTCCTATTTGAATAAATTTGCAAACGTGTTTCACTTCCGAGATAATAACTGAATATAGCATGTACGATGAACGAATAATCGTGGCTCGATGAAAAAAAAATTACTAAATGACACCGAATTACGTAAAGGATAATGCTGCTTCGAAGAGGCTACGTAATTCATAATGCAGACGATTACTTGGTACATTTTTCCAAATCTACGTTTTTATCGTTTTTAACTTTACTCAATGTCCACGTGGTAAAATACACACTGACCCAAAAAAATGGTATTTAGCGATATTATTATTGAGGTAACGTCAGAGTAAACATATTTGAACAGTATTTATTTCCCGAGTTGTCTAATCAATAATTTTATGAAAAACTCTATGATGCCCTTTAGACGTTCAAATATTTTGTGATTCTATAATATCTTCGTAAGATATAGTTGTTTATTCAACCGAGAATTGGAATCAACGTTATAAAGAATATAGTATTTAATTTCTTTCAATTCGATGATGAACTTGAAATATATAAAAATTGAAGTTATTTCTGTGTATTATCAAAATTTTTCCGAATAATATCAAGGTCTTATGAAAATTTTCAATTATGATTATAAATAATGAGTCAGCATCGTAGAGATTCGTGATCATTGTTGCCCGCTGACCTTTAGCGCATAAAAATATGCCACGCTTTTATCATAAATTTCATTTTCTTCGTAAAAATGCAAAATTCTTGTATTCACATTCTTCATTGAGGCAATAATTTTAGCTTGCTTTACCACGTGGAAAATGTTAAAATATTTATTAAATATTAATATTTTATTTCATTGTTATTCCAAACATAGGGCTTTGGAATAAATAATTTAATTTTCAATCTCATTATCATTAAACAGATGGAAATGAAAAAATTTTATGAAGAAGTTACCAAAACTAAAGTAATAACACCAAAAAAACTGCAGTCACAAGAATGAATTGAAACACCTTTAAATGTAAACACACTTTAATAAGGAACCTCAGTGTTTATGCGAAGCTCAAGTTACTTACTTCGTGTCTTAATTACTTCGTCTGAAAAAATGTATCCTTATTACGCACAATTCTTTAATTTTAGGTCTGAAGACTGTAAAAAATTCATTTTGATGGCTGTAAAAAATCTCATCACGAGTGTTGATGTTTTTCTCGGCCTCGAGATGATTATACAAGTCCAACATTTAACGATTTGTGACTTTTAAAGTTACCATGCTGAAGCCGTCTATTGTATATCTGTACAAACTTTGAACTATTTCAAGATAATCATTATAAACATGAAGAAAAGTAATGGAATAACGGAGTATAAGAATTGGAAACCCATTTTAATAACTCTACTAGGAGATATAATGTTTTAGTAAACGTTTGTAAATAATTCGTAAATAAATTTTTGTAAAATATTAATTGCAAACTTTTTTCAATTTGCATGTTACACATTATATGTTAAAATGTACCAATAGTTTGTATTTATCACGTGCAGCTCGAGAAAGTTATCTAAAAGTATATTTTTCGTATCATAAGATGCGAACCTGTTAAATTTTGCGCAGTAATCATAGTTCTAATAACTATCGAGTAAAAATAATAATATTCTGCAGTACTTGACTCAGTATCAGTTATATATGGAATCATGTTTATAAAATCCTGAATGAAAAAAAGTATTGAGGTATTATAATATGTTTGAACTAATGAAATAACTGAAATCTGTAAAAATGGCACATTTATTATGTTATAAGTGACAATATAATTACTAGTGGTAATGAAACATTTTTTCTTTCGCAATTAATCGAATTATTTCGTGAACTCGTTTAATCCAACTCCGTGATTAATACGGAAATAAAGAAATAAATTAATTAATTAATGTATATAATATAGTATGCCTATCAACATAAACTAAGATTTTTCTGCAATAAGTTGAGCCGTTTTCCATTTTATTCATCGGATCGCATATCAGATTATACTTTTTTTTCTCTCATACACTGTGTACAATGGTTGAACCAAAATTTTTTGTTGCAAAGTGTTTTATCTGTCAACCCAATGAGTGATTAAAATTTGTTACTTATGCACGGATCGGATTGAATAAATCAGTCAATAAAAAATTATTTAATTAAAAACATCACGAAATATTTATAGCACATTCGTGTAATCCGATCTTTTGCTGCATCGGTTATCACACGAACTTCCTCGCTCATTCATAACTTCCACTCAATCGCATTTCCTTTTACTTATTAGATTTGCAATTTAACGTGCACTTTTTTCACCAATCATTCACTTGAACTATCTAAATCTGTCGTCGAGTCTAACTTATACACATAGCTTAAATACTATTTATAGTCATCATTATTTTACATGATTACCTTCGCAAGTCTTCGACACGCACAATTATTGTTTAAAAAAGTATTTATCGCTATTAAGTCTCGTTTTAAATTTGCAAACATAAATGGACCTAGTAAGATCATAAAACAATCGAATATTAATTGTTATTACCGCAGCGAGACAGTAATTATAAAAAGTCAAAAGAATCTTAATGATAAATATTACGGCGAGTCAACTCGATCCTCTATTAACATATTCACTTCATAATTTACAACTTTTTCATTCTATTTTCATTCTAAATTTTATTTTATTCAGTTTCTCCTTGCAGCCCTGACGAACGGAGATATACAATTACAAGTAATTATTGTTGAACGAGGTCGCAAGCGACGTTATTGTCTTTATCTCGCGGAAGTCCTCAAGAGTTTCAATTTTGGAACTCTCCTGATCAATGATTTGGCTTTTCTCTCTTACAAGCCTCGTGCATTTGCACCATGGTAGACTTTTTTTAGTTGTTTTTTTTTTACAATACGTGTCTCGTTTAATTCATTACAGGCTGTAATGATTTGGAATTACTTAACGAAGTAAAATTTGTAATCGAAGCTAAATTATTTCTGTAAGATTGTTTATAAAAAAATTATAATTATGAAAACATTGGTCAAGAAACAATAACACTTCGAGAACGTTGTCCGATCTATTCATCAAGTAATTCTCATTTATCTACAGTGAAACACAACATTTAAAGAGTAAAATTTGTCCAAACTATGTATTTTACATACTAATTAAAGTATAAAATAATTTTATGTACCAAAACACAATCGTATAATCATATGAAATGATTATATAATTATGAATTTTAAATCATTTTCAAGTTTCTATACCTTTGGTCAAATTCTTGAAAAAAATACCGATTACACGGTAAAACGAATTACAATTTTTTAAGATATTACAGCGTAGTAGTTCTTCATTCAATAAAAATGAGTCGTCATTAATTTTTTTTAGCAATAATCAAGTCGAATTAGATCAAAAAAAGCCTAGGATGTTTTGAAGTCTTGCTACAAGATGCCAGAGGAACTTCAGCAATACGTTGAATACTTATAATATGAGGAAGTACGACTTCCTGTTCGATATATTTATAATACATCTTTTTGCCACCAATATATCATACACTAATTTTTGTATTGAATCTTTATAAAAATTGATCATGAGAACGTATACTGGCGCGAATATTACATGATTGTATATAATTATAAATTAAAGCCAAATCAATGAAATGAAAGAAAAGGAAATCTTCATTTTCAAATATCACAATGTAATAGAGCATAGGTGTAAATTAGCATCAATTTTTTCTGAATGAATTCCTTTCTTCTTTCTCATTTAACGAAAAAAAAATACTATTCAACATTCAAGTATTATGATCACAGTTGAATAGTAAAAATGAGGTTTGAATTTTAACTCTAACTAACTAAATTTTGATGCAAGTTTATTTTACGAAGCCAATGAAAAATTTTTCTAGGCAAGTAATTGAGTACACGCTTGAAAATGGAAATTATCGTGAATGTCTTAATGTTACAAATGCTTACAAATATTTCAGCCACAAGTACATGATCAGAACATCATATTAACATATGTTTTTTCGGTTTCAAATAAACATATTTTATTGATTTTAAGCTGCCTGTCTTCAGCAATTTTCAATATTTATGAGTACATAATAGATTAAAAAATTAAATAAATACGTGCTTTTTTAATAATGCGTAAAGTCAACACAATTTAATCAACTCATTCTCTTGAATTATAAAAAATCGGATAATATATCCAGTATTAATATTTCTTTTTGAAATGCAACAATTATACATCTTTCTGGTCGATATGTAAAATAAATAGTCATTTACTATTGAAAAGTCAATACTAGATAAATTACTTCACATAGTTTCACTCCTTTTTTTGTTTTCAAGCACGTTTTTTAATTCAAAGTTTTTCATTAAATAGATAATATTTCTTCGGGACGCAGGATTTCCTTTTCTCTCACAATCTTTATACACAAATTTTGATAAATGATAATTTACAACTAGTTATTGATGGAAAATGTCATAAAAATCATTAATGGTAATACAGCAAAAATAATTATATGTGGCAATTTTCATCTTAAGTGTATTACAGATTTGGTGTGTATCACACTATATATATATATAATATTTACAATATGCGCATGATATGTTTAAACTAGTTTGATGGAAGTCTTGAATTTTTAAAATATTTTTCACAATTCACTCAGATCTACATCGTATATAAAACATTTTAATTGAGTGATTTCAAGTTTCACATTTACGTTAAACAAAACTGATAAACGAACAAAATTCGAGATTTCAATTAAATAAATAAAAGAACATTAAAAATGTATTTAATACTTAAATATTTCTTATATATGAGATATACAACGTCTTTATATCTGAACGTTTGAATTTTTTAACATATTTTCATACCTGCACGGCTTTAAAGAAAAAATTGTTCAACTTAGTCAATCGCTTACAATCGTGAAGTTAAGCGTCGAACAATTACAATTCAACATTCATCGTTTAAGTAAAGGGCGGATATACAGAAGACAATGCCGAAATATAGCTAGTAAAGTTTATAGCTATTGGCATCTCAATGACTTATAAAATCATTGCGCTATAGAACAATTTTTGCTACTGTTGCTGAGGCGAACTATGAAGAAGAGTTACTTGAGGACCCTGAAACATAGTAATTTAATTACTAAATTTTAGTGCCAAATTAATTTTCCTCTTCAATTTCACTTTCTTAAAAAATAACTACTGATTTTTCGCGAATTTATAGTTCTCACGTTAATTGAACTATACAAGCATAGTTCACAACTACAGAAATGTTTTATTGTTGTTAGATTTACATCCAACTTACAGGCATTGCTGGAAAAGGCGCCTGCGTATGCGCATGAGGATGTGGGTGTGGATGAGTTATGTGTGATGCAAGATGCCCTGGAATTTTTGGTCCATCTTCAGCTTTTTCTTCTTCTCTTCTTTTTAAGCACGCAGCCTTAGGGTTTAGATTTCTCTCTGTAATAAGTTTATAAACAATGTTAATCTATTTTCTCATAAAAATTTAAGCCATAATGGATTACGATTATGAAAAGTGCAACATTGGGAATTTGATTTATAAAATTGATATTTTTTTTACCTCTGACTTGTTGTTCTAATTCCATGATAACTTCTACAGCCATATTTAGAATACCAAGTTTCGTTTGAGGCTTCTCAGATTTCATATGAACCATACACATTCGGCCAAGCTCCTTTAAGGCCTCGTTGATGTCTCGTATGCGTATCCTGTGTACAAAGTTAAATTCAACCATGTAATAAATTTTTATTCTTTGTTTTGAATCAAAATAAATAGTGTAGTGTCACTGAAATACGTTTAACAGAGCTGTTTTGAATACGGGCCAACACTTAAATATAAAGTACCACGAAAGATGATAAAATAAAAAAATGAATGGTACTCCACGCTCACTCAAAATATCTTTTCTTCGACTGTTCTTGTTATAGCACAGTGCTTACCTCTCACGGGCATTATTTGCTTGTCGTCGTTCTTTTTCTCGCATTGCTTTTACACCAGGATCGTCATCGTCGTCTTCGGCGCTCGAACAACAGTGGCGTAAAAAAATACTCAATTAATTACCTGTATAGTATAGTTTCTTTAAAATTAAAAATTGTTAGCAGAATCATAAGCGATCTTTTTATTTAATAAGTCTTGAATACGATTATGATTCCACCTTTTTTAAAGAAAATTCTAGTACAAGTTGTTCGAGCGATTGATTTACGTACACCTTGTTATCGACTATTATGCTCATTTTCAATACGTTATTAAATTGATACATACAGTCAAGTGAACACACGCAAAGATTCGTAGGTGAGAATTGAATGGGTTTTAAAATTTTAGCTTAAAATAATTAAATTCAATAGGCCCATATTCTTTGTTTCTGCAGTGAAACGTATGCTTGCAGTGACATTGTTACGACGAGTAGGTGGTGATATTAGTATATTTACACATGTTAGCTTTACAAAAGATAAGAATTGTATTTATAAAAACATAAAAATTAGAATCTATAAATAAAAGTAAATAATTTATTTCTTGTGAGTGCAATTTATACTTAATTCTCAAGAGAATGCCGAAGTTTACGTGAAAAATAATTATTTCTACTGAATATTCTTCTGCAGTTCATGGTTACTTTTACAACAATAAAATAAAAGTCACCACAGAATTTCAGAAAATGTGTTCGATAATGCTCACCTTTACTTTCGGCGTTCTCTATTCTAAAATGAGGATTTCATAAAAATTAATTTAAAAGAATAAAATAATATGAAATAATGAATTAATAACTGAAGGAAAATTAAAAAAAAAATTTATACAAAAAATTAAATTTGAGAAAAAATTCAGCCGATCGTATAAACAGATATGAGAATAAATTAAATGAAGCTTCAAGATTTATTTAGATTCGTCGCGTTCCTAAGGCCGAAACATTACTCGCATAGGTGTAGAATCAAAGTCAAATTAGTTTTTTGTTAGTTAGATCAAACAAGTGTCGATTTTTGAGAGCTCTTTTTGAATATTACAGATGAAACTTAACCAGACAATGAGGAATTGAAGGAAGATGCTTTATGAATTGCGTGCGTTCACTAACCTCTCGCGAACGTTGTTGGCTTGTCGACGTTCTTTTTCACGTACAGCCTTAGTACTAGGATCGTCGCAGTCTTCATCGGCGCTCGAACAACAAGTTTAAAGAAAAAAAAATGGTTAGATTGGTGAAAAATTTTCCAAATCGAACGTAACGTGTCGTACGAATTAACATGCGTTAATCGATGCTACATTCGATCTTGCGTTGGAAGTTTGATCGTTAAAAAAATTTATGTAAAAAGAGATGAAGCTTACTATCGTCTCGAACGCTTTGCAGCCTTTCCAATGGCTCCTGCAGCTGCAGCTGTAAGATCTCGTCCCGACGGTTTAACTTCAACAGCCGGATTTGAGTCTGGAACATCTTTTCTTTTATCAACACTGACGTATTCTAAAAATAAGAAATTAAATAAATACTCAAATCCGAATTTGAGATTCATTTAACTTGAATAGTTTTGTAATCGTAATTATTGAACTTACTTGTGTTATTTACTGGCAACCTTTCAATTTTTATTGTGCCATCGGTGTCAGACGTTGGTGTAAGGTATGAAGGTTGTGGTTGTGATACTGTTACTGCAGAATGAGGGTTCGTCATGTGATCCAATGGTTGTGGAGATGTATGAGAATAAATTGCACCGTGAGGGCCAACTGGGCCAACTCCAAGATGTAGCCCTGGTGGACATTCTGCAATATTCCTCAATACATTGATCGCATCGTCCATGTGATAAGGCTCTTCCAATCTCGGACCCTGGAAAAAGCGTTCAAAAAAATGTTAAGATTTTTAAAAAAGTTAATCTTCACTAGCATAGACCGATACTGATAAATTCGTTATATCTATATGTACAAAGTTTTAGTAAATTTCTCAAAGCCTGCGATAGTTTATAATGATTGTAACTTATTAAACGAGACTTGTGATCATTCAATGCACTTAAGTCGCGTGGAGATTTGTTAGAAAGAACAAACTAACAATACAATCAAATATAAAAGCTAAATGAAAATAAAACTATGATTGAAAGATGAAATAGAAATGAATGAATGGGTGTGGAAACTGATGTTTTGTGATCCTCACCTTGGAGTGGCCGTGAAGATAGCCGATGGCATCGTCTACTCCTTGAAGTTCAGGTGCCGGCTTCACACAAAACACCAATGCAACAAAAACAAAAAACAACAACCAAGTCAAACAAAACGTTTGCAAACAACAGTTGAAAAAAAAAGATTCTAGTTTGAAAAGCAAATGATAAGTGAGGTGTGCTATGTTAAATACTTTCACAAATGTATGTTATGAATAATATAGCTACCGAATAATACATCTTATTCATATATTCATTTCCATTAGTTCATAATCGTTACTAAACTCAATTTTTCTTTCTTTTTAATAATTCTGTACCATGCAAAATATTTGCATTTTCAGATGAACGATTTGAGGGAATCAATTTGACGATTTTATGAAACTCTTCGTACCAGTATGACCTTGTTGATGAAATTAACCATGACAGTAATGATTTTATGATAAGAAAGCTCTTTGAGTTGAGGATGTTTGCTCGCACATATACAATACACATTTCATTGTAATCAGAAAAATGTATAATACAAAAAAATAAGTCATTTGAAAAATAAATTTACCTAAGAAAACCATGTTAATTTTTATTGCAAAGAGATCAAAGATAATGAATGAATAAGAAAATATCACAAATTATTAAAACGATTAAAATAAAGCAATTGCATTCAATGTTTAAACATAATTTCCAATTAGTGCATCTATTTAAAATATACTTTATGCTAACTACAGAATGAGTGTGAATTGCAAAATGGACTTTTTTACTATTGTAGATAAAAAGAGAAAGATAGAGAGAGGAATGCGATACGAAAAAATTTGGACACAATTGTACTTAGAAAAGTTAAAATATGCACACCATGTGAGAGTTTGCTCGGTTCGGATCCGCTGCTATGTGCGGCGAAACCGGCGCAGCTCCAGATACCCAGCCAGACACCGGTCCGGCCAAAGGCGGAGGCGAGCTCACGGGCGTCGAAGGATTACTGCTATAACTCGACACAGACTGATCGGTTGGATAGATCTGCGATGGTAAGAAAGGTCAAAGCGTTAATACATAGCGAGTGTCAATTTTTCTTTTTACTTTTACAGTTTTTCTAGTAAGCGCATCATCCAGAATATTCCAATTAATTTTTAATTTTTCAAAAAGAAAAAATTATTTGCTCATTTCATTTTTTGTAATCAAACCTACATGAGGCTAAAGGCAAGAAAAAATAACAATTAAATAATTGAACAATTGAGCGACTGAACATTGAAATTGTAACGAAATATTTTTTCAAAAATCTTATAGTGACCTTTTTTAGTTGTTCTGAAGACCACTAGAGAGTTTTGTAAGAAAAATATTTAGTAGATACTTGAATTAACACATTTATTTCATTTCAATGATGATTTTAATGCCCTGATATCGATAATATTTATCTGAGCAGAATATTCGATAATGAAGTCTAAAACATTGTCCGTATCGCATAAAAAAATCATAGCTTGCCAACAAGAAATCCACATCCTAAACCTGTGCGTAAAAAAGATGTCAAAATGTACTTACAACGGTGGAGAGATTTTTGTTGAGATTGTCTTGATTCGAAGACGGCTGCGGAGGCTGATTACTGACGGTATTCTGACTGGCTTGTTGCTGCGCTGCAGTAACCACGGGAGTAGCGCTGGGCGCCACCGGAACTGCAACCGGCGCTCCAGGACTGTGACTGTATTGCAGTGCGACAGGCGAGGAGGATCCTTGGCTCGCCCCTGGTGCCTGCTGTTGCCCAGGCACCGGCATGGCCGCAGCCACACTGCCGCGGAATGTCGACATCGGCGGTAGCGAGGCGGCCGAGGTCACCGCCGAGCCCAGGATCGGCTGGGCCTGGGGCTCACCGTTCGGAGACATCGTCGGGTATGTCTGCAAGGTCAAGTATGCTTTAGTTCTCAAGTCAAACGAGTGGCGACAATTTTATAAACGATTTTTATATTATTTCTTGTGCGTGAGAGGCAAAAATATCAAAAAATATAACATCAAACCAATTAGAAGTTCTATGTTTTTCGATGTAAAAGAAACGACATCATACAATAACTAGAGTTGTAAAATTAAATTAATATTTATTATGACTTCGAGATTTCGATTGCTTGACTGCACGAGTGACATTGAAGAACGAATACAAATATTACATGAATTTCATATATTTAGAATAAACAAAATGATTTATTGATTGACACAAAATTACTCATTTTTGCAAATAAATAAATAAAGAAAAAACAGACGAGTCAGATTATACTGATTCTGGGACAAGCAAATTTCTTCGGCTTCACTTCAACACTTCTTTAATCATAAGCATTTTATATTTTTTCCATTTATGTTCATTTGAAAGTCTCAGTTGTGAAATAATTATTTTGCTCAAAATAAGCAGGATGTTTTTAAATCAAAATCATAAAGCAAAAACCAAAACGATTAAACAAATTCAACAAATTTGAAAAGATTACTTATACGAGATGGGAAATGAGTTTCTATCTTTATAATAACAATAATATAACTATATCGTTGGTTGATAGGTACGAGTAGACGATGGTTCAAAAGTGAAAAAGTATAGGTTGGCTGCTGTCTACGAGTAGCTGCTAAAGTAAAGAAAGGATGTAAGAAAGAAACAAGAGTCCGGCTGGCGTGCAGTTCCACGAGTGCAGTGACCTGGTCTGTGCAAACTCGACGACAGACGGGCCAAAAGCCACAGGGTGGTCCTGGCTCGCTCAAAATAAAAAAGACAAAAAAAGCATCGAAAAAAAGAGAACACCGAAAAATTAAAAATGTCGAGTTTGTGAAGAAAGAAGCAGCAACGCTAGAACGACAGAGATCTGCTGCCTCTCATTCTCCCTCGCACTCTGTTCTGCGCCGCCGCCGATTCTCCCCCATGCCAGCTGTTCTCTGTCCAATATTTTGAAGCTCAGGTAAAAGGAGCGAGAGAGAGAGAGAGAGAGAAAGAGAAGCGCTTCTGCTTTTTTTCTCTCCGGACCTCCTCCTATACTACTCAGTTTCTTTCTTTTCTTTTTTTTGTGTGTGTGCATCGGCGCTCTCGAACGACGCTCCATCTCATTTATTCGCTTTAAAAATTGCACGCGACTCGCTTCTGCATTTACGAGCGGCAGAGAGAAAGAGGTGAGCAAGCGAACGAGCAAATGAACAACGTAATAGTAAAAAAAAAAAGAGAGCAGGGAGTGTGTGAGGGAGTCAGAAAAGAGTAGGTATAAGGTTAAATTCGATACCGCTGCTAGCAGCATGGGGTTCATCGTGCTCTCGACCAGATGCATTTTGAGGTTTTAATCTCGACCGCCCACGCACTGGACGAGGATCATGATAGGATAACCATGCATCCGATATTAGACAACAACAAATATTTTGCCAGTAATTTAAAAAAAAAACGTAAACGAACTCACCATCGGGTCGTGTGGTATGTGCATTGGATAAGCCGGTTGAGCCAAATGAGGCGGCGCGTAACTGTTGTAGGGTGGCTGGACACCGCCAGTGGCGTTGTTCCATGGATCACCTGGGCCCGATCCTGCACCATTGCCATCTGCAAAAAAATCGAACGATTTTTATTATGAATATCGATTAACCATATCGGTACATAATGACCCTTCATAATAAAGTTTAAGCACGTGCATTATCCACGTTGCTTTGTTATATTAGCGTAACGGTGCAAGCTGATTTTAGAACACAGTTATACAGAAACAACTCTTGCAAATAGTATCCATCGATGAGAGAAATTAAGGGAACGACAAGAATTAATATTATTGATTGATTCATTTTTACCGACGTATTACTTCAATAGCTGCTCAAGTGCATCGTAAAAATGTATATAAATCTCATTTATTCTTCGAGTACTTTCAAAAATAGTTCTTTTCTCTCAGTTACTCAACAAGTATTATGAAGAAAATAAAGAAAAAAACACGAATAATGATTGAATCTACCTAAGACGCTTTGTTCGCCATAATCGAATAAGTGAGTGTGAAAACGATTAAAACCATTAGAAAACGTGACACGTTTACCGTGTTTTATCGCGCGTCTAATATATTGTAGGCCAATTATCGTCTAAAATATTGGTACGCCTTCGTAAAGTCGTTTGTAAAGCAAATGGTTTTTTGAAAAATGAATGAAATTCCATGGTAACATGGACTTTTTAAGAAAAAGTATGAATTAATTTATGGTACAGTAATTCAATTTGGCATCGAATTTTCTATGGTGTTAGAAATCCGAGCGGTCATTCGATATAAATCTAAAAATAAAAGGCGTCACGAAGCGCACATGTCGGACCAGACACGCGGTCGTCGATCTTATTAAATCGCCTTGTATAGTCTGGGTAGAAAATTTCTAACAGCGACTCGCGAGTTCAATATAATGATTTTTTAAATAAATCTGTGCCTCGATGCCCACATTGTATCGAATGAGATGAAAATATAATGTAAATACGCGGATTAGAGATAATACTGTGAAACCTGCTTATATCGGAACTCCGGTTAAATAGATCATACACACAAAATTGAAAATTTCCCGGTTTCAATTATTTTTATGAACAAAAAAATGTTGAACAATTTTTCTAGATAGCCAGATTTCCATTCGAATTAATCAGGATTTTTTTCAAGATTGTTTTAATGGGAACGCGATATAAGTAGTAGGTTCGAATCTAGCTGGTTTGACAGCTGTAATTAATCTCTTGTGGACTTACCGATATAGTAGGTATCCCCATAGAGAGTAGCACCTTTTGGCGAAGTGTATCTTGGCGAGTCTTGTCCAAATTCGTCTGATCCATACTGCAAAGAAAAAAGCAAAAGACAAATAAGTAAATGAAACATGAGTTATATAGTTATATTCCATTAAGCCTCGATCCATGAGGAAGACGACATTGATATAAGATTACTTAATATTAAATAGAAATATGAAACGCTCAGCAATAGCCGAGACGAGTCAATACGGTAAAGAGCGCGCAAAGAGCCGAATACAATGTATTAACTAGCATCGTTAAAGTACGCGAGCCACTTCAAGTGAGAGTTGGTATTCAATACATAAGCCGAGAACGCGACCAGGCGCTAAATACGTGGTGTGCAGGCAGTCTGCGGTCTGGTTATAAGCCTCGGCCATCCTGCGATAGCGCCGCACAAGTATTTGTTTATATATAATATATTAAAAGCATCATTGGCTAGCAGCAGCAGCGGCAGCTCGGCGGCACGCGACTCCGACACGTGTGCAATATACTATGCGGAGAGTAGAGCGGCCGCAGGGGGGATCGTAGTAATAACTGCCGTAGAGGATTCGCGATCTGTCCGTATTAGTTGCCGAGTTGATCGGGTAAAAACCCAAGCGCCAATAACCACATAACACAGTCTATGTATGTATAATATTATCGATCACATATTGGTCGGCCGACTTTGGCATGACGAATTCGCGCTAAAGCGACAAAGCGAACGTTGAGCCGTCGTTTAGCGCTGTTGCCTGCACACACGCACGCATAGCGTATCAATCGACGCGTGCCTTGGTGTGTGATCGTTAAAACCGCGCTTACACGTGCTTTTGTTTACTTTGCTCGTCACGGCGACACTCCAAGATGTGCATACATAGATATATACTTCGATATACACTCCTTAATTGGATTGATACGCCGAATTAAACGCTGGAGAACATTGGACAATAGTTTTCGGAGCGCGCGACAAAAAAAGGTGGCGCTAATAGATTCCGCCTTTCAGGCCAGCAGGCATTTCGATCATTTTATAAAACTATGTGCATAGAATGATAAATTGTGGTCGATGGACAAGCGTCATTTTATTCATTTTTCACAATGCAAGTATACATCGGGCGTGAAGTCGAGAACGGAGTAACGAACGATAGGGACGGCGACGCATTCACGAATTCGATATTTATTGCGAAGTCCATGTGTGGATGGATCAGCAAAGGTGAGATGGAATATGAACGAATCAATCGAAAAGTGGAAAAGTATAGGAAGGTAAAAGACGCAAAGAGCCAACGAATTTCTTAGTCGAGGAAATGTGCAGCGTGAATTTCTGTGCAACGGCAGCGAAAAGTCGACTCCGCAAGTCGGAGCGCGTCCTTAGTTCGGGCCAAGAATAGCACACGCATACACGTACACGGACGAGTGCGATCTACTACGGGGCACAAACATACACATACACTGCACGTCGTAGCGCAGTACTTATATTCCTATGTATGGGGTGTTCTTTTGGAGAGAAGCAGGACGGCGTCGCTGCACACAGGCGCACACATACTGACGCGAGCGAATTAAATGGTCGTTGGAAGGTAGAAGGTAGCTTATTTGAAATCGTACCATTTTGCAATTGTTGTCGTAGTCTGGGGGACTGGCAAACATTTCAGTCTCTCTCGCGGACTCCGTCGTGAAGACTCTGCGCTGGTTTATTACAGACTCATGTAAGATCGCTCCGATGCTCGATGATATCACAGAAAGGAGTCAGAGCAGCGCGGCAACCACCGCTGCTGCAACTCTTCGCACGCACACACCGTTAGAATCGATTTTCTGCGGAACGTATAATCGGCGTGTGGGAGTCGGCGGGCGCGCACGTGTCCAACGACTGCAGCGAATTTTGAACGGTGCGAATGCCGCACGCTTCGTGCACACACAAACACACACTTTATGATATGATGATGCACTCTAAAACGGAGCTGTTGAGCTCGATGCACTTTGCCACACACTCACAGCTATATGCATACGCAACATGCACGAAAGAGCGAGGTATGTTACAGTAGTAGTAGTAGTAGTACCTCGGGATCACTGCACTCGCTTATTATTATATGCACGACACACAGAAAGGAATCACACAGCAGCGAAGGCCCCGACGGACAGAGACGCGCCGAACTTGGCTCTAGCGCTCTACGGCTGAATTCGAAGCGGCGGTTTTCGCGCTTGGCTTGTCAAAACTGTTGCGAAGGTAAACAGCCGCACGGAAGTCGGCGCATGCACCACGAGAAAGGTGTACAGGACACACGATTATGACACATACACACACATTCGTTGGCGATAACGGAGAGCAGCAACGAAGGGAACAAAAAAAGCGTAGCACTGAAGCACTAAGGCACTGCACGGCGCTCAGGCACTGGTAAAGTAACTATATAAATGCTGTGACTGTCGAGCGTAGTAGTCGAGCCTAGTACTAGCAGTTAGAAGCTGCCTGCTAGAGACGAGGCGAGAGTTCGGAGCAGCAGCAGCGGCAGCAGTTGCAGAGCGACGGTGGCGGCGGCGGTGACGGCCACGAAAGAGGGGAACGAACGGCCCGAGTTTGAGTCGGTCGGTGCGGCGCGCGGGGGAGGGGGGGGGGGGGCAGGCAAAGAGAAGGGACAGGCGCGCGACGCGAGCGCAAGACTCTCGTCGGATAGCGGAGGGGAAGTTGGGGCTCGACGGGTTCGGGACACACTATATGCCAACGAGCAGCGGCGCACGCCAACTATATAGTACGAGCGCACGACCGACGCATGTATACATCCACTGTATAACGTGTGTAGTAGCGAGCCGCTTACATATACAACTCGCTCGCGTGTATAGCCTATACACGGGATCAAATGTAAATTTCCCTCGTCGTTGTCTCGATCCTGAGTCTTGGTTTGGGCCGACGTTGCCGATGCTCCTCTTTGTCCAGGCGCGACGTTTACTGGCGCGATACATCAATTTCGAGCCTCTTCTGAGCCAGCTGGAAATGCAATTTATACTACTGTAACAGGAGGCAGAGAAAACGCCACTTGTCTAGTCTCTGCGTGTCAAGTTTTTTCGCAGATTCAGTTCTCAGCCGCGGCTACGAAGCGTGCGATATTTGCGAGTTATATACGTGTATTTTCTCCACCCTCCAAAATTACGTAGGAAGGAAAAACGAGGGCGAATTTTGGCGAGTCGCGCTGGGTTGGCAAATTCTAGCGCACAACTGAAACTCGGCAGCAGCAGCATCGAGTCGAGTCTTCGTAGTTTGCTCCTGAACTCGAAGGCATATTGCTATATACTTGCTCGCTGCCGCTGCTGATTCTCTTTCTCTTCTCTATTCTCCTCCGTAGCCACTACTTCCTCTGTGCTTCCCCCACCCGAGCCACTATATAACGCTTGGAGTCGCGCGCGCCATACCAACCGACCATCCATCCATCTCTCTCTTTCTCTTTCAAACTTGCGGAGGGGTATGAAAAGAGAACGAGAGAACAAGGGGGACTGAACGGTATGAATCGCCTCGCTCTCTCTCTCTTTCTCTTTCCCCGTTTCTTTCTTTCTCTTGCTCTCTGTATACCGACCAACGAACCGAGACTCGCGCGACAAAAACTAAAGTACATAGCACGAGGAGCAACGTATGCACGCAATTTCATTTCATAAACATACAGCCAGAGAATAGCATATCTCTTTATATATAAGCCTGTACGCACGCATACGACACCAGCTACGCTCCCCAATACTGCATGGTGTAGTCTGAAAATGCTCTCGCCCGTCCTTTTAAATTTCTGGTAGTTTTTCGTTCATTTGCGCGTTTTAATTCACTCCAACTCATGCCTTCGACTAACCAATGCATTTAATCGATCGTTAGGCATTTATGTTATTTAAAGCTGAATGATCGCTTGGATTAGTAGCAGATCGGTATAAAAAATACAAGAAGGGCCAAAAAGAAAACTCCAAGTTTTTTTTCAGCTACGTGTATGCGTTAATGCATTGTATATACTATACAGCTGGATTCATCCCGGAAGCCAAGACGGTATATATGTGGTACGTGCAAGTAGCTCTCGCGGGAGGTATAATTTTTTCACCCCAAAAGCCGAAGCTCGGGCTCGAACACGGGCCCATTGTCGAGCGTCTACTACTAGCAGCGGCCGCCGCGGCTTCGTTAAGGCGCAATTTGTGCTCGTAGCTCTTGCAAAAATTCTAAAGGGGCCGCGCTCGCGCGCGATTAGCTTGGAGCGATAAGGAAAAAGGAAACGCGGATGTTACTGCTCGCGCGCGCGCTGTTTTATAGTGCAGCAGTGTGTGTGTGTGTGTGTGCCGCGACTCCAACTCGCGCGCGCAGATTCTTTATATATATTTTCTCTCTCGTCGGCGCAAGGAAAGATAAAGAATCGTGATGCCAGGCTTTTTCTATTAAGCCATGGCGTGTGTGCGCCTATATGTGTATACTTTTCAGCTTCTCTTCTCTAAACCCATCTCTTCTCGCGCGCGGCTTCTCCATTTATAGAACATTTTTATAACAGCACTCGAGGGCCACGGCAGACGCGAAACGTTCCACACACGCTATAGCAGTGCAGGCGCTTCATTAGTCATTATAGGCGATCGCGTATATCATGCCCAATTTGCTAGCAACGAGATATCACCGCTGTGGCGTTCGTGACGTCGATCGATCCGCTCAACTATACACTTAAAGGCACACTCATTTTCTCACTGTGGCAGATTAACATGTTCTGCGACACGTCTCCGTACGCAGGTCTTACCACGCGCTGTCACCACGAGGATCGCGAGCCGATAATAAAAATGTCAGCTCCGAGCTATATAAGGCAAAATAGCCGCCACGCGACTCTACTTTTGCGGTGTGAGAATGGCGACCAATGCGGAGCTATACGGTATATTACAGCTGCGAGTCGTACGAGCTATGAGAGATGGCCAGCACACACCAAAGGGCGCATATCAGAAATCTCAATATTGTGTCCGCGCACATGTAGCGCACGCTTATATTCTTACTGTATGCACATTCAAGTTAAGGCGTCAGCGATTTCTCCCAGCAGCCAATATAAATGTCTTACCATTGATTTACTCGCTTTTCCACGTACCTCCCTCGGATCGGGCGCGCTAACTCTGATCGCTGCAGAGAACGAAACGTCTTAATATTTTGCCCTGTCATGGAAATCGTCCATTACGCTCTTCGTAATACGTATTGCGCTGTATGTAATACGTGTGAATGGCTATGCAGCAATTTACGAACTTGGTACTCGAATTCAACCCAATGGTTTCCCGCTGACTCGAAATACATGAACGAAAAAAAAATTCATGTCCGTAAGAATCCCAATTTTTTTTCATCCAACTCGATCTTCTTTTTCACATTGTTTCAACAGCTTTAATTTCAGGTTTTGGTCAAATCAATTGATAACCGTTAATTATACAATCATAATCCGAGACAAAAATACTCAACATTAATAATGGTCTAATAACTGACAAATAATCATTTAAATTTTTTTTAAATACGTTATTATTAATTATCTTGTTATTAGATATTTTTTTACTATAATTATGTAACAAATATTGAACACATTTTAAATAATCTGAAAATGACAAACTACTAATTGTTTCAAACAATTTAGACAACTTTCAATCCGTTTAAATACGATAATACCGCTTGAAGCTTCCACCACTAAATGGCGAATACCTGTATATTTATAAATCTACTGCTGGCAAAGTCAAAATAATTACATAAATCAAAGCACGATTTTAGAAAAAAATTGACCACGAAAGACTTTTTGATTGCACTTACAAGTAGGACGAATTACGTCAAATTCATTTCTAAACGAGGCATGCCTATTAAAAAATACGAGCCTTTCCTGTTTATGCACTGGCTACTCGCCAAACCAATATGTTAAAATAAAAAGACAAACAACACATTGCAGGTGTTGATAAAGATAAAAGTGCGAGTAGATATCATTATGCGGGTGATCCTGACTTCTCATCGTCTTATGCGAATTTGCATGCGAGGATAATAATCGTTCGTTTTCAATTTCTGTCACATCGTTGAAGATGTTCATCCTCGATGCGTGCATAATATTAATGATTTCAACGGTTAAAAACCGTCCGCGAATCGCTCTGATGGGAAAGTCGGAACGACGGAAGTGTCCTTCTGTAAATTCATATACCCTATCGCGATCACAAAAAGCTCAATTTTATTAGTTTTGTCTATAGAGAAATTCTGGCTCTCACGAGCATTGAACCCCCCTGCGCCATCAAATACATAACACTTTACGCGTCGGGGTGAAAAAAGAAAGGGAAAAAATACAGCGTCGTGTAATTATGCTCGCGTAAGAGTGCCTCAGCTCTCAATCGAGTGAGGCCAGGTGCTACTGTTGGCCGCGCTTGCATCGGCATTTCTCCATGCGGGCCGTAGGGTTTCGCTCTCTCGGGCCTGATCGTCTTGCTTTCACTCGCGTACATGTCCTCTGTGACGAGAGCCAGTGACATTGACAACACTGCGACGATTTCCTCGCGAGCGCGGGGAGATGCGACCAAAGTTCGTTTTCTTTTTTTTCCTACGCAACGCTTCACAGTATAATTAAGTTGACATCAAAATTATGATGTTTGTTGTCGTCTCTGCGTCGACTCGTATACCTGACAAATTGATGATTGAATTGCTCGGAATTCGTAGCTATATACCCAGGAGAATTGTAAATATTCCTTTTTTTGGCTTATCGCACGATTTTGCTCTCGACACTACACATAAGCCTTTTGTTCAACGACGAAAACTCGAAAAAACGAGAATGCTTGCAAAATTCTGGTTTTTGTCGTGGAGCAGCTGCGAGTTTTGTCATTATATTATGCAGGTGAAAACGTTGCTCGATCCTTTTTGCGTAAGCCTCGTAATTCGGTCCATTAAAAATGACGATGACAACAAATTGCGAGCTGCTGCCCCACAGAGATAATTCGCGTGTTCGCGGAGTTTTTTTCTATCCGCAACGACGAGCGAGAGTATAAAGTACCAAGTATCAATGCCCTTGTGTCCCTTGTTTTGTATCGCAGTTATATTACACAACTTTTTCGTCGTATAAATTGTAACTGTGTAAGCTCGACATTCTCAAGTCTGTGGACTTGAAAAGTAACTCAAGAGGAGAGCACCTATATTTGGCAAAGCTTAAAATAAAAATTGAGATGACTTCGATCATGCTTAGGGATAATTCTTTGTTCGTTAACTCTTTGTTATCACGAGCATAAAAGTCTAGTCTGGATGCCAATCAAGTGTCCGCAAGCTTCGTTTCTTCCAAAACTCCTCCAAGCGCGCTCACAAGCGCGAAGCTGATACAGTCGAGTTTCGCGAAGAGAGCCGCGAGACTTATACGAATGCCCGAGTTATTTTTAAATCCCATGACGTCATGCCAGCCTCAGTTATTGTTTGTACTTATGCTCTGCCCTCCCCCCGTATATTTGATGCTTTCTTTAAGGCTTCTTTCGCAGTTAAAACAACATTTGATTTTCTTCCTCGACTTTATATACGGCACGAATTTTGCGACAAAGCGACGAATAATGCAATATGCACAAATTTGCGCCGATAGACGAATCAACGACCGATGCAAAAAATATGCAAAATTCAACTGTTGAGGAGGCACATCGTGAGCTGGGACGATTAGTATGCACGCACCTCCATGCATGACCCAAATATATACGTGCGATAAATGCAACGACGTGGAACTGATCGATTGGCCGATACGAAGCGAGAACGTGAGAAAAAGAGGACGACACGCCACAACTACTCGTGCTAATAAATATTAAAAGCTACAATAGCCGTCTCGTTTTCATAAGTCACAATAGCAATTTTGCGCTTGTAGCAGGCACACATATATAACATACCGAATTGTCGAGGAAACCGCAAAATGTATATTATATACGTAAAGTCCGTGGCGCAAATTTTCACGTGCGCCCGTATGCGTATGATGTCCTGAACAAGCTCGCGAAGGCCAATGGACTTCCTCGCTATGTGTAGCTCTCTTTTAGTCCTACCCTATTAAGCGGGTATATATAAGAGAGAGGAAATGCTTGTCGATGGAGGATGCGCACCACGCGAGTTTCCGCTTGCTGCTGTTGCTGCTCCTTGTCGTTGTCGTCGTGTAGCGTCTTAACGTACCTCTTTTTTCGCATGTCGCGTACACTTATGGTCGCTGCTAATTTTTGCACCGAGCCAACATCCTTTAACGACACTTGGAGGAACGCGCGTGGATCGTTAATGAATTACTATTACTACTACTACTACTACTACTACTACTACTACTACTACTACTACTACTACTGCTAAATGATAAAAGAGAGGCCCACTCTGAATTCCATCAGCAACGAGTCCTAGAAAACTGTTAGACTTTTCTCCAAACTATACTGTTGCAGGAACAAAGAGTATATAACAATGGTCAGTCAGAATATTCAGAGAAAAATATTGAACTTCAAACGCCTATTGAAAATACGTTTGTAATATAACATACGCGTAGCACACAGCTCGTTAGGAAAATATCGCGACCTTGAATCGATTGTTCGTACAAAAAAAAGAACTCGAGGAATTGCCTCGAACTGCGGTGAATCAAGCGCGTGGCTTGTTTGTGCTATTATCGGCGAGCTCGTGAAACTCGAGCTACGCCATCGGAAAATTCGATCAGAATTTAATATTCGATTTTGGATTTTGTTATCGTACCCGCAAAATTCCCAAAGCGATTGGAACAAGAGCCGATCGCCACGGCGCGCAATTACTTTATCCATCATCGCCGATCCAAACCGGATGTTATGCTGATCGTGGCTCGCTGCTGCGGCAACATACGAAAAATCTCCAGTCGACTTAATATAGACGCGCGTTGAGCTGTATACGCTGCTGCGATCGTCTGAATTCGAGTCGGTGCATCGGGACTGACTGCCGCGCAAGTCATGGTATCGTCTTGCCGTGTTTTACTTTCTGTATTATGACAACTCGATATTATCTTCGCGTGCGCGTCACTTTATCGTGTTACACCATACGAAGCGAGTTGACAAGTTTTTGCCTACTTCTCTGCTACGATCGAGCGATGAATCACTCCTTATGTGTGTCTACATCACATTTATAGGAAACAAAGTGCGGCACTGCGTTCATTTGAGAGAAAATATAGACTAAATATCACTCCTTGTGTTTATACACAATAAAAAAATCTATCTAGACGTTCAGAACAAAAGGAAATTATTAAATAATCGATCAATAAGAAAATGCTTGATATAACTCAGGGTTGTTTTTTTAAAAGTGAGATGCGGAATGTACTCGAGAGTATTTTGTGTTTACAAATTTTTTTTGTGATAACTATACATAAAGGAACTCTTTTTCACAGAATCCTGTGTGCATCGCGATGACATGACTACTATATTATACGCCTCTTATTTACTTTCTGCTGAAGTGTCAGCGATCTTGAAACAAAGAGGCCATGTAGCTCGTGTTCGACATTAAAGGAAGTACCGAATCACATGACAATAAACAATATAACATTCGTTTCACAGCTCCGAAACGCATTATTCATCTTGACGGTTCGTTTCTTTGTATATGTGTGATAAAGCTCGTCTCGAGTTTGGATGAAAAATTAAAATTCCAAGTTGAAACTTTTTCTGCCTGTTAGTACTTTATTTAGACCAGTGTAAAAGGGAAATGCACGAAGAGATATTTGTTTAGCAAAAATTGTTACATTTGCTGGGAAAATGGTCAAAGAGTCGAATAATGGAGGTTTTCTGCTATTTACATGCTGAGTATCACTATAATACCTAAATTAGTTATTTTTGTAACTCAAAATGCTCTTTAAGTAATTTTTAATTCCATCAACAGATGGAGTATTGGAATCCGCAAGTAGCACAAAACATTTTTCGTAGGTATATAAGTACAAATTTTCGAACTCATTACAACAATATTGACTTTTGAATACTAAGCTAAATCAGTATTAATAAAAAAAATGTAAAAAAAATCGGACAAATTGTTTAATGACCATACGCAAAGCCGTTAAAAAATGGATAAGCCAGTATGTGTCGTACATTCCAGCAGTCACTCCACAATGAACTCGTGGCCGCTCTTTTCTTCATACTCACTCGGCGGAGTCGAACGAGCTCAGCTAGTATAGGTATAATATGTGTACAGTCCAGCCGGAGCTCGTAAATTATTTATTAGTCATTTATCGGTGCGATCGGAAGAGCTCGGACGCGCATCGGCAGCATCGAGTGCAGCAGCGGATATATATACTATATGTATAATGTGTACACGCATAAGCGCGACAATTAGCACGCCCGATAAGACTACGTGATCGTTTAACTGATGCGTGTACTTAATACTCGCGTATACTCTGCGGGCTCTCTGCGACTGGTCAATTTTATTGCGAGCTAACGCGCGATCGGAACTCCACGATGCGAGTCGCTAATTATTCGCAGTCGATCGGCGATCGTCGTCGTCGCACAAACAATAAGAAAAATGACACACGGTGCCGAATGTATACAACTCGATGGAGAATTTTCCTGCTGACAAAACGGACGCATCTCGAGTATATTGCTGGCGCGCGTGTAATATTCTCTGTGGCTTTGCTAGAGAGCGAGCCTATAGTGCAGCGCGAGCATAATAGCATTGCATGCGTCGATAACTTGAGAAATTGACCGAGAGCATTCCGAGCCATTTTAGGCCAAGACAATGATTAATGAAATCTAATATAATTCTAATGTTGCAAGGACGAGAGCGCGTCAGTCGGCGCACATTGCTGCGACATTCATAATTCTCAATAAGGCAAAAAAGATTTAGAGATTTGCGTGAAATGAAATTTTTTTTTCATCAAACAAAGCGTCGGTCGAATGAATTTTATGTGATGTAAACATGAAAATGGGTGTACCGAAATAAGTCGATAATGTTTATGTATATTATTTTCTCTCCAAATTTTAAGCAGAAAGTTAAGCTAAACGATTATCAAACAATTGCCTGGAGCTTATTTTTCCTAGGCGCTTGCAGTCACCTGCAGTCACCGATATGCATTACAGGTCATTTTTATATAGCCTCCTATATGTACCTCAAGGAAAAAGCAATTAATGTGCCATCGACATTTTCCAGCGAGCTACTCGTATATACGAATTCGACGTTTTATACACTTGTTCTCGTGAGATTCCAAGGAAAAATGTCACAGCCGTATAATTGCTTGGGAATAAAATAAAATTAAGATGTATTGTGACAATGACAAAGCCAGTTTATAATTTAGTTTAGACCATCTTTTTTGTGCCAGACCAAAAATGTATTTTAACTTAGTTAATTAATTTGATGATGATTATTCAATCTGGTAAAAAAACCTCTCAACATAATTAATGGTCTGTGATAACCAAAAACTGACCCAAAATATATTATCAATAATTGGCTTGTTTTTGGCGTCTTTTTAAATATAATTATGGTTCACACATCACAAGCTTTTGAAACGATATTTAGCACGTGTTAAATATTGAATACACTTGATACAGGGATGATTATTATTTTTCAAGTAACCCAAAGCGTTTATTATTCTCCAAATAACCCAGGGATTTTCACAATAGCTAAAAAATGAATAACAGTTTAAAATACTTTATTATTTATAAATAAAATTGAATAATATTCATGTGAATGAATTTCCAAAACTATACAGGATACTTTTATAGTAGCGTTCTATAAAACTATATCTATAAAATATGAATCTAGGCGACGATTATTAGAACGATGAGGAATTGAGACTGTTCAAAAAGTGCTTCGCGATGATAATGTTGAATTAAAAAAACATCGCTAACAACGCAACTGATGTGAATGAGTAACTGCAATATATTTCATAATTCGCGATTTATTAATCATTGGGTTATGGGCACGATGTAATAATACACAAAAATTCGGATGATAAATTTTAAAAAATGCACATTATAGTGTCTGAAAAAATATGAAAAAACATATTGTTTTTTAAATTTTTTCATAAAAAAACATAACCATGACTTTTTTTCGTTCAAGTGCTTCCAATTCGATATAGAGCATCAGATAGATTTAAATGCAATTCTGAAGATATATCTGAAGACGTTAAGGGATGATAAAACTAGTTTCTGATTTATTTGGTCCTCCAGATACACTATACGGCGTTTGATTCTGCAACAACCTCCAAACGTAAACACAGCGAATTCGGGGCCTCAGCCTATCATAGTCCGCATACTATTGTTATTATTGACGCCTATGTTATACACATAGGCAGTCCGACTTCGCTGTGTTTACGTTTAGAGGTTGTCGCAGAATCAAACGCCGTATAGTGTACATGAATCATATCATTTGGGTACAGTATGAATGTATTAATACAAAAATTCTGATGAACATACCGTGGGCACCCTCTAAAAAAGTTTAAGGGTTAGCAGAGGGATGAATAATGATCTATCGATTCCAAAATGTATACAGCACATCTTCGGGTCGCTAAAAAGGCATCATAAAAATTTGGACGCAAACGGTTGAACGGTTATTGAGATATCGTGTTTACAAGGCCGTTCTGTTTTAACAATAGTAGGACTTGGCTGCGCTCAGCTGAATAATACTACTTTAAGTCTCCATCGCTAGATGGCGAGCACCTAAATTTGAGAATCTGCAAATGGCAAAGTCAGCACGGTTTTAAAAACTAGCTAAAAAGTTTTAAGCATTTCTATAAAAAAATGTGACTGAAAATTTCTTGTGATAATTGGTACTGTGTTTGTAATTCAATTGAGAATAGATTCACACCTGTAATTTGCTGTTCATCTATACATTGTTTCAATATTAATAATTTTTACAATTTCTCCAGCTTATTGAGAACGACTGTGTCAGTTGAATATATTCAAAAGGATAAAAGAAACTTGTACGCTTGTAAACGCAGTTTAATTATATCCATTGCCGCACGAACGTGTATATAGGCAAGCAGAAAGGGTCGAGTTAAGAACGCACATCTTATAAGTAACAAGTAAGAAAGTCGATAGTAATTCAAAAATGATTTTCTACCGTTAAGCTCCGAGACTCTCGTGAACTCGAAACTCGTAAATACGTGTGTGCGGATGCGTATAATATAGTATCCTGACAGCTTATATGCGGGTTAGGACGTAATTTAAACGATCGAGTCGTCGTTGCGCGCCGAGAGAATGTGGGAAAGGAAATTCCGCGTCCACCTTGAGGAATCCCAAAGACAACTATACGCGAATTGATTAGCGCGCCACGAAATAATTGGTTTTATTTTTATGTAGCGATCGGTTATTTTTTGATGGCGAATGTGGGCATCCATTGGCGTGCGCGCGTTGCTTTGAGAAATAATTCGATTGAAAAAACGTGATAATATTGGGGGGTAAAAAAGCTTAGCGGACTAACGAGCAAGAAAAGGTTAAATAACGGCAAGATGTTAGAGTTTGATCGGCTGGGCAGCACAACACATTTATTGAACGGAGCTGCTGCTGCCGCTCGTGCGCGCGCCCTTTTTTCCGAATATTCGTTTTGTTCTCCCGTTGTTGTTGCTGTTGTTAGGCTCGGTCTTAATTGGCACGATTGTCCCGTACGAGGGATTAGCCTTATTAAACTTTAAGCGTGTGTCTTTCATTTGTTAATGGGCATATAATGCCGCTGCTCTTGATCGAGCGAGCCTTTATAAATTCGAGATTCGATTCCGTTCGGCTTCTATTATAGTCGATATATTTTATCCGCGAGCTTGAAGGATTCGGTGCCTCGAGTTGCAGGGAGATGACGAAATCTTTCTCTCACCCTGTTGAGGTCATGCGTAGTTTATGCACGCCTGCATCCAAACCAAAAACGATACATGAATATGATGATTATTTGGCTATTTGACTAGGCGCGTCGCGTTATATCGCATTTGAATACGACCATTGCGTCGGGTTGGCTCCTAGAGTAGGCCAAGCGCGACTCTCCTCCCTTTCTTTTTGCTCTCGCGACACGATCCTCTGTGCTGTCACGCATTGTGGTACATACACAAATATACACCGAGTATACAGAAAGTCGTCGAGGACGATTGCAACGGCGAGATATGTATCGAAGAAAACGCAGTCTTCGTATTTGCGTACGACCTAATACGGCAACAATAACAGACTATAATAAAAAAGAGAGAGAAAAGAATCATGTAAATTCGCCTCGCGACTTATGGAGGCGAGGAGCTGATGCGACGGTATAGAGGAAAAATGCGATGCGATACGCCAAGAATTTTAATAAGTCAAACAATTGTCAGCAGCGATGGAGTATTAAGAAACGATGAAGTAGCTCGTATACGCTGTAATGTATTTACTGCATTGAGAAAAAAACATGTAAAGAGACAAATATCGTGTGTACACGGGCTGCTGAAATACGTGTCGCTAATGTTAATTGGCTCGCCGCTTGAGCTTGCGCGTGCTATCGTTGTCGATTCCGGACGCGCGCGCAATTCGTCACTCTCGAGAACTGCGAGGTGTATAACGCACGATCGATGAAAATCGATAAATCGTCGACAATCGTCGGTCGATCTTGTGTATGCGGAGATCGTTGTAGCTCGCCACCTAGATGCAGGTGTGGTATAGCCAAAAAAAATTTTGCTTCGTGACACAGGACCCTGACAAGGTGTTCGCATCGATTAGTCGGAAATTACTCGTATGTGGTAGTAAACGCATTCGTTTCCTTTTGTCGATGCGTGCAGGACGCAGCCTAGTTGGGTTTATTTTTGGATTTTTCTAGCAGTGCAGATTGCAAGCGTCAAAGCACCACAAGATGCAGCAGCAGCAAGGCACAGACAGTCAAAGGTTGCCTCGATGCGCAAAATTGCGCAAAGCTGCTAGCTCGAGTTGCACTGGCATACATATAGGCAAGAGAGAAATGGGCAGTCGCGGCCCTGGCTGGCATTATATTGCAAACGGCCAGAGAGGAGAGAGAGAGAGAGAGAGAGAGAGAGGGCGAATGGAAGCTGCTAACTAGACGTACGTGTGTACGCCGTGCGTGCACGCAGTGAGAAAGCGAGAGAACAGGTCGAGTTCTCGGTTGCAATGGCTTCAAAGCAGTTCACGCATCCCCTTGGCTGCACATATCCTGCGGGCCGCGCGCAACGTACGTGAGTCCTGGTCTACACTGGCGCGCAAGGCAAGCGAGCTAAGTAACATTCGCGCCGCGTACCAGTGGCAGCAGTAACAACAGCTTCAGAGAAATGCTCCTCTTCTCGAACGTTACTAGGCTCTGTGGAACCTGCCTCTCGCTCTGTCGCCTCTCTCTCTCTCTCTCTCTCTCTGCGCTGTAGTTGCTTTAACCGCAGCAGCTAATTAGTATGTAACGCGTCGTGAGGAAATTAGGCGCCGGACGAGAGCTTGCATACGAAAGCTCGGGTGCCCAAGCTCTCTCAAACGTGTGCGAGCGAGCCGAGCTGACTACTCGCCTCGTCTACGCACACGAATACACAAATACACACTTACGTGCCGCTGCTAGGCTCTCTTTGGCAGCCGAAGCTGCTGCCGCTGCTGCATTACGTGTGACTCGGGACGTTCGTCTGTTTGCGGCTATGAGCTTTGTGTGTTGTGCGAGCACACCGTGCCAGCCAATCATCGCGCGTTACATCTTTTACCGATTCGCTCCTTTGCTTCTCGGCTCTCCTTTATTCCTTAATTATATTTAAAATCAAAAGTAAATTATACTTCGAATTGTAACAAGCTTGCAAATGTTTATCGCTTTCGGAGATTCAACATAAAAACTTTAAACAACTCGGTCTCAAACTGTCCACAGCTCCTGCAACTTTAAATATCCATCGAAGTTAAATACCGTCGATTATTTGTCAACGCGTCGATATCTGATTGCCGAACGTCGAAGCCAAATAGTTCGGAGACTCGAATGTCGTGCGAGATGCACGAAAAATAAATAAAACAACACGACGCCTGCCGTAAGTAAGGTAGAAGCGTCGACCAGAGTGTGCGATCGTCACGCGGGCATTTCTCGCCCAAGTATCTCAAGCGCGAGCGAGAGTAGTTGTACACGCGGAGCTCTTAAAGGCTTGCTGCAGCAGCAGCGGTTAAGAAGTCGACTTCTTGGGCTTTAAAGTGGACGCGACGCGCTGATAATGACCGCTCCGGTCGACAGCAGTCGGCTGCAGTATACATTTGCCTCGCGGCACTCGCAACTCACCCATTGCTCTTTATAGACCGATGCAGTACGCGGCAAACTCTTTGCGCTGTAGCGCGAGTCTTCGCGGCGACTTGGTCATGCATCTTGCAATGCGCCGCACTGCAGTGGTGTACGATGTAACTGCTCACGGCGGCAAATTTGCCGGCTATCTTGGCGCGCGCGCGAAACAGCATAGATACATTCACTGCGTACTTTGCGCGCTCTTTGCTTTGGAGCGCACCAAAGCGACGATGTCGACTTTTCTCTCTCCCTCTTTCCAACTGCTTAACTATTCGTTTACTCCATTATTATTAAACGAGTATTATTTTAACTTCTTTTTTAAATCTTGGTAGGGCAAATAGACTAATGTATGGAAAATCGATGAAACGTTTAGGCCTTCGTTTAAAGCTCAAGATCGAGTCAAAGAAACATTAAGTCTCGTTTACGGTCTTTCATGCAATCGGCATAATTCGCGTAGCTCCGGAGTCGAAGAAAAAAAGAAAGCCACACACTACACTGGCAATGCATAATGTATAATGAGAGAACAACGAGGATCCGTGCACCGCGTGCGTCGATGTGCACTTGATCGAACGTTTAGCTTTTGCAGCGCGCCGCGCGCGAGGTTGCGGGTCTGCAAAGGCCTTCGGCTTATGCACTGCCGCGCGCGCTAAACGCGCTGCGTTTGCACATATAAGGTATGAGAAGCATCGCGCGGGTTTTTCGTAATTGCACAGCAAGTGTATACACCTCAAAGACAATATATATGTATTATACTATAGTCTAGCGATCTCTTTGAGACGAGTCGAGCTGCGCGGCATTTATAATATCGGTCATCGCTGCGCTTCGGGCTTATCGTCCCGTGCTATCTAGTTTTTTGCGATCGCGGCTATATAGTTTGTGCCTATGTCGAGTTGATCGATGTACAGAATCGCATGGCAGCGACAACGACTATATACACATTTTAACCATTTCTACGGATTCAGCCCATGCTATAGCAGAAAGTCACAAAGCTCAAATATTTACAACAGTGTTCTCTGTTACCGCTGTATACTTTGAATAACCACTATAATTATTATTTTCTTACTCGCCCAATGAATCGTTTTATCGATTTTGTCAGCTGGATTAAAACAATTCAAATCTAATAATAAAAAAGAAAGAATTACCCCGCTCTCCTGACCAGTACAGTGTTTCCAATAATTCGGCGGAGAGACCGATTGACCGCTGCAGGGACTCGTCGAAGTTCGTAGAAAGTCGTTGCTACTATTGGCTCGAGGTGAAGTTCTCTGCTGCTGTTGAGTAACAAAGCTCGTCGTTGTCGCGGTCTCGTTGTAGAGTCTGTGTTGCTGGCGCTGCTGGATCTGCGAAGCAGAGCGTCGCCGTACCGCCTCGAAGTCGTGCTGCAATCGCTGCAGCGTCTCCGCGTCGGCTTTCAGATGGGCGAGCTTAAAGCTCCGCTGAGCCGATTGAAAGTCGGCGTTGTTTTTCAGATAATTGCTCATTTCTTTTTTTATTTTCGAAAGCTCAGTGAAAAGCTCTTTCTCGTCCGTTCATTTATTCATTGGTTTATCGCTAATTCACTTCATTTAGTGGCTTGATTTAAAAATAACGAGCAAATATCAATGAATCGGTGGTACAATGTGCAATACACAAAGCTCAAGAGTACATGCAAGTAATTGCGCCGATCACCGTTATATACAACGCTAATAATCCCTTTTAGAACGGAGGAGTCGAGTTTTGTATTCTCCTAGGCCGTCGACGAGATTGCTCGATTTGCGGATCTCTCCACGTTGCCTTGACACTCTTGTCGTGGCGGCGACACACTGTGTATATAAATTGTACGTACACCTTTCTACTGCCTTCGAGTACACACAGAGTGAGAGACGACTATCGAGTAAAGCACTGAACACACATTCAAACACATATTTACAGGCACATATTCATATGACACACTGTAACTGTTGTACTTGTAACAAGCTCAATGTTTTTAAGTACAATCCAGTTTGTTATCGGCTTTCCCGCGACGCCGAATATTTCAATTGTTTTATTCGAGTAAAAAGTGTTTATTGTAAATTTAATGTCACACAGAAGTTTGGGCAAGAAAAATGGTCGTTCGGTATGAAGCGATGAGCAAAACACTGACGCGCACGCACATGGCTCGACACTAGTGTCGCACAATCGACCGAAACTCCTTAAAGCAATGTCATTCGACAGGTTTACCGATCGTTCGCCTCGTTCTGTATCGATGTAAACAATGCACAGACGCGCATGACCGTCGACGGGACCGTAATATCGGGTATAGCGGGTCACACGCGAAAGTACTCAATCTCGCGGGGCCTCGTGCAATGAAAAAGTTCAAACTACTAAGCGAGCGGCTGGGTACAGTCCAGCCGTGCACGTACGCACTGCATCTTTACCTATGTTGTGCGCGTCGCTCTTTCTCTTTCATGCCTCGCGCGATCTATGTACCCTTGCCCCCCCCCCCTCCTCCCTCGAGTCGCGGCAGCTCGCTCCCTCCCTCCCTCTCGCTCTCTGTCTTTATCTCGAATGCGAGCGCGCGACTCGACTGTATCATTCTTTTGCTGCTGCTGCCTATGCATTATACTCTGTATATCGTCGTGAAAGGCGAGATTTGTTCGCGGTATCCTCGATGATCCTCCGTTGGGTATGCGCAACATGAAGTAAAAGTCGCACAAGTGACGATCGGGATGAGACCCATTCGTTAATCTGCAGTCCTCACCCTTGCACATAAGATGTGTACGCGCTCGTTTACGGATTATATTTTCAAGTATTATTGCATTTGCGGCAATCGTAGGCCTAGAAATGACCACGATGCATACAAATTGCCAGACAATCGTGATCTCGAGTCACTTCTGCATCTATATTCCCCGTACGTTTAGAGCGGATAATGTGATCGTCCAGACGCGATGCACACAGCAGCACAGTGTAATATCGCTGGGGTCGGACTTTTGTTTTCTCTGGCATATTTGAAACGTCTAAATGTAGTCGTGTCACTTGTCTTAAAACACATGATTAGCTGAATAATTTTTTCTCAACTTTTTGTGTGTCATGATACGCAAAACGTTGGATAATTCATCCAAACGATATAATTACACAGATCTTGCATAAATGCAATCTTCGATACAAATAATGAAGAAATTTGCGCATCGATTAGCTACGATTAGTCTTAGATCGTACTTATGCCTTAGAGCTCACTAGCAAGAGAATTCGTCGGCTAGTCGCGTGATATCCACGTGGTTGTATACATGAACAATAGATCGACATACATATTAAATACACCAGTGACCAAGCGCAACAATCGTATATATAATGCAGTAGCCCTAAAGTGGATATTAGAATTTTTGGAGCAGTGCATGGTTGCAAAGAGCTGCGCAATGGAGCATTTGGAAAACTTGATGCTGATCCAATCATGCCTACTATATGCCTCCCAGTTAAACTGTGAAGATGCGAGAGTCGATCGTAGCAGGTATGTGTTGTTATTATATTGTTATTATTGTACACCCATATAGTAGTTTCTACAGAATTAAATAGGTGGCAAATTTTTGTTTCTCATCTCATAAACAAAGTATGTCCAGAATTGTTTAAGTCGAGTTTTGTTGAATGAAATGGCAGTGCATGGTTTGTAAATGATTGGTACGAAATTTGCGTAAACTATATCTTTGTAATATATAATAATTTCTTCGTGTATAAAATACATTTGGCCTATGAGAATATATTGAATCGTTTTCCAGTGGTGCGTTGCGCACCACGAGTCTAACTATCGTAGGCTCACTAAAGCTCCTCTCGCACGAGCGGGACTTGGCTTGACTTTCGGCATATGCCAAATAAGCGATCGAACTTGACTGATAACGCGATTCGCTAGAAATTAGTACATGTATTATTCGCCTGGCAAATCGATTGCTCCTTCGAATTTTCTGATCGTTAAAAACGCCGCGTTTGAATTGTTCAAGCCGCGCAGCACACAATATAATGCGCTTGTCAAGATCAAAAGACGATACTCGATCGGCAGATATGACGAAACAGCTGTACGCGTTTAGAGGCGCGGAACGATATATTTATTCAATACAATCATCCCATAAGTACCCTCTGTATACGCGCGAGCACAAGACAATTGCAGAATTTCTGTGTATTAATGGGTATCGGTCGTCATTTTTCCTTCTGATTAGAAATACGTGTGGCGGCATCGACGCGCGCGCGTTGCAAAATTTAATACAAATTAGGCATTGTTTGTTATATACGTAACTTTAGCAGCTCGACAAAAATGTGATAATTCAAAGAGAACATTTATTCTGTAATTATTTGATTCAGCATCATCGGTAGCACGCACACAAGCTCAATTTTCGATAAGAATATTTTCCCACTCGATGCATTTCGTTGTGCTCTCTTGGAGCGCGATTTAAACATTTTTTTTCGAGAATATATAATCGATAAATTGTGATAACGCAATTCGCAATTGACTTGAAATTTCTCTTATTTAATATTTATAATTGCAATTTGTATATGTTAATAATTTAAACGAAGAGTTTTGAGCAAGTTTTGCACAAAATTTACTCTTTATTCTTCGTATCGATTTGATTTTCCTTGATTCTTATCTATACGTAAGATAAAGGTTTATACGGTAATTATTGATTATTTTACTTTTGGTGACGAATATGGATAAGATAAGTTAAAAAAGAGGAGTTTTCGTGAATAAAAATGTTATTCTGTTTGACATTTGATTTTTCAAATTATACCGCACAAATTCTGAACATTTACTAGTTATATCATCATAATTGAAGTAAATAAAATAGAAAAAAAACGTATTCATCAATTCCTCTTTTGAAATGAAGTTTAAAGCATAACATTCAAAAGGTCGCCTTGGCTTTGACGTGGAATTAAAAATACGTGTAAATTCTTACAAGCAGACGAGAGCTCAAAGTACACCTACACCTTAACGCAGGCCACGTATACCTATCGCGCGGTTTCAAGAATGGCCATTCAGTCACGGATTTGCGAGGCTACTATTGCGGGCCAATTGAATATGTACGTCAGGAAAAGTAAGTTTATCGTACGACGTCACGCGTAGTACGAACTCGACTTCTTTACGCGCGCGGCGCAAATAATTTCTATGAATCGTTACTTACGATCCTCGAGACATCAATTGCGAGTTTGGCAAACCCCTGAGAGAGAGAGAGAGAGAGAGAGAGAGAGAGAAGAAAATCCCACCGAGGGAATCATTGGCGTATAGCGCAGCGATTCGAATTTATGCTCTTCACATAAGTCACGCGCACATACGTAAAGGTAAACTCCTTTTCTGCGCGCAAAACAAATTCGAAAAGCTTATGAACGAGCGGACGAGCAATTAATGGGGCAAAGTGAAAAGTCTCGGTGCACGCGCTAAGAAGCCCGGGAAAAAGTTGCAGTCGTGTGTATCGGCAGCGAGAGGCAAGTTATAGCGAGGTGTATGCAACAGGTTATAAATTCCGAGGCGCTCGAGCTGCGACTGGCCGCGCGCACGCGAAACCTCTGGGGATGTTTACTGCCTGTGTATGCTATGCCTTAACGCCGGAAGAGGGTTTATATAAGCGCGCAAGGGGCAAGAAAAGAGCTGCCGGTATATAGTAGCCCGCCGCACGCGTGTCACGAGTGCGACGATCAGCCTTATATTCGACTCGCTGCGCGTTGCTTGCTCGAGGCCTACCTCGCTATACACATAGGCGCGCGCGAGCATAACGTGTATAAAACATGCACGACGCGAAGTGTACATCGACAGCTGCAACAGCTGACCCAGTCGGTGCGTTTCATTCATTCATTCGAGTCGTGCGGCGTACTACTACGTACATATATAGGGGATCGCCGATCGGGACGAAGAAGGAAATCAAATCGGACACATAACTGATTGAGAGCTGCCGCTGGTGCGTTATCGAAAATAACTTTATTGCGTCGACGATTAATCGGATCGCCTATTGATTTTTTGTTATTTTTCATTCAACCCGCCTCGTAGTTTCTCCCAACTCGATAATCGTTCGTTGCCACTCGGAGTATTAGAGTAGAGCAGGTATATAAGTAAATATCGGACGCAGCTCAAACTACATTGAAAACACGACGGTATTTTTACGTAGGAGGGTTTCAAGTCGACGATCGATATAGTAAACTGCCCGGCAAAAAATCATCAGCCAAAATAAGGTTTATCTTTGTCAGCCGAGCGTATAATAAAGTCGTTGCGCAGCGAAACTCGTTGTAAGCGAGCACAAATCATTGGAAATGATTTGCATTGGAAATTCGCTCGAGATCGAGCAAATATTATGAGTGTGCGTGCGGGCGAAGTTGCACAATCCATATACCTATATACTTGCCAGTCTTCGAACGCATTACAGATTGGCTCGGGGGAGTCGATAAATAGTCGCTCGCGAAGCTGGATGAATTTTGAAAAACGCAACGAGATGCAACGGCCAGTGTAGACAGTGCGGGGCGGAAAAATCGAGTCCATATTGGTCGATCTCGAGGGCCGAAGAAGGTCTTCCTCGCGGAGAAGTCCTTGCAAATGCATATAGAGCTCGTTTATACGCGCGAGCTGTCTCGATGGTGGCATGCACGAGCACGCCTGGCGAAAGGATTGCGCGTATACGTATAGAATCGCGCTCTCGCCAACCGGCCAGACTGCCTGCCGCCGCACCTTTGTACAATAGCAGCAGCAGCAGCAGCAGCAGCAAAATCAGGCTCCGAGCGACTCAACACATTCTCTCGGTTTTTCATTAAGGCAATAGCGAGCAGCACATATGCAACAACCTGCGCTCATCGTCGCTCTATCGCTCGTATTATAGGTATGTACGCGTCTATATAAACGAGCAAAGCTCGATTACCTTCAACGACGCGTAGTTCAGTTTGTTGGCTCGATTACCTTCAAACGCAGACATAGTTAGGTATATATAGGCTCACTTTTCTAATTTTTAAAATTCCTTCAACTATCAGTACTTTTTCAAGTTCAATAATCCCTCGACCAGTATTTTGATAATTGTGTCTTTATCACTTCTGCGATACTTTCATCTCGATTCGATATTGTGTATAATTATCATCAGATTTCGTGCTCGCGGTCAACAGCCACCACCGCGTACGTGGACTGGGCGAACGGCTCTCGATACTCGCTCGCGACGATGCAACAGGCTTATTTTTAGCTCGCTGCGGACGATCTTTCGTGGAGAATTACATTCTAAACGAGACCATAGCAGGCGCAGGCAATTTATAAGAGCGCAAAAACAAACCGAAAGAGGAGTTCAATGAGAAACGTTATTTATGCTCTATATATTAATTACAATCCTCTCCTTTATGCGTGCGAGTGCAATGACTGCAACTAAACCGAATAAACGACCGTGTTTCGTAACTGCCGTTGCCACTGAATCAGATTCAAAAAGATGACAGATATCAGAATTAGCACGCAAAATTCTTATATGAAGATCATTTCAGTTTCTATTCGAAAACAACGATACGAAGCATCAAGGGTCACTTAATTCTACTCACTGTAGAAACGTGCAATATATAAGACAAGGGGAGTAGAGTCGAGATGTAGAAATAGGAAATGGTGACTTAAATCGAATTCTCGACGGCTTTTTTCTACTGCAAGATAGACACTGTGCGCAAGCTATATAACGGCAGAAGAAGTGGAGGAGCTCCGTTTATCCGACGCGCGTCTTTGTCACACACTACCGGAGCGAGGAGCCTAACGGATAGATGGAAGCGTCTCTTTTTTGGCGTGACGCGCTCGAGGAGAGTTAAAACGAAGAAAATTCGAGACGCGCCGAGAAATAGAGGTAAAAATTCCATCGGTGCGCAAGCACGAGCTTCTATCTGTGTAAGAGGAGAAATTTGGTAGAAAACTCGAGCACACAAGACATCTTACTCTATACCGAAGCTTTTGAAATTATATAAATGAAACAGGCTAGAGAGAAGACGTCTCGAAGAAGCTCGCGCAAGCTTGACAGGGTGAAAACTATAATGTATAGTAAAGATATCGATGAGAAGCTGCAGGGACTGAACAAAGGCCGTGAAATATTATTCATACAAATGTATGTTTATGTGCCTAGTTCGAGAGTTTTCATGTAGAGGTGAGAAAAAAGGCAGCACAGAAGGAGAAGCAGCATAGAAAGAGTGGAAAGCCCGAGATGATAAAAAACAATACATATTGTCGCGTGGCTCGTCGTATATAAAGCACGCGATCGATCTCGCTTCCGCCACGCGATTCCGAGAAAACGCGTCGAAGCTTTAAATTTCAAATTTTCATCGAAATTGCGAATTAGGCGAGGCGGTATAATATCGTGGCCAGTGGCGAATATAATATAGAGAAAAGCACAATGGAATCGATTGGTAGTTGCGACAACGACACAACGTTCGGTGCTGCTGCGGCTTAATTAAAATAACTATAAATGGATGCTGGCAAAGAAAGTTGTAAATTCAATTATTCTTTGTTCATGAATTTATTCCGAAAGGGGGAATGAGAACGTTTGCGCGTGTGTGTACCGTGTATGCGATATGTATAACGGAGGCGATCGTGCGCGACACAGCAGCAGCGGAGTAAAACAGTAGCAGCTATAAGCAAAGCCGCGATGTGAAAGTTCCTTTATATGAACTGTCGCGCGCGGAATATAGCAGTCTGAAAAATGTCTTAGAATTTACGGCGTTTTGTGATATAAGTATGTTTGCGCGCGCGTGTGTGTGCATCGAACTACGCAGCAATAGCAGCAGCAACGGCTTGTTATTATAATATAAGTCACTTTCATTCGGAATTAATGCTCACCGGGCAAAAATCACACGCAAACACACATATAGTAGCGTACGTGGGATGTCGGGCTTTTTTTCGGCGACGAAAGCTCGTCCAAGCCCCCGGTCGCCAATGAAACATTTACGCGATCGCAGCTACACACCGTGTGCATTCTTGTATTAATGGGCCAGAGGCCGGCGCGCACGAGTCTCGAGGCACGCGCTGCAGTCCGAGTCCACCGATAGGCAAACTGTTCAACATGTTCGGTGTCTGTACACAGTGATACGAGTCGCTCGCGCGCGACACACGTAAACAATCGGCCGCTGCAGCTTTTACGAGCTACAAGCAAGTCGTACGCGTGTCACCGCGTGCCGCGCTAGTATTATATGTGTCGGTGCAGGTATAATACAGTCGACTCTCGTAAATAAAGTCGAGTCCGAATTATAGTCGCGCAGTGGCAGGGATCCGGGTATAAGGTATATAAGCTCGTCGCACGCGGAGGCGGCTTATTAATAGTTACACGGCACTCTGCATTAGGCAAACGGTAAAGCTGCCAGTGTGTCCGAGTTGGACAAGATACCAGCTCGAGCGAGCGATCGCGACAAGGCCAACTTGGCTCGCGCGACGGAGAACGTATACCTTTTATACGCGGGCTGAATTTTCGCACGCGCCACGTCGAGGTATTAGAGTGCACTCGACGATCGCTCGAGCTGGTGTTAGAAAGTCTCGAGTCGGTCACTCTGCAGCCTACGCTCCCGCGACTCGCGCGTGCCATAGCGTCCCCCCGATCGGCTCTCGCTCGAGTCCTCCGCATGGACATTTATGTTTTTTCTCTTTACCTGTACGCACTCTGCCGCAACTGGACTGTATGTATGTGTGCGCGCAGCAGTGGCCGAGCCAAAACAATTGCTCGCTCATAGCTGTAAAGCCTATATTACACACTCGCGCTTGAGCTTGCCTAATCCTCGGCCAGTTCAACATGCCATGCATATATATCTGGCTTATGTATACGCGTGCTTCTTTGACTCTGCATTATAACGCTTGCTCGGCCTCCGCGAATATCTGTCTATTAAAAGCTCAACAAAGTTAAAATATGCCCCTTTTCCGTCCACTCTATAACTTATTTTCGTCGAAATCGTTCGAATTTAACTTTTTTTACTTACTCGCTAATTGAGAGTAGTAAGTCTCTCTGTAGTTAAACACAGTAAAAACCCTCTGTTACTCACCTAGAACAAAGAAAATAACATTCGATTAATTAGTTGCAATTGCAATGAAATGCTGTTGATAGAATAGAGGGATACGTCAAATCGTGCAGTATTAATCATTCATCTTATGATCTTTACGAGCAGCTGTAACGGCAGCAGACTCACGTGATTTGATTTTAAATAATGTAATTATTTTTCAACAAGCCTCACTTTTGCATCTCATTATTCGCATGATTTATCTATCGTCGATATTAATCGCGCGATGCCCATCGTCGCGTAATAGAATTTTTTCGTTTTGTCATGATTCTGCATAACGAACCTTGTTGTTTGCAAGAACTTGGGACCCATATATGACAAAGTAAAATGGTCGCAGCTATTTACTGGCAATCTCTTTGATGTCCGATAAAATTATCGCATTCCTTGCTGGTGGATAATTTGTTGTAACGCGATTAAGATCCACGCCAGCACTCGAGCATGAAAACGACTATTTTGAATTGAAAGACGATCTTTGCGTTAATTGTTGACGAAAAAAATATCTCGAGCTATTAGCGTTTCTGCGTGAGCGCCACGCGCTTCAGTGTATAATATAACGTATAAGCACGACACACGCACACACGACGTACACAACGACGTATAAATAAACGTCATTACAGCTAATTTTATATCGTTCAACAAAACCCATTATTATACCGTAGCGGCAGCGGCGGCGGCGAGAGCAATTTTTATAATTATCAGGCGATCTATCCTGTGTGTAACAAAAGAAGAATAGATTAAACGAGCAAACGATGCCATTGTACATTCATGAAAAATTTCATCATCGCGTATTTTTTTTCTTTCTATCTATCTTTCCTCCTTCAAACGTTCTGCGCGGCGCAAGTATTTATTTTTTTGCAGCAGCGCCGAGAGGAGAGGAGCACAAAAGGCAGCCGCGCGCGACTCGAGTCTGCTGCATGGCACTGGCGCTCGCCGGGGCTATAGGAAAAATAATTATTTGCAATAAATTTCGCAACGACGGAACATTCTATTTATTTAATTGCGAACAATAAATTACGGCGCTCAAGCGCGCGAGGCCCGTGCGCGCGAACGAATCCCGCCGCGCGCGCCTGAGAGCGACAGAAAAAAAGTGAGCGCGCAGTGCTCCGCGAGTCAATGAAAAAACGCGACTCTGTCCTCGCTGCTGGTACAGGTATATAGGTACACACGCAGCAAAAGCCGCAGAAAAAGTGTGCGCAGGCAACGGTTTTCCTTTCGCGCGCCGTACTGCGCCAGCGATCCTCAAGGCCGCCAACGCTCAATCTTCTTCGCTCGGATTTGATTTCCTTCAAGAGTCAAGAGACGCTCTCGGCAATTCGACATTGCCTGTTAACAGCTCTATGTGTATATAGAAAGAGGAAATTTTTTTGTCGTACGAAACGTCCAAATCGAGCAATGCTACCTCGTCGATGCTACGCGTCCGAGCTCATTCCACGTAGCATAAGAAAACGATAGAGAATAGCTGGGAAAATGCAGTGCGACAGATTTTCTCCATAGGAACACGAGGTACGCCAGGGAAAATTGGCCTCAATGTTGGCCAGCACAGATCCCCGATGCGACCGCACACAGAGTCGTCTCTCGTCGGTCGAGTCGGCCGAGCGATTTTGCGGTGTAACGCCACGACGCCGCAGTGGCCGCCCTTCGGTGAATATACCAGTACGTGGCAGTGCCTCAGGGTCATGAGCTACTTGCGCTCCGATCGGAGAACATTAGAGGACTCAGTGCTAAGGACGTTTAGCCGGTCGACGATTATTCTCGCATTTGCCTTGACGCGCGTTCTGGTGTCAGCTGAGCAGCGATTCACGAGCTCTGCAGCCGCTATCTTTACTCGGTTACGCTCGCTGATCGCGCTATACTTATAAAGCGTACGTATATAACGTATCTTTTTCTCTGTATATACGAGAGATCATCTCGATCGTCTATGTATGGACTGCTCGTAATTCTCACTCTATGAAATCGTTTTGTTCGTCGCGCGGCGCTAATCGCGCTACTCGTCAAACGAAGCGCAGCAGCAGCAGCATCAGTTGTACCTATATAGCCGCGATGATCGATTACCAAAGAGCGGCGAGTGAAAAAAAAATCCTGCCACGAGTCCAGCTCAGGGGAATTGAGTTGCGAGCGTGGCCGAGGTAAAAATGTTGAAACATTTTACAGATAGCTGGCCGGTCGAAGCGAGAGAGAGAGAGAGAGAGCGTGTCGCGCGCGCGAGCTGTCAATGCATCATGATCTTCGGGGCTAGCTCGAGAGATCGAAGAAAGAAGCTTACAAGCAACGACTCGTCGCTCGCTTGTCATTGGCATGCACCAAACGACTAGTTTTTTTCTACTTCTTCGTTTTCTTCTTCTTCTTTTTCTTTTTGTCGAGCGAGCGCATTCGCGAATCGTACCCAGAGCTCTCGACAGTTCCATTTTCGTACTAGTCTCATTGCTCGCGAGCCTCGAAGGCGCGCGCGGAATGAATCTTTCATCGTGTAGTGTGTGTGTGCAATCCACGCGGTCACTGAAACATTTTCCCGTCGATTCGAATACCGCTATATATACCGAGCGCGTGTCTACGTCTTTGCAGCCCTGTTCATCGCTCGATGCTTTGCTTACAAATTGCCGTGCTCAACCAAATAGGATGTCGAGCGATTTTTTCGCGATTTATGGCGCCAAGTCTTAAAAATATACATAGTTAGGCTTGATTCGCGAAATCACCGCGGAGCTACGTGAAGTGTGTAACAACATGCCAATCGAGCATTCGTATTCATTTACGATTGCGTTCGCGGACTTCACACGAAGCTCTAATTGATATGACACATCAACAAAACTGACTTCTCGATGCTGTCGATTAATCGTCAAAATAAATTTCCTCAAAATATCAATTTTTACAAAAAGTAATTGCTAAGTTTTTTCTTAATCATTCAGGCTAGCGTTTGATCCAACCAGAGTGCATCGAACTTCGACGCTTCTCCAGCTGCCAACCCACATGAACAGTTGGTTTCAGGACCCCTACGCAATTCATCATTATGATAACCTAGCAATCACATTAAAACTGCTTAAATAATCAATGAAAAATTTCGCGGATAATTTGATGAGGGAAGGATCGACCCCGCGGCCTCTGCGCGTTGGTCCGCGCGCTTAGCCACTAAGCTATCAAGTATACTAGGATTTGGAGCAAAAATATTTCTTTATAACTGGCTGAGAATATTTCGAGTAAAGTACGAATATAATCAAAATATTTATTTATACATTTCATTAATATATTTAAAAAAACAATAAAAAATTGTATAAGGTGAATTCAACATGATTGTAGTAAAATCGAAATTTTATTTTAAATATTATTTAAATCAAATAATACTGTACGTAAATTACGAGAAATACTAATTCAATACTTGTTTACTAAAACGTACTTCATCGCATAAAAATAGAGAAAAATTGAAATTACAATTATTCGGTTTGTGGCTTGATATGATTATTCACGATGCGTCAAGGACACAGGAAAAGATCTAAAAAAAAAGAAGAAGAAAGAAAAAACAATTTTAGCGAGTGCGGATGATTCTTTATGGGCTTTCGCTCTCATTGCGGAAAGCTGAGAAAATGCTATATGTACTTTCTGGTTATTAGCTGCTCGAGTGAGTTTCGAGTGACGAAGAGAGCGCGACGAGACATTGTTGACGCATTGCGTCACCTCGCCTCTCGCGCGACGCAGCACACAGCACAGTACTTGTCGCGTTAGCACTTGTGGGACACGACTCTTATATGCTTGCATGCACGTAGATAGATGTGTGTCCTGCACAAACAAACAGCAGCAGCCGCCTAGCTGTGCATATGCAGAAGTTTGCACTTTTGTGCGCGCGATTCTTTTATCTTTTTTTGTTTTACGCGAGGCACGCGGCCGACGATTCTTTCTCGGGAGCTGTTTGAGTAAACGCGCGAATAATTATTCATTTTTGTTACGTCTGCGCACAGCGTAATTTAATATCATCAAAGTACAACTTGAGCTGGTTCGACGAAACTACGAGAGATGGTTATTTTGAAAACAGATTCTCACAATAGTCTAGTTTTCAGCAACAATTGCATTTGGAATTGCATTTACCATCCATTCAATCATTCAGATATTTTACATTTTTTTGAAAATATTCAAGCTTCAAAAAAAAATCTATAGCTAGCCTCGTTATGTAGAAAATTACATTGCGTTGCATTGCCAAGGTCGACGTCGGTTCGAATGTTGAATTTAATCTAAAAATAACGCCTTGCAAATAACGCCGATGATGATGAGTATGATGAGTACGATAAGTCGAAGTATCAAAAATACATACTGATATGCGCATATGGATCGAAGTAATATTATTTTAAAGTAACAAGTTGTATACAAAAGAAGCCGAGGGCGATCGAGCTATATTATAGAGTTTGTAAAAGCGAGTAGCTAACGCAATGAGATTTTGCGAAGGGACAGAGCTTTGACTACTGTATATACAGAGGTGATCGCTGTACACGAAGTTTCTCTCTCTCTCTTTCTCTCGTGTCGCTGCTGCTATAAGAATCCAACAAGAACATTATTCGATTTAGCGCGCGGACGCGGGGGGAAAACTGTGTATATATACCACTCTCTCTCTCTCTCTCTCTCTCTCTCTCTCGGCTTCGTCGTCGTATAATTGGGAGGGGTTCATAAATTTATCACGACAGATACAAACACGCACGCGGTACACAGCAGCATAGCCCGAACGACAGCGTCGTCGTCACGGACGCGTACGCACACACACCAGCACAAAGCGAAATGTTTGGCCGCTAGCAGAGCGTCTTTCCCTGCGCGCACACAGTTGAGCCGGAGCACAATCATTTTTCTTATCCTCTACGCTTCTGACCATTTTTCTCTTTAATGTCTCATCAAAGCGTGAAAACGTTCTCTATATTTTCTCCTTTTGCCATTCACTTGCTGCCCGGCTTTCCGAGTCGAGCCAGCCACCCTCCCTTGCTGTTGTTCGCGCTCTATATGTATATACCTATACGCGCGCGGGGCTGCATTACCTTTGTTTTCTATTGATCTAACGCTCGCACAGGAGTGTACATACAAATATCCTTTTCTTTTCAATAAACAACATTTTTGTTGATACGCCGATGTGCATCGAAGGCGGAACAAAAAAAACACACATATCGTATCGTTGAATCAACTAGTCTCTGTTTGTAGTGCATAGAGCCGTGAGCCACTCGCGAGCGGGGTTGGTGGGCTGCTACGCGCAGGGAGAAATGTATATACAACGAGCCATAGCTATATAGATGTGTTGTCGAACTCCAAAGTCCGAGGTCATTGCGTACACACAACGTTTGCTCCATAAACGGAGGCTTACCAGCTCTCGGCCTCTAGCTGCCGCCGAGTCCAAACTTTGGCCCATTAAAAATTTAATAACTCGACGAGAGTTGGTGGGACGTCGAGCTCGAGCGAGCAAAGTGCGATTCGAGTGCTCATCCTCGTCGAGGCGCGTTGAAATCCCTTACTATACTATATATACCTGCTGCGCGCGGTGTTTCATGGCCTCGCGCGGCGTGGCTTTCGCTGTATGCGCTGCTGCTGCTGCTTTATGTCCGCTTTTTACGACTCTCGGCGCAGGGCCGATCCATCCCCGTAACCCGGAGCTTTCTACCCTCCACTTGCCCTCGACGACGATTTCAACATTTTCTAAAAACCCCTAATCCGTATACGTCACGGTGCTTTTCATGATACTTGACGATTTCTGCAAGTCGTTCGGAATCAGTTAAAAGAAAACAAAAAGTCTGAATAATTTATCTCAAAAGTTGAAAAACTTGATATTCAAAGTAATGATATTTTTCAATTAAAGAGTAAAGTTTTCCACATCAATTGAAGTGAAAACTCTGCCATCTTGATAATCCATTGCGTAGCCTTTTTTTCAATTATTAATCCTGGTAAAAATGCTCAACATTTAATGGATAGTTTTGGGCGACGAAAAATTTCGCAGGATTTTTTATAAAAAAAATTCTTGGATACAGAAACCCAGTTAAAGATAAACTAGAAATATAGATTAACAGAAAAGGTAGAGAAATTGTGCTTTGACTTATACAATCATTTTGACTTTGCTACTTGCAGATTTACAGCAATAAAGGTACTCGCCATCCAGCGATAAAGTCTGAAAGTGGTATTATCATACTTGAAATAGTTGAAAACTCGTCTAAACTTTTGCGAAATTGTCACAAACAGTGATTGGTAAGATATTTTTCAAAACATTTTAAATGGATATTGAGCATTTTGAATTTATTAATACTTGATGATATATTGTTATTCTGAAGAATCCTAATATTATTGTCTTAAAGCCAATTTTTCCTGAAATTCATAAAATGTTTAAACTAAAGTTCAAATGAAAAGGTGTTACGCGATTTTAGCTGATAAATGCACATGAAACGCGCGCGGCTAACACACAAATGGCGAACGGCAATTACTCGTGCAAATAACCAGCTGCACTTGGAGAATTAAGAGAGTAAACAAATTTCGAGACACAGTCTCTCTCTCGCTGCGACACTCGAGAGGATTTTGAAGCACAGCCCAAAGTAAAGAGCAAGTCAACGGCTACACAGACGAGTGTATGTGCACACACACACACACACATCAACGATGTGGTACGAGATGTAGGGGGCTGCCGGTGGTGGGGTAAAGAGGGGGTGGCAGCAACCGTTTTGGGGGTGGTTGTATTATAATGTCGCAACAGTGCGCGCGAAGCAGAGCAAGAGAGACCGACCCCACATATACAGAGAGAGAGAGAAGTGCGGTGGTGGTATATAGAGAAGCTGCGCGAGGGTTTGCCTTGCATGATTTGTAGCCGTATACGCTGTAATGCCTACTATATGCGCCGGAAACCGAGACTCTCTTTGCCTACAGTTTGCAGCTCGAGCAATCGAGTTATTATTGCCAACTGTACTGTATACCGTGTTGTATGGGCAAAAACGAGTATATACTCTCGTGCCCTCTTTGCGACCATCACCACCTCTGTGCAGCTCCCTCGATCTGTTTTACTCGCACCATATTTTGCGTACACGCTAATGTTAAAACGCGAACATTTCGCAATTTACCATGACGAGCTAAAAATTATGTTTCGCGATATCACGCATGTATATATAGTGTATAGAGGCCTAATAACGCGCCCCGAGGGGGACAGCGAGTTGGTACGTACGCAATCGAATCGGCGCGATCACTTATTATGCAAGTGAAGTCTCGGGGCTTATACGCCGCTTACGCTGCTCACCCACGACAATACTGCGTGAAGTGCGACCCTAAAATATATGCAATTTAAGTTTTGCTAATGAAAAGATTTATCATTCGACTAATAGTTTTTATTTCGCGTAAATTATCGTAGCATTAATTGAATAATTTGTTGCCTATAGACATAAAAAGTTCCCTACGTACTTGAGCAATTTTTGCGGCTATGCGCTTAATCCTGCACGAATTGGTCAGCAGTGCATTATAATGGCAAATAAATTCGTACGAGCGCGAAGCACAGCGGATTAGGAGTTAAGTCCACACACACTTTATTTGCGAGTTATTCGGGAAAATTAGTCGTGCGTTAAGGACGACGCGTCGAGAGTCGACCCCAGCAGCGCGTGATTAATTGCGCTCGCGACACTTTTCTTTCGAGTCTCGTCGAATTAAAATATATCGACGCGACAAAAACTTCCGATGAGCGATGAGCTATGAAAGTGCGCAGAGTAAGAGACAGAGAGAGAGAGAGAGAGAGAAGAAATTCAGAGTCACGCCGTGTCATACATGGCCCGGCAATTTTCACCATGTACAAAGGAAAAGTAGTTGCGCTGGACGTATACGTAAACTCATATGCATAAGAGGCATGCGTGTGTATGTAAATAAAATTTGCGTGCCACGCTATGACTGGTTGCACCGACAGGGGTTACAAGGAAAAAAAGATCGGCGATCTTTTATATTGTATGTATGTCGCTGTTTGTAATGCGAAGGTACTGCGAGGGTAGTAGGTAACGCGCGCGCACGGATTCTACCAAAGGGGCTAGGCCGAACGGCTTAAAGCTTAGGCAGTAAAACACAAAAACGCTATACGATGGAAAGAAAGAGAGAGAGAAAAAAAAGAAGAGAGCGAGGGCGAGCCGAGCGACGAGCAAATCGGTCATTTCACCCACAGGATTGTAACCTTAAGAATGAGCTCTTGACGCGCGTAGCCAAATGGGGGATTGATGAAGGCGTCTCTTTGCTCGCGCGCGCACACACACAACACATAAAGTGAGGGGGATATATGCGGAAAGGGAAAGCAGTCTCTCTGACCCCCGGCCTTTCACCAGCCAAGTATTAAAGCGTTTCAATTATTTGATCCAACGATAGAATTATATGCGCTTCTATACTACGGGAGTACTGTAAGGGTAGATCGAGAGATGGGATTTACGGAGATGAGAAAAATTTTCAAAGAAGCCATAATGAGAGTAATAGCGTACGCGAGGCTTGTTTTGATTCGCAAACAGTCCAAGTAAATAAACTATCGAGCTAAAAGTGTATGAATTCATCGAAACGGAACGTTGATCGAAAATGTTTCTTAGCCGCTGCAAAGCTCGAAGCATCAGGCGCAGCTAATTTTTGATTTTTAATTCGAGAGGTGTAGCGTACAAAAACATGGAATATTCATCAGCTGGAATCGAAGCGAGAAAATAAGAAAAAGCGTGTACAACGTACGCATCGTCGAGATATATAACGAAGTGACTCGGAGAGTCGATACGCAGCTTTTGCGGCTCATAAAATACGGAAATAATGTATTTATGAAAGCCCCGTGGAAGGTGCTATATAGCCTCTGCGCGCGTTTGCTCTGCTGCGCTCTTTCACCGCCAGCGTAAAAATGCAGCGGAGCGCGAATTTACGAGACGCGTGCGAGCGCGAGATAAATATCTTACGCCTGGCTGCTCGCCATCTTTAACCCTGCTGCTGCCTCCGACACTGCTGCTGCTGCTGCTGCTGCAACTCTTCCTGGCAAGACATGCCTATATAGACTGGAAAGAGAGAGAGAGAGAGAATCTTACAAGCCAAGAAAGATGCTCTCTTTCAAAGTCATATGAAATTCTGCTGCTGCTGCGTTCGATCTCGGGGTTTTTTCTTTCACTCGCCCGGGAAAAAAGTCGTGCTTATATCAAAACGTGTCGATTCTCAAACCCGAGTCTCTTTTCTTCGAACACTAAATTCATCCAGTGCTTTTGCGATCCATTAATTGATCGAGCTCGATGCAAAAAAAAAACAATTCTCGCTTTCGATTAATTACAGTCTGCATTCGTGCAGTCGTATATAGAATTATCCGGCGGTACGAGTTGGTACGTAGCTAATTAAACTTCTACGCTCGAGGTACGAGTGAATCAATGTTTATAACGTAGCGGATTCAATCAAAAATCAAAATATGGCAATAGAGGGAAGAGAGGGAATTAGCATGCCAAAAAGCTCAGGCACATATACGTAAGAAAAAAGGCTCCAGCTCGCAAAGCAGCAGCACGTGAATCGTCGGTTGCAATCGACAACAGAGAGCGAGTGAAAAAAAGTCGTGTAGTATCCACAATATGTGCGTGAGACTTGCAGCAGCAGCTCACATGAATTTTCAGATATTCAATTGGTTGCTTAACGAGAGCGGTGGCACACTCGGGAAAGCTAATAAATCGCGGCTGCAGCTTTTCCCCTCGCCTCGTCGCCGTTGGCCGTTCGCCATTGCACATTGGCCGCGTGCGTGCATGTGCATCGCGCGACTGCAGTCGGTGGTCCATACATACACACACACACACACACATATAATACACGTAGTATTGCACGAGTACATATCGGCCGTGCATATGCAGCAGCTCGTGTGGCCGCTGCGCGAGTGTGCAGGATCGGACCGCTGCGATATGCAGTCGCGTATACGTACGCGCGAACTGTAAGCTTCATTAATTCGATAAAAATGGTCGCGCGCGCGAGCTAGCTAGCTAGCTATATAGCGGGAGAGCAGCAGCTCCTCGCAATGGGCTTTTCGCTCGCTCGCGTGTGAACCGGCCGACAATAGAGTTAGCCTGGCTGGCTGCAGCCTCGGCGCGTGCTATACCATTTGTATTGTATGCAGTATTATGTTAAGTGACAACGAACGCACAATATCGATCATTTCATTGTTTCTCGATCAACGCGCGGCGGCTCGCGAGCTAGACTCTTGCTCGAGCTGCAGCTCTCGCGGGACCGGCTTTCCAATTATCAAATACTCGAGCAGCGGCGGCGACGACGAGGAAAAATTTGCAAAATGCCTCGCGCGCAAGCGACAAGTACTACTATATACGCGCGTTATATTGTTCGCACGCGCGACAGAGAAAGAGAGCTAATGCGAATTCAGCCCAGCAACAAATAAGCTGCAGCGACAAACAAGATGTCTGCGTCTGATTTTGCACCTATAACGCACGGCAGCACATACTATAATACCGTACGCAGCTACAAAGATAACGCGGCCGAGCGCGTCGCGATTTGTTTTCGCGCTCGAACTTGTGCCTTTTAAGCTGCACGCCTATAGTGTCGTATACCAAAAAGAAATGACACATATTCGCGACTTTTTCGAGAAAGTCCTTTATACGATCTTTCGCTTACTTTTAAGAACGCTACGAGTGGAAAAAAAAGAAGCGAGGGAAGCTTCCGCGCGAGTAAAGTGCAAGGTGCGCATGATTATGGCACGTATCATGCGTGCCAGCACAAGTACTCCAAGTGTCAAGTTGTAGAATTTTAACCGACACAGGAAGGTACTTAAGAATTTGCATTATAGCTCAATCGATCCTATCGTCGTACATATCTGTAGCAAAGATAAAGTTAAAATTGATTACGAATTTGATAATTTTTAGTTGTTTATTTATCGAAGGTCTCGTATCGCTTGATCCACTAATGAGAATTTTTATGGTCTTCTCGTCAAGACTAATTATGGGATGAGAACTAATACTTCTTTGAGATTCCGAAAGAAATATGCGTCGCGTTTTTCAATATATTACTAAATTATTGTTAGATTTGATTTTAAACAAGGCTTTAAATTTTGTCCTGAATTTTCAATTTTTTTTCTTGGTGATGAAAATTAATGAATTTCAATAAACTTTTACGTAAATCATTAATAAATCGCATTGTTCTTAAATTTCAAATTTTTATTAAAAATGCCTTAAAAATAAGAACATTTTTTACATTGTTGAGAGCCCAATCTTTCAAATCCCTTTTACGTCCAAGTAATTTTTTCCTTGACCGAAAAGTAGTCATAAAGTATTGAGATTCCACCAGGGTCCGCATTAAAATTATTTTCTGTGGTCACAAAGAATAGCGGAAAAGTATTTCCACGTACGACTATGTTTTGTTTTCGCATCGAATTGTCGCGTATCGACGCACGATGGATCTGTCGCACTATACTTCTTTGTCGATCCCAGCATCCTCGAGCATTTCGCCAACGAAGCGAGATCTACATGCAAGACAACTCAGAATTCGGGATTCGCAGCTCGATATAGCCACCGCGCGCGCATATATATAGGAAAAGAGAGATGAATTTTACCTTGGATACAGGAAAGTAGCTCTAGTAGTATATAGAAGCGGTGTATTCGAGGGCTGTTGTGCAAGCCCGAGCTTCGACCCTTTGTCTCTCGCTCGAACCTATATATATATATATATATATATATATATATATATATATATATGACTAAACGTTGCTTGCTAGCTCTCAGCTTTATACAGCGATGCGCGCTTTCTCTTCTCCGCCCTCTCCCGATGTTCTTTATACTTTTCGGAAGTACAATGTGCTGTTACTTAAATATTTAAGTCTAAGTGCCGGAGTGCTCTTACGGCTCTCTCTCTCTCTCTCTCTCTCTCGCATTGCTCGTCGATCGCGCACCAAACTTAGACTGCCGTATGTGAGGAGCTCATTCTATAGTATAGAGATTCAAACCGAATTTGCAACAATTTTCCATTCTCCGAGTCATAAACAATGCTCGATCGCTAAGAGACAAAAATTAATTCGCCTTTCCAGACTCTTTCGATCGATCCTAATCTATTATTTGGCAACCGATACCTTCCTGCACTATGGCTCTGAATAATGCCACGCAAAATTCAGTTCGCTTTTTTGATATACAAACATAATTCAATGAAATTTTGTAGACTCTAATCATATGAACGTGGTAGAAAAATGTAAAGTGCATATCAGCTCGACAAGCGGCACTGAACAATCAGCCTGCTGGTGTGTGACTCAGACAATTACGTATGCTAAGAATATGGGGAACAACACGTAGCTTGACTAAAAGTGCGAGGAAACTTTTTGAAGCCATGCATTGGTATAAGAAAAAAATGTGCTTATCCGCGACCGCCACGAGTAAAAGTATTTAAATTAAAGATCAGGAGTCGCCGACAATGCGTTCTCCGCACTCTTACAGCAATATATTAGATCGGCACGTTCTCAGAAGTATACTTTTATCGTCGAAAAACGCCGACAATTGACTCAAGGCAAGTATGCGGAAAATCTGCCCAAAATGAGTGTCGAAATAGCGCGTTTCTCAACGAAAAGACCCGGATTGTCAATTACGCGGATATGGTATCGAAAACCTTTGACTACAGTCAGATACTGACTTTTACTGTAGCTCCCCTTTCCATCGGAAAATTTAACAGAGTCAATTTTATCTCTACGTACTAATTATCATTACGCAACCTCGAATTCCGTGGATCAGCTTTGTGCTCCTAAATGCACGCTTATATTTAAACAATAAAATAACACTGATTATTTCAATACAAATTTGTATGGGTGACAAAAGGTACACGCATCGATTAGGCGAACCAAGGGTTTTCGATCTTTTTTGGCTAGAACCTAAAGCGACGGCTCTAGAATCACTCGGTGTCGGGCACGTCGCTTTTCTCGTTCGAGCGCTGGAAAATCGTCGCAGAGAAGCTTAATCTAGCCTTCAGTCTTATATTCTCTCTCTCTTTCAAAGGCTCGAGGCAAGCAACCCTCCGCCGATTCTCTTCGAAGCTCGAACCCTAGGGTGACGGCGCAAAACAATCCGAGCGAGTCGAGTCGAGTCGCGGAAGTACACGCGTGCGCATAGCAGCAGCAGCACACGATTGACAAGCAATTATGCAGCCTAAGCTGGACTGAGGCGGCAGCCGAGGAAATGGAATTTTGCCAGACACGAGTATACCGGCTTATGCTACAGCTACTTCCCGGCAATGGGTGTATGTGTGCGTTAGCAAATATATACTCGGCTCGATTCTCTGTCTCGTATCGTTACTCTTCGGCTCTTGTGCTCAGCTGCTCGAGTTTCCATGCGCGGACTTCTTTTTCTGACCTGCACAGCCAGAGCATTAAATTCTAGGTTACTGAACTTGCGCTACTGCAGCTACTTTGATATAGTTAAACTAGCGACAACTTGTAGCACCTTTGGCTTTTGCTTGATGAGATTTGCCTATTTTGTTCATTATCTCGGGAACTAATCCTTGTAATTTGCCTGAAATATACATTGACAAGTATTATAGTTGATTATTGTTGAAAAATGAAGAGTCCAGCAAAATCTTTTCGCTCGAACAAAATTTTATTTCATTACAAGCTTAGAGTAAAGCTCAGTGATGGATGAATCATTCGAGTTCGAGTAAAATCTTATAGTTTGCCTCCATTAATTTCAGCAGTTGAAATAGTTGAGCAATTTTCGAAAAAGGAGAGCACGAGCGCGTACATGGAAAGCATCTCTCAGCGACTAATGGCCAATTAAAATGACGGAGTTCAAAAAACCGTTGAAATAAACAGAACTTCGCATGACGTGCTCTTGTACAGGCCTCTGCTATTTTTTGCGTAATAGCCCATCGCGCGTGTAAGAATCTTGCGAACGTTTTCAAATCAAATATTGGAAATTTTGCAAATTTAACAATTTGTAAAGATTTTTAAACCTCATTTTTTCCAATTAAAATGATGGTATGGAGAACAAATTTATAAAAATATTTATTGATCATCGGGGAGAGGAAAAACAGAAAAATGTTGCTCATATAGATATGAAAGGTCAAAATAGGTCATGTGCGGAAAATTCAATTTTGTGCAGAAACATTAAAGCTAATGTGATTTATAAAATTGAATTTGAAGAGTTTTTCATGAATTGTGCATGAAATTTAATGTGTGCGTGATTATTTAAATTTTGTTCAAATACCATTGAATTTTATGTGCTTGTATCATCATTTTGCCTATGTAATATGAAACGTCGATAAAATTAACTTACGAATCTTACGAACTTACTAGACCTTATACAATCATTTTCTGTTTGCCACTTGCAGATTTACAGGTAAAAATACTCGCCACCTTGTTGTAGACGCTGGCTTCAATTGAGTTTTCATAAATTTTTTGTATACAATTATCACGAATACTAAAGCTACATTAAAATTGTTTAACTAAAATGTTTAAATTTGAAAATAGAATTGAATCTTTTTAGTTCAGTATTGCATTGAATATATTGTATTTGATTATATTTTTATGCATTTTGCGTTTGTTTTTGTAAAAACAACAATACTGATGTATTAATTTTCAAAAAAGATTCATTAAAAGTAAATTGAAAAAAATTTAATATAATTTTAATACATTATATCCGCATCAAAATAAAGTTTTTTTTTTAAGTCGGTTCATTAATTTTCAAGTACGAACCACACGATTCGCTCTGATATAAACAAATGATATTTTCTTCGCAAAAAATAAAAAAATTGTTGATAAGAATTGTAAGTCAATTATTCGAGCTCATTCGCAGCCAGTATCCTTTGAGCTTACATGAACAGCGCGAGCTTCTCAACGCACAACACAGCAGCAGCAGCAGCAGCAGTGCGGCGTATCGTAGCAAGGCTTTGGGCCTTTAGTCGTTTCGCAACAGTTTATGTTTGCCTTGGGATAATGTCTCCGAAAAGTAGCTGTTTTCACAAGACACAGAAACGCCGCCGCCACCGTCACTGCTGCTGCAGAGAAACTCGCTAATTACGCGCAGGGCCTCTGACACAAAGTCGTCCTTATGCGCTGGCAGGCGTGCATGTATGCGAGGCTAGGACGTATACACATATATAATAGACCAGGACGCATCGAAGCGTGGGCGGACTCTGGCGTTCCGTATGCACACAGCGAGGCACCGAGGGAGAGAGAGAAGACGTACGAGCTTTACATGACGAGCCGCCACTGCGTCTACTGCATTAATCTTCGAAAATCCCTCGTCTCGGGGAAATTCAATGTTCAACGAGAGTAACACGTGTGTTTGTGCGCGCTGTCCGCTTGCACCTCGTTTGAACGGCAAGCTTTGGGAGGGAAAAATGTCACTTTCACGATTTTACATTTTATAAGTTGAAATAAGTTGAATACTTGTATATCCCTGAATCTCGTGTCGAGACTATTATTGTTTTTGCTTCCTAGGCACAAACACGTATATATACAGCTACGACTGCAGCACGACAATCGTCGTTGCAGTCGTCGTTGGCAATTAGCCGCATCGATTACGCTCCCACACAGCGTAGTATAATTAACGTTAAAGGATCAAAGCGGAGCCATGAGTATGGTATATATCGACAAGTCGGATATAGGAGCTGGATCGTCGAGTCACATTGTCTCTTCGCATAGCTATAGTAACCGGTACAGTCAGTCGAATGAATTGCTCGCCTAATGGCCAGACAATGGGAGGAGATGTTTTACCGCTCTGGCAGCAGCTCACTCCTAAGCTCCTCGAGCAGTAGTTCCGTCGCGCGGCCAACCTCGAAAACGTTATAAGTGCACGCAGGCAACGTCGGCCGATCGCGCCCAGGCCCACAATGTCAAGTTGACGTTCGTCGCGAGCTGGGAGGTAAATTGTCTCGATAACGGGGTCAAGAATCAGAGCTGCAGCAGCTTTACAACGTAAGCCGGGGCACGCGCCGCGCACAAATGGAAGCTGCAGCGCGCGGAGAACGATTTCTCGGAAGCGCATACAGCAATAGAATAGAATAGAGCCAGCTCTATATGTACAAGATCTGCGACAGGGCCGGGACTGCTGCTCGCGACGTGTCCGCATGCGGCGGCGGCGGCTATTTCACTCTTTCTCCGCTCTATCGTTTCGTACGTGCATTGTATCCGCCTGCGACTGCATATACGGTCTGTGTTCCAGCTCGCGCGCGCATATAGGGGTACATAATCGCATAATCGGTGTAGCAGCGAGCGAGCACTGCACCTAGCATGTTTATACATACGTATATGTGTGTGAATAGCCACGCGTGGGTGTGACAAAGCCTATGCCGCGATATCCCTAAACGGTTATCGCCTCGACACGACGATGTAGAGCTAGCTGCAGCTCGAGCTTAAAGTCGTCGTCGTCGACGGACCCTGCCTCTATATTTATAAATAAAATGTGCTCCGCACTCGCGTTTAATTCCAATGTAAGTGTCCGCGCAGTACCACTGTGGCACATGCAGCAGCTCACCTATTCGAAAGTATAGCACGTGTATATACCTGCGTATCGCCGTGCCGTACTTGCTATCCTTGTAGTCTACCGCGGCTACTACTTTGGGAAATTATGCTTCTCTGCCACTTTGACGTCCTCTTGCACACGCGCATACACACACGCCGCATATTGTCATCCCGCTTTAAAGTTCTTTTCTCTGCCGTTGCTGCTCTCTTTTGTCTCCATTCATATGCGACGACGACGACGAAGGCCTGCGGTTGCTGCTGCTGCTGCTTTTTGCAAAATATTCAGCAAACATTCACTTTTGTTGTTGCTGATAGTGCTGTATCTGCGTATACTGCGGCGGCGGCGGCTTGCGTTACTTATGAGTGCGGCACATGCTTATAAACAATTGTCGTGATTTATTTATGCTCGTATCGAGATCGGCATTGTATTAATGATTAATTTTTTTTATCGATCCTATTGAAGCAGATATCGAATCGATTCTTATGTTACTAATCAAGTTCTATCCGAGTGTCCGGGACATATTGATTTCTTGGACAAATTACACAGCGAATTGTTTCAATTATTTATGGAAATTAACTTCTATCCTCGATTTTTCAGTTTATTTTCATAAAGAATAAAACATTTGGAACAATATATTCATTATATTACTTGAGCTCAAAATAATGAAGCTACGTCACGAGTCAAAAAATGTTTTAGTTGCGAAAATTCTTAACTAAAATTCCAAGGCACCGAAAGAAACTCGAAGAAAATTCCAATGAAAAGTAAGGAAGAATGTATATGGTTAATAGCAATGCTCCGTGCGTTACGTGCAGCACGGCATAAAAAGAGAGGGAGGGGAAAGAGAGAGGCAGAGAGAACACAAGTACATACAAAGTGGTGAAAACAAGTAAACATAGTTCATATACATGCATGCAGGTATATATAGCAGTGCATTGGGCACTGCTAGAGCTAAGCTTTCTTACTTAAGGGTCTGTTTCCATTACGCCATACGGTGTGTACTTGTGTGTGTGCGCGCGTGTATACGCCGAGACAATCGCTTTGAATTTACACGAGTGCATTATAATTCCCTCATTACAGTGACGGTGAAAGATGTAATAAATATAAACCGTTGCAGCAGCAGCATCAGTACGAAGACGCGAATGAGAAAAAAACTCGTTTCGCCCGTTCGAATAAGAAAAGGGAATAAATGTTTATTTATCAGGAAGAGAATAATAATGTCGTATCATTGTTCTTACGTGAGCTCTAATTTATTCAGCTTCCATATAAACACGACTTACATGCGGGAAAATGCAGTGCACTCGCGTTACGCTCGAGCTGATCTCTTATTTTCTCGAAAACACAGCTCACAACTTAAGTTGTACAGAATTACCCGACGAGCTTATTTTGCAGATGCTTGATATTTTTGCGCGGCGGCACGTTTAGATTATTTAAATAATTCCAAGACTCGTGGCTAACGCGCGCTTAGTTTTAGAGTGTAATATACAAATCTGTTTGATCGAATCGACCGATCGAGTGCGTGAATTATAGCATCATAGAATAGTTAACGGTTGTAAATATAGATACACTCGTTAATTGTATACTAAAATCGGAGGTATATCATTATAATAGGCATAGTAAATTTACAAAAGAATCGAGCGAATAAAAGTAATCGATGTAATTGATGCGTGTCCATACAAAGAATCTGTAATTATAATGAGATTAAGAAAATAAATAAGGTGGTATAGAGGGAGAGAAAAGTTTGAAGGTTCTCTATGCTTATACTATGAGTTGAGCGAGTGACGGAAGAGCGAAAGAGGAGGAAGAGACGAAGGATGAAAAAAGGAGAGAGAGGAAAAAAACGAAGGAGAATGTATAACGGACGACGACGCGATCTACGGATCAACAGCAGCAGTAGCTTGTATACAAGTATATGGCTTATACGCAGCACACTCCAACATATTAAGAGAAGTGCCGCGTAAAGCGCGCGCAACGAATAAAATAAGTGTCGACGATGGTGAGTTACGTGCAGCGGCACATATTATATGCAGCTATATCGTAAAAACTCATCAAACCTTTTTCTCTCCCGATGATGTCAGCGCGCAGTGTATTATTTTGTGCGTAAGGCCATTTGATTAAGCGATTTCGAAACAGTCAGGGCACCTTAATGAGACGAGCTTATCAATATTCTACCTATAATATGCTCACTCAAATGGTTCTTTCGGTCGCACATTACGAGGAAGATGCAGCAGCAGCGATTCGTTTCTGCTTTGATCGCGCGGAGCTCGGACGCGTCGTTCTCTCTCTCGTCGAGCTATACTCGCATATAACGGGCATATATTACAGCTGCTGTTGTGCCCGAGCTCCTGCTGCGAGTATATACAGCCGCATATATATCGCAGCTACCAGCAACCCATTGCTTTCTTACGCCTCGGGCGTCCCTAATTCGAAGATCTCTCGGCTCGAAACCAAGATGAGTTTCTTCTTCTTCTTCGTTTTTACGTCCGAAACGAGCTCTGGATTATTATAATATTGAAAATACTCGTGCCAGAGAAAATTGTCAGAAGGATAGCCGAGTATTTTCTAAGCCGTCGGTGCTTATAATCCGCTTGACGCGTGAATATACGAGCTGCAGTCCGCTATGCGCGTCGCGGTCAGTTCAGAGGTGGCTGAACTCACGGCGCACTTGATTCCGCGAGTCGTTGGTCGACACGCGGCTGGCTAAAATTTGCAGTCAGCTCGATCGCTGATCGGTGTCTAAGGTATATAATACGAGCGATGGCCGGATTCTAAGTCGCGTGGCAAACAGCAGCTCGCAGAATTCGAGGCTCTTTCACTCGCTCGCTCGCTCGGCAGGAGAATATTTAGCTACCTATAATATTCTTTGGCTGAACGTCGACAAAGAGGAGGAATCGAGCCTTTGAAGCGCGTTGTACATGTTTATATGTACATATACTCGCACGCGAGCTCGAGTATGAGTGTATCTGTGTGTGTAAAACACGAAGAAAAAAAACGGAGCTCGAGTATAGTAATACACGGCAAAAAGGATAATATAGGCTCGCGAGCCTCGGCGCTCGATTGTCGAATTGAGAACCCCTCGACGGGACGACGAGAGAGAAGCACGCGTACGCTCGCGCGTTATTGGTCGACGGTCGCGCGCACCTGGCGGACAGCTGCTACTCTCTGCACCAGCACACACGCCCACACGCACAAGCTTATATACTAACTTTTATCTCTCTCTCTCTCTCTCTTTCTTTCTGCGTATAAGTGTTTGTGATGTGTATACATATTCGTGCGTGCGCCCGATCGCATGCGAGGCTCGATTTTTGCTCGGCAAAGGCCCTCGCGACGACTCGCGGCGCACGCCTGCCGCACCGCTCGTACACATATATCCGAAGAGAGACTCGAGACAGCTCGAGCTTCTTTGCATGCGTATACACATATAATAATGCGTAGTACGTATAGCCGGTCAAATATACTATACCAGAAAAGAGAGAGAGAGAGAGAGAGAGAGACAGGCGAGAAAGCATCGTGGCAGCTCAGCAAGGCCGCGATGTATAGCTACTCCTCTCCGCGTCGGCTTCTTGCCAGCAGCAGCAGCAGCAGCTCCTTCTTCCCTTTTTTCAAATCTTTTTTTCTCGACTCATTTTTGCATATATACGTACACGCGCACGTAGCATGCGTGTACGTACATAATGTATATAACACAACTCACAACTACACGCCCGACGAGAGATTCGTGATGAAAGTCACGGCTTTCCAAAGTTTATACACCCAAAAGCAAACACCTTGGTAATTATCTCTTCTATTTATCAATTATTCATTTTTCTTCGACTCTCTGCCGAGCAAACCAAATTTGGTCACGGCTTTTATTTTTCTTTCGTAGAATAGTCTACATGATTCTCGAGTTTTTTTTTCTTTCCACCAACGCCGAAACAATTGGGATTTTCTCTAGTTTTAGCAGAAAAAGAGTTAAGAAACGACTTTCGAGATTATAGAGATCCGGAAAAGTCTTACAAAATCTTCGAAATAGCAAGTAGCCGACTGCGCGTCGTGACGATCGCATTTAGATGCTTGTAAGTGAGAGACGATATCGATCTTATTGTATAATATGTCATCGATTTATAAGAGTGTCGAAATTCGCAACACAGTCTCTCGTCGTTTAGAGAGTTAATTTTTATTAAAAATAAATTGTTCAAGTGATTAATTTTAGATAGACTTGATCTTTAATTATGTGCTAATTGCGTAAGTGCAGAGTAAATTAGCATCGTCGAACATGATGATTGTACAAATAAACAATTTACCAAAGATTACAAAGTATATTTTTGCAGATCGTCAAACTTTTAAAATATAATAATTTTTACTAATATTCATGATGTAATTGGCCAGAAATGATCGTTTCGAAGCTCCACTGATAAAAAAAACTAAGCACATTAGTAATCATTTCTCTCACTCACTTGTTTGTTTTTAAATTATTAAATTTTTATTAAAAACAAATCGACGTATCGATACATTACTCGGGTTTGCGGTCAAGAATCGAAACAATTGCAAATTTTTAGTAATACGATCGTTTTTTTTCATCGAAGTTTAATTTAGTAAAATTAACCATCAACGTGTTTACAATGTAATTTACTACCTGCCATTCGACACGAAGTTTATAAATAATTGTTCGTTTTACTACAAGTTGACGACGATTCCGGTCTCGCACTCGAGTGTGAGCTATTGCAATCCGTACAAGCTCGCGATTTGCAGTCAACATGTGTTACCAGCTATACTATACGTGTTGTATGCAGATATATACACGGCGCTGACGCGCGCGACAATCGAAATCACGCTCCTCGTAATTTACTCGTCGTCGTCGTCGTCGTCGTCGTACACGCGATTTCGCTGGCTCGTATACATGGCGTCGAGCTTGTGCAGTCGATTCGTGTGCATGTAATGCTCGCTTGGACTAAAATAACCGGGCCTCGCGGAACATAATTCTCGATTCTTCGCGCGCGAGGGCAAAAGTATCGGATTCGAGATTGCGCTCGAAGAGGCTCGATAATTCAAGTTTGACACTTGACGCGACGATCCGCATTCCTAACAGCGAGATACACGTGTGTACGACGCCACGATGAAGCTGTAAGTTGTCGGTAAACACGACGCTCTACCGGTTCGAATCGTTTAGCCAATTTGCGCGCGACCCATCCCGATGTGTAAGCTACTGTGTGTACGTCCAGACGCTGTGGTACGTGTGCCAGAAAATATAGACTATCGACGAAGCTAGAGCCGCGTCGCGATTGAGAATGATGATCTTCTGATACGCTACTCTCAGCAGTGTGTGTGTGTGTGTGTGTGTGTGTGTGTGTATATAACAGCAAATAGCTGGCACTGCTTAACAAGCGCAGACGATCGATATAGTACACATCGACAAAACAATATGGTACTTAATTTTCGTTTCTCTGCACTGCTGTATACGTCCCATAGCCAAGTTAGAATAGACACACTCTCGCAAGACTATACTTGTTAATTCAGGCGCATTACGGCCGAGACAATATATCTAAAGCTGTGCTATTTTATTCGCGCGCGCGATTGACATTCCTGGTAACGATTATCGAGCAATATCGTCGCGCTTTGACTAACGTTAAAAGAAAAAAAGAATTATGTCGCGTATGACACAAATTGCTCGAGCGTTGGAAGAAGCAACTACTGCCTGTGCCTCTCTTCTCTTATAAACATTCTCGCGAGCGAGCTTACAACACGCGCGACGCGTGCATTGTATATTTTAAAAGCGTGCGCGTGTCGATGACTTGCAAGTAAATCTATATATGTTCTATGTATGCGCGTGAGTTTTTGTTTTATTTTACTACTGCCCATTTGGACGAGGATCATTTTCAATGAGAAAAGAATGAGAGTTTGAGATTCCGAAATAAGACAAATCACTGAATCGGGGAAATAGTTTCATTGTATATACATAAAAGTAATTAATTCTATAAACATTGCAATGAAATGTGATTTTAAAATTCTAAGAATGTCAAGTAGAATGCAATGCTTTAGTTTTGATTTTTAAAGTCATATAAGATAATTCTAACAAAATCCGACCAAAATAATCTATAAAATTATATTACGTCATTATTTTGGAAATATAATTCAAAGTCTTCGAAAAACCAGACATATCATGTACCCAAGTGATTTTTGCATGTTAAACCACACACTTATTTGTATCGTTACGTTGAATGTTAAAGCGAATTTCAGGATATTCGACCATTTTTATGTGTCATTATAATTGTGCGGTCGAAAGTTCGCAGAGAAAAAGAAATGAAAAGGGGCAAAAAATATTCGAAACAACAACAATGGACTGTTAGATTAAAATAGAAAAACCATTAAGATGCGGTTCAAGAAAACGAGGAACAAGCACATACATGACATTAAGCGGTGGTACAACTGCGGCCTCATGCTCGCATGGGAAAGACACCATGAGACTCTAAATGGCAAAAACTCTAATGTCACGCTGAATGTGCAAATGATTTTTCTTTTTAATAGTGAAGCATCGAGCACGTTAGAAATAAAATACATAACTGTATGACCCAATTTTTACCAAAATTTTGAAAATATTGTAATATCAAGTACCTCAGCATAATTATTTACGGAATTAATCATTACTTTCGACTAGAAATGAATCTGAACTTTGTACATAAGAGAGTCGCGGGCATTGAAAGTTGAAAATATAGTCAGGCTAGTGCACATACGCGCATATTTGAATGCGCTTTATCGTTCTGCAGCTAGTGAAATTTCGTGGCAATACACGTCGAGTGATTTATCCTGCGCAGTTACTTTTTGTACAATGGCTCATGGGTGCCGATGACCAGCTCATTTGCATTTTTATATGCACGAACGCGACCCATTCATATCGCTGCTACTATATATTCGCTGGGACCTCGTATTTGGCGAAAATGTATTCCCATACATGCGTCAGAATTCTCACATAGCTAATATTCATCTCTCTCACTCTCCTCATGCAGAGATAGTATCGCTTCGTGAGAACAACAAATTTCAATTCTTCTAAATTATATTCAACGACATTATATACAAAAAGCAACGACGGCACAAACAAATATATTTAATGCCTCTCGCGCAGCAGCGAATTCTCTCTCTCTCCGCTGATTTGTCAGAAGCTCGTCGCATTTTATTGCCAGCACAGGGAGATAAAGAAATTTGCCATATGCAAAGCGCGCAGTTGAATAAGTGCTTCATAATAAAGATTAAAAATTGTTTCGAGAGGCTTGTCGAGCTCGCGCGCGAATCGACTAGCAAGCTAGCAGTAGTAGTTTTCGTGCTCGGAAGTCGGAACTGGAACACGCGAGAGCTAGGCTAGCACACACGAGTATAACATAGCAGAAAGTATAATCGATAAATTACAACTGGCTGTGGAGAGGTGGGTAATTTCGACGCTTCGGAAGAGTAGCGAGCAAAGTTTGGCCTCCTACGATTTATTCTCAATTTTGCACGAGCGCAACATTTCGCTGCCGCGCGCTAGTAGGGTTCATAGCCATATTTCGCGAATGTTAGTAGTGCGCAGAGACGCTCTATATATCCATATAGTACTGCACGATATGTACTAGCGCACTGCATATTGCATAGGTACATATATACTGCTGCTGCTGCTGCTGCGAGGTGTCGAGGCTCGTTTTGTTTGTTAGTCGTTCATAAATCGTCGGACGATGTCCTTTTAGCTAGTTCACATGCGAGAGAGAGTTGCAATGTGCAGCAACGAGTTGTGCGCCAGCACAAGTTTTGCGCGCAGGCAAACGGATTCCGTGTATTGCCGCGTAGATAACTTACGCGAACAGTACGCGAAAGAGAGAGAGAGAGAGAAGAGAGACGTGTTCGCGACATTATAATGCGCTCGTTTTCGGTTTGTCAGAAAGTTTCTCAAAAAAGTTTGCTCGAGCGCAGCGCACAAAAATTCCGTTGATTTATAGCCGCGTACGCGCGTTATATTATTTCTTCGTACCGCGACGCGACGAGCTTTCGGCGTGGTGGCAGGCGCGCAACTTTTGATTTGATATCATTCGCGCGCTTATATACTCGCAGAGCAAAGACGACGATTCGTACGTGTATATAAGCGATCCGATCTTTAATACGCGCGCGAGCTCGTTTTTCTCGCTCGGCTCGGAGGAACGTCTCTCTCTCTCTTTCGCTCGCGATTTAATGGCTAACATATTGTGGACCAGAGCCATAAGTATACGGCATCGGCCATAAACGAAATTCGACGCGGTCTCGGCTAGTCGCTTTATGTATACTTTGCCGCGAAGAGGAAAGAGGATGCCTTTTATATGTATAAACGACACGACATGTGTCTCGGGATGTGCTCTCGATAAACGTTCGGCCCATTAAAATCGTCAATTACTACTCTCTAGGGTCCAAGTACGCGCAAAGATCGGAGCCATGCTCGAGAGGACTTTCTATGTGCTATGATAGCGCGTGAAAAATATAAGCGACGCGTTGCGTGGCATCGTACACGCACACAACACACAACGCAGAAACTAAAACTGAAATCCATAGGTTACGTTAGAGTGCGAGAGCGATAAAGCGGCAGAAAAGAAGCAGCGATGCATAATGTTGCCCTCGAAATCAGAATGAACGACGCTTGGCCCTGACGACAACTACAAAAAGAGCAAGTACGAGTGAGTTGCTCGACTCTGCGCTCGCTATCGGTTCCGAAGCTTTATAATATAAACGTGAGGGAGGTGTTCCCAACGTAGCTGCGACCAAAGTGATCGGGGAGGAAGCGTGAATTATACCAAAGTGTAGAGCCGCCGCGACTTGGACTCGCCATGAATTCGAGAAAAACGAATGAAATAAGATGGTGCGGCTCTGCGCGCTCGATTAGCATAGGTCATTTATCGTGCGCTCCGCCGCGGCTAAAGACATCTATTATTTCCCTCTCAAAGTCGAGCCATATGGCGCACGACGTCGCTTGTCACGGTAGAAAATATAAAAACAGGCTCTCGGATATCGACGGAAATTCTTGAGGCACACACATAGCGAGAATTCTATACTCCTCTCTAAACGTCTCCGAAAGACATTATAGACCTTAATAAAATTGGAGTTTAAACACAAACAAACAAGGAGTTAATAGTTGAGCTCGTTTTTACGAGCGTCCGCATCGCGACTCATTTGAGAAGACATGTATTCGCTTTGTATCGCATTCGTGTACGATTGGTTTTTATTGTGATTGCTGCTGCTGCTTTTTGTACGTTAACTCGAGAAGAATCGAAACGTTTTTCTTTCGAACAGAGTTGAAGTTTTATCTTACCCCTGCCAATCATCTGGATGCAAGTTGCTTGACAAACGATTACTCACCTACAACAATAAAAATAATACACATTTTTAAATTCGTTTTTATTGTTACATTATAATAAATTAATTACGTTGTGTATTAATAAAGCATATCCATTTAGTTATAAAAAATTGTATCATTATTGTTACTTTGAATTTGACTCAGAATATAAAATATTCCGTAAAATTGAATGTTTTGAAATGAAATTTAGGTAATAAAGAAACGCAAAAGTATTTCAAGAGTCAATCGCTTTTGTATAATATAGATCGTTGACGCCCACCATATGCACATTAGTCGATCACGTAGTGGTACTCTTGAGAATTGCGCTGGCATTACGCGTTTAGTGCTTCGCGCAACAGGCCGCGCGTCACACGAAAAAAAAATCACGCGATCGATTTAATCGTACTTAAAAGTTCAGAGTGAATAATAGAGATAATTAGAGAGACGATTTATGTGACTTTGCCAATCGGCGTTAGCTGTTTGCTTTCATTTTCCTAATTCTCTTAACTTTTTCATCGGCTTTTCTGAACAGCTCGCCGCCCGTCTTATATCGATCATTGTTATACACATGAAGCTCGAGCCATTGCCTCCGTACACTGTAAGCACGAAAGCAACATCGATCTAGTATCGTCATTATTATTCGGTATTATATTCGCTGCACAACGCGCAAGTATACGTCAAACGAGTCGGAGTCGCTTTGAGAGCTTTGCTGTGCTGCGGCTCGAAGGAGCCAAAGAGCCGAGAGAAACTGCTGCGTTGGAAATGTAATAGAATCAAGTAGTCAAGAGAAGACTGCTGGGCAACAGTAGGTAGGTATATGTAGGTCCTCCTCCGACGACGACAACAAACGTCGTACTGCGACGAGCAAACGGCACTCGTGCTGCGGCTCGAGCACGAGCTCTATATACATATCCCCTAGTAAGCAAACACGAGCCATGGATAATCATGGCTTGCCTATACCTAGCTACCTTATATACATAGGCGAGAGCATATTTGCTTCTCCGCGTCCGGCATCTCTCTCTCTCTCTCTCTTGTCCTATATGTCTCGCGCACTTCTGATTCAATTGGGTTTGTCGGACATTAGGCTATATTATACCGGCAGCTCGTACGTACTCCTGGCTCGAGCTTGTATACTGCCCTGCAGCGGCGAAGCATTGACGGCTACACTCGATAATATCGGAATTGTGGACGATACTCGGTGAGGCTACTTCGGAGAGCTAAATATCTGTGCAAACAAGAGAGAGAGAGAGAGACTTGAGTAAGACTCCGCAATGCTCGACTGTGGACTCGATATATGCCTTCCTCGATTCCCATCCCCATACGAACATCATTTGCGTGTAAACATTACACAACTATCGATATATTATTTTCAATATATCTCGAGCGAGCAGCGGCGAACAATCGTACGCTCGCTCCTGCTCCATTACGCGCATCGGTGCTCAATTTATATTCTTGCTTTTATACAAACGCGCGACATAATGGGATATTGCTCCGAGAGAAAGAGAGGGGTAGAGGGCGAAAAAGTGAGTCAAGGTTACACGCGCGAGAACGGAACTCGAGGCATATATATCGAGAGCGAATTGCATTGCAATTTGTACATCTAGCTATGAAGCAACAACGGAGCCGAGCGAGCATCTGTTCGTGTATATAGCTGGCTGCTCTCTGCACTTGTTGGGGTCCAAGTGCGCCGCGGCAACGCGTTCGAGAGGGCAGCTGTCATTCTCTACTGCCTTCGAATCGAATCGCGCGCCGTACACGCCGCGGTATAGTAGAGTAGCTTTCGATTTTGCTCCAGTTATTCCGATCGCTGATCGATGCAGCGCGGCGTCGAGTGCTCGAGTTTCACGAATTATTTGCCGATACGCGAGAGACGCGCATTTATTTCGTTTCCCGGCCTCGTTAATTTTCGTATTTTCGTCGAGACATGTGTTTTTCAAGTCGATACAAATAACGCTCGTTTACAACGAAAGCCGACGTTTTTTACTATAACCGTTTTTATATCTTAACCGTAATGTAGTTTGGAAAAAAGAATCTCAGTTATCAGAAAGTGACGATGTACGTGGAACGCACGGAAAAAAGTAAATCTTCGCGCCGCGACATCTTGATCTTTGACAAATAACGCGTGAAATGGACAGATGGCCAAGAACCAACAAATCTTATAGCGTAATGCGCGGGCAAGTGACGCAGACTGGCAGATGCAGAGGAAAATCGTTCGAATTATTAAAAACCTCCGATGGTTTTTAAGTCGACGACTCTCGATGCTTCGAGGAAACGAGATGAAAGTATCGCATTTTTCGATGATGTGTGGAAAAAAATTAGCGTCGAAATTCGAGAAGCGCATTTTTTAACACTGGATAATAAATGGTCGAATACTGAACTTACTTCAATTAAAAGGTTACTTTTTTAACCTTTGGCTTAATTTACATTTCAACAGCATCATCAAACATTGATTGTTATTGTGGAATGTAGCAAAATTTTCGGTTGTAGCCCAATTTTCTTTTTTTTTAACTAGAAAGAATGAGGTTTAACTTCAGTTATGTTTTATAGCGATGTAGTTCGTCAAGAGTAATTCACGAATCGCAGAAAAAAAATGTCTTACTTGTTCGCGAGTTAATCGAAAATGAGCCGAGACGAAAAACATACTTGTAGAGTAAGGATGTCGAATCGGAGCCGAAAACGAAGCCAAGAGTTTTTTTAGCCCAAGAAAGAAATAGAAAGAAAAAGAGCTAAGACAATTGGAGAGCCGAAAAATACTCAAGAGCTCCGGGCTTCGGATAAAGAAAGAGAGAGGCAGGACGAAAAAATGGTATACGCCGTGCGGCTCGAAATGAAAGCCTCGAATATCAAGAACGTAAAGAAATTCGAACAACCGGACGTGAGCTGAGCGAAGAGAAGCGGTGGTGGCGGCGGCAACGGAAGTAGCCCTTAAAACGCGTCCATATACATTTATGGCGTAAAGAATCACGGCCGTTTTTGACTATCGGAGCCGAGGAATAGGAGGAGGAGGACTCGTGTAGCAGCAGCCACCGAATGCACAGTATCGCAACGACGAGCAAGTGAAATAGCTCGGACGGTCTATTATTCGAGAGAGGCGTGCTGAAAATGTTTCTTGTACGCAAGGCTCCGAGGGCTAATTACCTTTTTTCAGCCTAACTCTCTCTTTTTATCTCTAGACAGTGTTTCGGCTACTAACGCGTATTTTGCTCTCTTTCAACGTACAGCTTATTTTCTTTCTCGGATCGCTTCGAAATTTAATATAAAAAAAAGCGATCGCAAAAGCTATCCAAGCAAAGGAAGCAGACGGCGGAGAGCCGAGGCGTATACCCAACATAGAGGAAAGTTTGGCTCGAGAACGATCGGCTGCAGGAGCGGACGTTTCGCGCGCACATTTTCTCTCTCTCTCTCGGGTGCACGAGTTGGATCGACGAATTATTAGGCTGGAAGTACAGGAGCCGGCGTGTGCGCGCGCGTGAGAGGGCCAAAGAGAGGGCCTCGCTGCAGCACGGCCGAAACTTACTTTCGCCGCTCTCTACTGTATAGCAAGCCCGAGCGAAGAAGACGGCGCCGTCACGCCTCGCGCCATGGAACGACGCGCGCGTACACCCGTAACTTTTGCGCACGCGAAAACTAAAAAACGAGAGTAGCGAGCGAGCCGAGCCGAGCCGAGCATGTGGATCTCGGGGCAACTTTTCGCATAATACCTACTTGTTCGACTTATCCAACTTTTTGGCCTTTTTCACCCGGCGAATTCTCACGCGAGTTATTAGCAATTTTGAGAAACGAAGCAGTCCTTTAAATTACAAATGAGAAAAAGCACAGAATTGATAAAGTAAAAATAACGTCGCGATGTCACACCGATGTTACATAGGCGCGAGAAAGAGAACTCGAGTGCGCGCGGGGAGAGGAAATTTTCTTGGGATGATTCCAAGGGGTACATCGGCATGCACGGATAGCGTATAATGTACGAACTGCAGTTCAAGATGTTTGCGAGAACGATGCACATAGAGAAGGGCCGAGAGAGAAAAAGAGGAGCGCGAGCGAACATAGCGGCGTGCGCGCGAGTTTGGTCAATTATTCGAGTCGATGGCGCGAGTGGCGAGTTTAACGATACCTGGAATTACTTCAGAAAGTGAGCTCCGGGAGTGAAATTACGGCACCTCAGAGAGAGAGAGGAGAGAGAGAGAGAATGAGATGCGAGTTCCTTAGCCTCGGCTACACACACCACATACATACAAGTGCTATTCATCAAATAATGGCCGACAGCTGTCGATTTTCTTGTGCGCTCGCTCGGCCGCAGCCAATGTATACCCTGTATGCGTGAATACGCGTTTGGTCCACGCGCACTATCTTATAAGCCGTTGTTGTTGCGTCTACCCTCGTTTTTCTATATATGTAACGCGTATTCGTTTTATCGTCGAGTCAGTGTCAGTCCGATCGTTTATAAACATGTACTCTCATGGGCGACGAGGTGTAAAACTACCTTTCGCTACCTAAAACGGACGGTTTTCCCTTGCATCATTTAACTAAAGTTGGTGCAAAATACGCCCTATGCAGACTTTAACGTCTAGAAAACTCTGCTGTCTGGCTTGAAAAGAAAATGCTTCGCATACTGCATTTCCAAATAGCTGAGAATCGCCTGATTGGTAAACAAGCGAAGGAAGGAGATGAATTCCTTCTGATTTGAGTATTATAATAATCAAAAACTAATTACTGCGAGATGACATTTACACATTAGAAAATATGTTGCGCTTTATCGTGTAATTATGCTCAATGTAATTTTTTATACATAATCATCAATCATTGCTGCAGCGATTGTTTATTATTTTTCAAGATTTAGAAGCTGCGCAAAATATGCACAGACCCCTAAATCCCCGCTGTGCAAAACAGTTTAATTTGTAAAATAATTCAACTCCATGGCTAGCGGGGTTTGATCGCGGTTCGGCTATTATCGCGCACGCACGCCTGAGATCGAGTCGGGTCAATTTGACAGCAGCAGCGTGGAATAACCAGACTCCGCTACATGTAGTATACATCATATTATACTGCTCGCGATTCTTGGTTTTCTACGACATATTTATAATATACTTTCTCTTATCGGTGCCCCTCAACGAGTCTCTTATCCAATTGGATTTACGCAGTGCACGCGTGCCTCGAACGTGTATGGAATTCGTGTGCTGGTGCTGCGCGCTCGACCACGACGCCGCAGTTTAATAAGAGAGAATTTCATGTTGTATTGGTTTCCTCGTCGTGCACGAAAACAGTAATTACATGCGCGAGCTCGAGGTGCGTAATATATTACGAGCTGTTATCGTCAAGTGTCATACTTCATTCTTGATTCCAACTTGCACACTTCTACCTGCCGATACGCCGCGCGCAGAGCTCTCAAAAAAAACTTGAGACTGTATTACCATGCCCGGCTTATCTCGATCGAATATTTATCTTTATCGCTAAGTACACGAGAATAATAAAAAAAAATTAATTCCTGTAAAGTAAATTATCTCGCGTGGAACGCAGCTCTCCGTACTGAAATATTTTTCCTTTTTATGCTGTAGCACTTGCTCGGTACCTGCAATTGGTCCAACTGTTTAACATATTCGAGAAGAAACAACCCGATAAAAAGAAATGACGATGAATATACGAGTGCGCCGCGGGTAATTATGCACAAATTGCTCATTATACGCGCTCGGCGATTATAACTGTCCGTTTTTTGTTCTTCTCGCACTTGCGCGGGTCATTGCGTTTTTTCTTCGCCGAATGATCCGTCTGGGTGAACTCGACGATTGAAAAGTGAAACGCTTAATTTCTTTTCGACGTTTACTTTAAAGAAGCAACGATGAATTAGCGAAGGTCAAACACTTGACCATCTCCAAAATTAAAAAACTCGAAAAGACCACAAAAGCTATCCTCTGGCTAGACTCGAGCTTTTTTTATGCATGCGGAGAGGTCATCGAGCGAACGGCACGTGGTACAAGTCGTACAAACTCGCCGCTAAAAAGCAGTACACACGATAGCTAGCGCAGCACAGTAGCCAGCAAGCGCAGCGCCAAGTTCACGATTTCTTACTACGATCAGTAAGACGTAGCGGTACTTGCCAACACACAAGACTCTTGTGCTTCTTCTTCCTTCCCCTTTTCCCCCCTTCGTACAAGCTCATAAGCATATACACGCGATCTCTTTGTTTTGTTTCCTTTTCCTTTTCTTCTCCGCCTCTCCTCCTTCCTCTTATTCTTCATCTTTCTCTTCTTCTCCTTTCCTCTTTTTCGCGGCCTGTAGCGCGAGCTTATTTGCTCGGGCAATAATTCCGCTAGCGAAAGGGACCGCATTGTTTATTTTTGCTTTTCGAAGCTCCTTGCATCTATATATCAAGTAAACATAAATAAATATAGATATTTACGTACACGCGAACGAAATATTTATTCAGCGTACGAGCAGACGCGAAAGAAGAAATTCAAGTTGTCATAACAGATCCTAGTTGGCATTAAAAACGCACGAACGATAATAATTCGAGTCGATATTTTCTGCAAGCTTACGATTTTCAAGTTGCGTGCAGCTTTATAAAATCTGTCACACGAATCATTGCCAGCGAGAAAAAAAATCTGCCAAAATATTTGAACGAGAGTTTTGTTGTCGCATTACGAGTTTGCTCGAATCTCAAATTTGAATTAGTATCAGTGCTTCAGCGGTGTGGAAAAGATCTGGCGACGAAGTGGGTCGAAATATACATTCCCCGTGTTGGAGAAGTGAAAGGGTCGTGAATTCACGATGAAACCGGGGAGCGGGTATAGCGCTACGATCCTGGCAACGGAGCGGCAGAGGAGAGAGAGAGAAAATCGATGTATAACGAATCCTGCTCTCTCTCTCTCGCTCTGTCTCTCTCCTTCCCTTATAGTGCTCCACGCGCGCGCGACTAACAATGGTGTGCAAAGCAGATTAACAAACAGAATAAGCTAACGCATAATCGTATTATTTCTAGCTTAGTTGCATTTAAATCAGATAGAAATTCCATTTAACGAAACAATACCAAGATGATGAGTTACTGCTCCGCAGATTTAAATAAACTATCTTTGTGCACGCGCGCGCGCGTGTGTGCTCTGCATTAAATAATTTACTCAGCTTAGAGCTGCGAAATTTACTTTTAATACTTTTGAAAACCTTTAATAATAATTATGGTCAAAGCTCAGTTTTTACTTAGAAAGAGCAAACATTTGTTCAGCTTAGATGCTTTATTTTGAACATATCAAAAATTTCGTGCGTACATGCCAAGCATTTCTAGTATATTATTTTGTTGTTTCCTAATTATTAACGCAGTTTTGAAAAAAGAGGTTGGAAATTTTCATTTTTAACTTGGTTTCGGGATCTTGTAAAATAATATTGATTAGTTCTTTAGCAGTTATTATGTTTTTCTATCTACGGACTTAGGAAAAGCACAGGGATGACTGATGACACATCTCGTCATGTTACTATCATTCGAAAATAATTTGGAATAAGGAAATCAATTACGGATGGAATTTTAATTATTCAAACACTGTCATCTTTAATCTCATCACGATTATTCACTTTAATTATTCACGATAGCGCATAAACATCAATACAAGTTATCTCCATAGATATACGATGTTGTTACATAACATTACAAGTTTACCGAAAGAAGACTGCCCAACAATCTTAAATCAATGAAAATTATGATCAAGTTTGAGAGGATTAGATGAAAATCTTTGAAATGACATTTAAAAAATGTATAGCATTCGGAAAATTTTAGAGAGGGATGAATTTTTGTGTAAAAAATTATCAATTTAAAATGAGCTTTTTCTACAGCTTTTTATGCTTGTTGAAGTATCGGTAAGTTGACATGTATAACGACGACCTTTACGTAAGTGCAACGCTGCACACGCCTGCAGCAAAGTATGTATATGAAACGAATATGCAAGGCACAAAAACGTTTTTTCTTCGATGTTATTATGTCAAAGCTTGTGGTGACAATACAGCGGTATATAGGCGCGAGAGACGGACGACTGCGTTATAGTAGCTCGCAATTATTTGCTAGACTCGCGCGCTCGAGTCATCCCAAATAAATTATAAGTGGCCTCTCTGTGCGCGATGCGTATATTATGAGTGCGCGGCGCGAGCCAATGTGTTTTCCTTCTCGATCATGCATCTGTTTGTGGATTCGCGCGACAGTGTGCCTCAAGGAGAATTATTATAGCACATCGCTAAGCTAGGCATGTATACACGAGCGCGCAAACGTCAACGCGACTGTATACAATAGCAAAAAGGCACGTTGTGGCGCGCGCAAAGCGTCTACTAAAAGGCTCCGACGAGTCCGAGATATATGTAAGCAAAATTAGCGACGAATTCGGTTTGATTACACGTCAGAGAAAAAAAATAAAATTGACGAAACGGGGAAAAAAACTCAAGCTGTATACAACGATTGACTCTTTACTTCGAAAGTCAAAGCAGTGAGTTTGAGCGAGCGAGCCAAGCCGCGCGCATTGCTCATTATTTGATCATTCTTATCGAGGAATTAATTCTCATCAAACAGCTCTCGCGGTGTTAGTGCGTGTGTATATAGCAGCGTGTCAGGCAAGACCGGGCTACAATTAATTTGTATATCTAGACTTTTCGCTTGAGCGCGTCTTCTCTCTCTCTCTCTCTCTCTCTCTCTCTCTTTCTGACTCGATTTTGTGAGTGTGGCCTTATCTGAAATTGAAAAGCCGGATCGCTGCGGCTGCTGCTGCTTTGGCGCAAAGTCGTGAACGTATACACACGATCTGCGCGGGGCCACGTTAAGAAGTAGCAGCAGCAGCATCAGCATCAACAGAAGAATAAGAAGAAAAAGAGAAGCGCAATCGCAGCCTCTTGTTTTGAATCTGCGCAAAAATTCCGACTGCACAAACTCTTGGGAAATGTGTGCAGCTAAAGGAACGATACGAGAGATGCGCTCCGACCCGCGGTGCATGTACAAATGCAGCACGAGAGATAGTCAGGCAGACAAGCAGGCAGGCAGGTGGTTCTCATTTCAGTACATTAAAGCTGCTACGTACTCGCGCGTCTACCTACATAAGTTGCGCACGCTAGCATAGCCCGCAGCTAATTTTAGTCTTGGCCTAAAAGGGAGAGAATGCGCAGAGCGACGCAGCACGCGGGGCTCTATCTCTCTCTCTCTCTCAGGCTCGATTCGCAAGTAAGCGTCTGTGGCCAGTACACCGTATCGAGCTTGTGACGCGCGTCGCGTGGTGGTAGGGTAGGGGGTGTATCATTGTTATACCTGAGGCTGTCCAGCGACGATCGACTGGTAAGCCGAGTGAAAAACCTGGCCGATCTGCGTGAGGCCGTCGTCCCCCATCTGGTGATACATGTTGATGTTGTTGTCGGGGCCAGCGGCGTGTCTTCCACCGGCGCCGTTCATCGCGACCGGCGACTCGACTACCACGGCGTCGACGTTGTTGTTGTAATTGTTGTTGACGACGCGCAGCTTGTCCACGGAGTTGTCGACGTCGCGCATTATCGAGTCCGGTTGCATATTATAAATAATAATCCGCGCACACACAATGCACTCGTCGGCGCTTCTCTCCGTGCACTTAGACCGGCGCGCGCGGGTGGCTCTCGCTGCTCTCTCTCTCTCTCTGTCTCTCTATGAATCCGTAGCGAGAAAAGCCGCAAAACACCACCGCACGAGGCTTCGCTCGAAGGCGGTTCAGAAACTAAATGTAACTATACACGGCGAAATAAAAGTCACCCGGGAAAAGCAGTAGTTGTGAACTTTGAAACAATTAAACAGAGACCTGAAGCCAAACGACGCTTACAATAAGAAGTATATAACTCGCAATCAGCAGCAACAGCAGCAGACGCGGCAATTAGCTGATCGACACTGCGGGCCTCGCGATGCAAAACGATCGACGCTCATTCGCGGCGCGGAGCGTGTCAGAGAGCCTCGGTATTGGTGGTAGTAGTCGCGAGTTCAATCGTAAGCGACGGCGACTCGTCAGCGCTCATGATCGTGCGCGCACTCTGATGACGATCGCGCGACAGTATTATTAAAGCAGCAACGTTGCTAGTGTTGGGGCGGGCCCTTTATTATTATTTTGCTCGCTGCTGGCACAACATCGTCACTGCTACTTAACTTGTTTTGTTTGTTATTGTAATTGACACATGCGGAGCAGGGCCCGTGCTACTATGTATAGTATGCTTGCGGCCGCTCACAATTCGTCGCGCACGTGCTCCGCAGCGCTCGCGCACCTGTGTGTACTGTGTGCCTGGTGTTAGATATTTATATTATTATTATTATTATATGAGTGTGTGTGTACGTATGTCAATTGGACTGCAGTGGTGTTTTTCGGATCTTCTATATGTACTCGCACAGCACTCTTCTCTCTCTCTCTCTCTCTCTCTTTCGTAGCGCACTTGATATCGTAACGTAGCACACTCCCGCTACACAGCAAAACGAGTAGTATCAGAGTACACTCGCGTGCTTTTTATATATCGTACGTGCATCGATATTATATGTAGGTGTGTGTGTGGTGTGTGTACATGTATTGTGTGCGTTTTATTGTGCGTGTATTGTGTGTATAAATTTTAGCGCTACACAGAAGGTCGCTGTTCGCTTCGTGGGTTCGGCAGCGTGAACTGCGCTACACGCGAACCCCTGGCTCTTGGTCGAAAGTGCGCGGCGCAACTACTACTGTGGCGATGCTTTCGCGCGAGGCAGAGGGGAGTCTTGTGCGCCCTTTCCCACCACACACTACCACACGCCGCACGTACCAACGACGCAGCGTACAGTATTATAGCACGAGTCGGATACTCGGCTCGGCGGCACCGGCTGTTGGCCTGCGCTGCGCTGGCGCTGCTTTGCACGGCTTTTGCGCCGACGACTACTGCCAACGCTGTGCAGCGCGATATTCGTTACGACGTACCCTCTCCCTCTCTCTTTCTCGCGCACTGCTCTCTTGCTATATAATCTGCCCTACACGTCTGCTATATAGTCTGCTATATATAGTCCGCCTCGGTAGTCTGCTGCAGTTCGCACGAGTTCGCACTCTCGGGGGCTCTCGCAACTCGTATAGCTATGTACAGCGGCATGAGGCACTTCTCCTCTTTACTTTACTTCGCTCGCACTCCTTTTGCGCTCCTTTCGCGCTGCTCCCACTATCGGCGGAGCTTCTCACACACGCGCGCCTTCGATACGCATATATGCATGTAACGCAAACTCCCTTGCAGAACGAAGCACATATAGTAAACTTGTATGACGTATCTGCGCCCGTATAGCTCTCTATACATATACGACACTTGTGTCACTTGCTTCGGCGACTTTCTCAGCTTATGTGCGAGAGCTACGACGCGATATATAGCGCGTGCGTACCGCTGCTGTTGCTCTCCTCCGATGTATCTTGTCTCATGCCTACTCGCACGTACACACGCACAATGCAAATAATATATATGATGTATGATGCGCGATCAAGCTCGCGATGCAACTTGCTGGGCCACCTATGCGAGATGTAGCTTTTATCGTAATTACGCCGTTTCTGCCAATTTATTACGTACAAAAAATTATGTGCAAAATTACACTCGTATTTTTTGTGTAAACGGCAATAATGCTTTCAACTCAATTAATAACGTAGCCTCGGTAAAACGGCATCGATCGTTTTTCAACAAAATAAAACTGCCTCTATCTTGCTGAAGATATTCAAATTATTTCTTCGCCAGGTGTAAGTCATGTTTTCCATGGTAGCTTTTGTAGCGCTATATTCAGACTTGATGTTTTTTCATACGTCATGATTATTGACATCTTGTCTAATACGTTGACGTTGACAAAACGTCCGCGCGATACATCCACGAAATCGTGTTTTCTTTTTCGATTACGCTTATTGTGCATGTGTGTACAGAAAACATCGGTCCACTTGTTGACTGTAGACTTGGACTTTGAACATCCACATTCTGTACTGGTCATTGCCATTGATGATTGTGCATTAGATTTATCCACCTGCTGCCTTATAGCTAATAATGATTCAAAGCCGTTTTTTCTTGTATTTGCGTATTTCTTCCGACATCTTTTCAAAAGAAATTAACGATACTTCCGATTTGATAACGTAGTCTTTTATGAAAGTCTATCTTACTCTTTTGTTACAAATTGTTATATTATAATTTTTTTAAACTTTTTATCATTTAGTTTTTTTAAAACTTTTACTATTTCATATTTATAAATACAACTCGGACGTACACTGAATGTAAGTTCATTTGGTTCCCTGAAACGTGAAATTAGGTATACTTGTACATATTCCTTGGCCAGCCTATTGCAGAAACCAATACAAATTACTGCTAGTGTACGGTAGAGGCCATAGAAGAATTTTTAAATTAATACACACTCTTTAAATAAAATGTGATAAAATTCAATTTGACTCAATTCGGGAGATGAAACTTACGAATTTACACTTCATTAATTCGTTGCTGCAACGAAAAATTGAAAAATTCATATATTTATTATATTTTATATTATGTAATATGATATATTACATTATAAATTAAAAAATACGATATGAGCTTCTTATTAAGCCTAAATGCAATAACTGACACAATTTATTGACTAGTGCTCCTCTAATTCACGATATATGTATATTTTAATTTTTGTAAATATAACCAATCGTGAGTAAGTACTTGGGAAATATTGTTTATATTTTAGTAAATGTAAAAAAGATATGCAGGTTTTTTATATAATCATGACAAAATTAATAATAATTAAGAATACTATAATGTTCTTCACGAATTTGAAAGATATTCAAAAGGAAGTATTAACAAAATTTTGATTTTTACTCATGTGATTACAGAAGTCTTCATAGGATCCAAATGACTCCGGATGAATCTCACACTCCTAAGGTTAGCTCCATATAAATTTCTGTGATATGAGTTTTATGCTGATTTTTGCTTCCAAATGATTTGTGACAAATCTCACATTCAAAGGGTTCGCTCTAATTATGTACCGTCATAATGTGAGTTTTGAGTTTACTCTTGTCTGAAAATGATTTATGACAAATATCACACTCGAAAGGTTTGCTCCGAAGATTTAATGAACTGGCGTGACGTACAATTTTATCTTTCCATCCAAATGATTTTTGATAAGTCTCACATTCAAAAGGTTTGCTCCGAAGATGTACTGCATTGGCGTGACGTTTGAGGTCTCTCTTGTCACAAAAGGATTTGAGACATTTGTCACATTCGAAGGATTTGTTCTGATTATGTACTAAATTTATGTGATGATTCAGGTTTCCTTTGTTTGCAAATGACTTGTTACAAACTTCACATTCAAGTTGTCTAACGATTATTTTTTTGATACCTTTTACACTTTTTCGAGTCCTTTTTCCGAGTATTTTCACCTTCTGAGACTCGTCAAGTTCCAATTGGGACTTTTCTCGAAATCGACAGTTATTATCGTAATCGAAACCTTTTTTAATAAAATTATCAACCTTTTTTTCATTTAAGTAATTTGTTTAGTTTTCTGATTTTACAGTAGTTGTCAATGAAGGTTTTGATTCCAGTTTAACATGTCTGCACTCAAAAATGATATCGTCATCGATGTTATCGGTCTGAGTTTCGTTTTTTAATTTTACAATAGATTGAAAACGTTGGTTCTCAGTTTTGCAGATGGATGTAGATGGTATAGCCATGTTCATATCATTAGCCTAAAATTGAAATTGTGTTGTCATTTTCGATAGTAGAAAAACCGAATATAATTCAAATTATTAGACTCACTGATGTTTCAACGTTTTTGACTCATCGTCAACATCCGACGAATCATCGCTCTTCTTTACCAATACAGAAATTATTGTTTAAAAAAAATATCTTTGGCGTGCGTAAAAAATTGTATACCTAACTGAAACGTTTCTGCTTTCCATCTCTCACTTGGTTTTAGTAAATTACTGTGAATTTTCCCGATATTCACTGAGAAATTATTCGAAGTTATGTGCCTTGAATAGCCAACACTGTGCCTTATTTCCTACTGTACACTTTTGCAGATATTATTTGTAAACACTTCTTACGGCAAGAATTTCTTAATAGCGTACTAATTGTAATATTAGCGAGCAATCGACTGGTCATGCGCACTTATGTATTACACACAAACACAAAAAATACATATCTCTGAACCCACATGAATACAGGGCGTAATGGTATGAGGAGGAATAAAATAATGACAAAGCCAAGGTAAAAATTCTTTGTAAAAATATCTTGTAGGCTCTGTAGAAATTCTGCAGAAATTTTGCGACTTTTTTTACAAGGGATTTGCCGATAAGTTGACTGATGCTGACGTACCGTTACTAACCTCATCATTTTGAGTATTTTATAATCAAAAGCATAGTTGAAAATGGTCAAGTTTCACAGCTCTAAGTATGAATGGAACTTGAAAGATCGTTATTTATGTATATGCCGAATTGGCGGCGAGTTTCGGATAATTATAAATCGCCCATAAGAAAGAATTTATAAACTATATTATACGAGAGATTATACGATATTATGCAGCTGCGTCAGTGCTAGCCCATGTATAGTTTACGCAGCCTCACGGGGGATAATGATCGCGAGCATGACAAGGCCTTACAACGATCGCCGAGCTGTTTTATAAAATAAGGCGCTACCCGGCCCGTGATGGTGATGAATGATTTTTTTCGTCGCATGCGTATAAGGACGTATTCGCTTCCGACCAAGATCCGACACTTGCATACATCGCTCGCTCGTCCCGTTTTCTTGCAGCTATACAGTCGGTCAGTCGAAGCCTCGCGATGGATCTCGTCTTTGCAGCTCCCCGCAGGATAGGATAGCAGAAACCGTTGCAAACATCAGGGCCGAAGGAAACCGGCTACTGCCGCTGCTATGTCTATATGCCCTGGCGCATAATATATAGCAGGGATCGGTGCGCGTGGCAGCAAGCGGAGCATTATCAGTTGCCAATATGTGTGGCAATTATGCAATATGTAACCAGTTCACAATGCGCCTCGGTTATGTGTGTAGTATAGCTACTGTACTCTCTCTCGAGTCTGCACACTGTTTGCCCTCGATGATGATGATGATGATGATGCGTTTCGACGTTCATTGAGACGAGTCAATCTGTGTAAATCCATTGGCAATTGCACAGCCGCGCCTCCTCTTCATTACTCTGCTCTGTACTCCATCCTCTCGGCCATCGCCGTATATCAACCATTTCGTAAATGGACACACGATTCTGTCCACGTAGTTGATCTTAACTTTTTAAATTTAATTGTAATCGTAAATAAAAGGCGAAGCTCGCGCGTCGAAATATTTATTAACATCTAATTTCAGAGAGGGAATAAAAGATAGAAGCCGCGCAGCAATGGGATGGTAATTTTATACTTTTCACGCTTCGCATCGAGCGCTCTTCATTACGCGTTTAAAGAGCTGCATATTACTTTAACGAGCAGAAATGAAATTTATTAAAATCTCTGCCAGCTTCGCGAGAGTGTACAGTGGTACACATTTCTTAATTACGCGAAAGAGAGAGAGAGAGAGAGATGGAGAGGGCAAAAGAGAAGAGGCCAAGATAAATTTTCGCTTACACACAAAAATAGATGAGAATGGCATAGTGAAGCTGCAAGATTGAGAGTATTCTTGCGACGCGACGTGCAGCAGCCAGCCCGGCTTCGCGTATTCGAACGTGCATGCGTATGCGTGTATGCGTGCGTGTGTGTGGTGTTGGAGGAATAATTTTAGCTTCGTATATCGTGTTGCGTGCATAAACACGGAAAATAGCCACCGCTCGCGAGAGAGTTTATAATTACCTTGAGGCTTACCCATCTTCGTATATTATATACACGCCAGTGTGCAGTAACCTATTTGGACGCGCGGGGAGATTCGCCTCTTCAAGCGGAACTGTACATCGTGTGAATATTAACAACTCGACTGCGAATTTTCCATTTGTTAGCTGGCGCGTCGCGGCGCGACCTGCCATTAACTAAGGCAACATTGCACTATTAAGCGGGAGAACGCGAGGTATTAGTTGCTGCAATTTTTCTCATCGCGACCCTGATGAAGATGCTCAACATCATGTGTGGCTAGATTTTGAACTACTAAAAAGTTTCTTGGACACAAAGGAACCATTAAAGTCAATAAATTTCCTAATAATCAGCGAGGGGGAAATACAGAGGTTAGCAAACCGTGTTTCGACATGCGTGGCATGAGTTCACATTTATGGCACGCTTTTCGGTGTCATAAGTCGCACATTATGGCACCGCTACGTTCGCATCGCACTCGCATACGCTCGTGCGCTAACCTCACTTCGCGCTACCAGAAACTGCGACTTATGCATCGGAAAAGGGGGCATAAATGTGAACTTAGCACAGTGCTATAAAATGTTGTACGATACTCGTGCCATAGGGACACTTTTCGGCCCAGCTATTAGGGCCCGAGCGTAGCGAAACTACCGTGCCAAAAAGTGTTACTTATGGCACTTGTATCGTAAAGTACTATAACCTTACCACTTGCAGATTTACAGATCTACAATTGAATGCTCTGTGCATGCATTGCGCAACGCACAAAGCATGACGCAATGTGCGATGCCCGCACTTTTGACACTTGAAATGATTACAGAAAAAAAGATGGTGGCTAAATTCAAGTTCTTCTGTATAACGATATTGTTTTTCCAATTACAATTGTAATAGATAAAAGAAAGAAACCAATACATACAACCCAAAAGATAAGGGGAAAAAATAAAGGTCAATTTTGTTTTGCATTTTCATTTACTAAACCAAGACATTATTTAATTTCGAATTTTGAATTACCCGTCATTACGCTTGCGTCATGTGACATGTCACTGCGTCCAGTTCCAACCCTTCATATCTTTTGAAAAAGCTCGGTGACCCCCATTGATAATTATATCATTGGAAAGCTTATAAAATTTACTTTCAATGATATACATTTCAAAAATATGGTAAATGTTTAAAGCTTAGGTGGAAGAAAGACTGCGATTCCCTATAAGAGCCCATTTTAAATGTGCTAAACTTTGAATGTAATTATCTCTCGAATTTGTTCGGCAACCCATAATTTTTTTACCAATGAATTCGTTACTACAATAACTATCATATGTTAAAATTTCACGAGGATGGTAAATGAATTACGTTTTCGATCGAGCCTCCTTAAAAATTGTTAAAGACAAGACAATGATAATATCTTTCAAAACATTTTGAATTGGCATTTTTTGGTCATGAGGTCACCATTGAGTATTTCTAGCAGGACGATCAAATGTCACGAAACTTTACGTATCACACATTACTCATGACTAAATATTACTATTGAATTTTTCTGATAAAACTTATAGTAATTTGATTTTTAATCTATACTGCTCTATTTAAAACTGGATCATGAGTACTAATAAAAAAACAGATAATCGTTATATAGCCATTTTTTTTGGTAAATTTTAATTGATTCGATTTTGATTTCGAAAGATCTTGTATCACTTAACTACGAGTTTTCTAAAAGTATACCAGCCAAACAATTAGAGTGTCATTTCAAACGATTTTTCGATTTTAAATGGATAATGTGACTGCTGTCCGGTGTCAAGTTGATTCAACAGATGTCCGAGCGAGCGACCAATAGGACACCTCGTAAACGTCAAAAATTGGAAAGTGTCTTGGTCACATTATCAACACAATCGCACTCAAGTACCGAGTAATTAAATCTCATCATCTTAGCTTCCTCCGTAAATCGTCATTGACACGGATCGGCCTCTCTGTGTGCGTGCGTTTATATTTAAAATAATATAAATTAATTATCACTCGCCGTAGAAATGGAAATGGAAATCCGAGACCAAATTGGAAGTACATCTTATACGAAGTAAGTTGAGAGAGTCAACTCCGCACGCAGCGAAGGGAATGCGCTGTATATACGCATTATATATAGGAGCGCCGAATATGGGAATGTGAAAAGACGACGAGCTCGTCGTTGAGTTGGCCATCCTTTCATTCGCGGCGCGCAGTACAATGAACCGTCGAGGTATCCGGATATAAATTTATACCTACACTCACAATGTAACGTTCGTTTATACATACGTATAGGAGTGTAAGTTAGCGATGTAAGGAACAGAGAGAGAGAGAGAGAGAGAGAGAGAGAGAGAGAGAGAGAGAAGAGAGAGAAGACCAGAAGCTTACGTATGTACCTGCACCATTCCAACTCTCTGCTTCTTCTCTTTCAACTTTTTTCTTTTTTTTTATATTATCTGGCCCAGGGCAGTAGCAACAGCCGGCACATACGTATTGCACTTGCAAACCTTTAGGAGCTGCTGCGCTTTGCCGTCAGCCATGGTGCTCTTTGTTTCTTTTTTTCTCCGCTTTTTATTTCATTTTTTTCATCCTTTGCACCAACCAAACAACACGAACACGAGTACAGTCGAGAACGAGGCAGCAAAGTACATGTATCGCTGTACTCTCCTGCAAATTCTGTACGATTATACTTTGTACGAGTGTTTACGTATCGGTGTGCGGTTGTTGATTCCAGAGCGTCGTAGAGGTGAGACGGAAAAACTTTTTTTCGTAGGTGTACGTCCATCGTCGCTCAGCACCCCCTTATATCTCGAGGAAAAGTATTTATAATTGCTTACAAGTTTCTTCGCTTACCCTCGCAAGGCTATACTAATATTTTTTCTTAGATGACAATGAATTGCTGTCGCCTGTCGCGCATGCTCCGTGTTGATTTGTGCCGATGCACGTCCGGGTCATTGCGTTTCGAGGCATTGCTTTCTGCGATGCGATGAATTTTTAAATCGTTTAAAGGCCGGACAGTGCCAATAAGTACATAAGACGAGCCACGAGACTCGCTATAGAGTCCTTTTTGGCTCTCTCTTCGGAACAATAACGAAACAATTTGCAGCATTGGATTCGCAGTGAATAACTCATGTTGTACATCGAGTGATGCGGACAGGGCTTTAACCGAATTGAATTCCTTTCGAGCGAACGGCTACCGCGTATACATACACGTAGTCGTAGGCGATTACACCCTAGGGAAGAGAGAGAAAGAGAAAAAACTCGTTTCAGATGAGCGCAGCGACAATAATTAATGAGCACTTATGCTCGCCGCTCGAAAGAGAATAACAATGGAGCGATACCGCGCGGGCGCAAACACTATATGTGCGCGCTATACACGAGAACGATATGCTCGGTCCCATATAGCTATTATACGACTGAATTGAGTCGGGGGCTTCTGCGCCACAGCCACTACTACGTACACCAAGCAGAAGAACAGCCTATGCATGGATAGGCTTATACGTGCTGCAGCGCTCGGTGTACATAGGTATATATCTATATGGTATCTGTGCATTAGCATAGTCACTCGGCGTGAAAGCTACCAAACGCAAAGCCGCACATAATATCGAAAGGCTCCCTTGCGCGCAATAACGCATGCATACAATACAGATATAGATATATACAGAGAATAAGTTTCGTACACACTACACAGATCGATCGCAAGCCTCTCTCTCTCTCTCTCTCTATCTATCTGCATATATACATGCTCGACACACCTTTGCAGCTCTTTTTCCTATACATGCACTGCCTGCGTATTCTAACTCTATATTGGCCCAGCTTATATTGTCGAATATCCTTTGCATGCATAGCTTTACGGATGACCTGCGTTACGATTGCAGCTCCAAAGAATAATTCATCCCCCAGTTACAATCGTCGATCGATCGATACATTTTTCACTTTGAAATTTTAATTCATATAAGTTTGTACGTCGCTTGTGCGCGGAGCATTCGAAGTTGACGACCTGCTCAATTGCAGCTCGATGACGTTAGCGCAGAGAGAGAAAGAGAGAGAAAAGAGACAAGATGTAATATATATTCGTGTATCGCGCCTCGTAAACGTTGCAGTCGTTTTATTATCGCGACATGATTAGGTAACCTCGAGCTCTCGAAGCAACTGTGTAAACAAAGCGAGTCGATCAAACGACTGTCCTCCTCCTTCTCCTCGCTGCGTTTGTGTACATATACACGTGAGCGTTGCAGTGTATGTGCAGCTTAAATACGAAGGTGTCATTTTTACCCGATCATAACGCGGCAGCGAGTGCCATCTCGGGTACCAACGCCAGAAGCCAACGAATGGCAAAACTGCGTCGAGTCGAGCCGAACTTTGCTAGCTTGAGATTGACGATAAATCCTTCGAAATTTTTAAAAGTTATATGGTCATGACAGTGCACAGTCGTATCTCATGGCCTTTTAAACAATCGCATGATCGATCATCTTCCGTGCTTACAGACAATTATCGATTTTGTTTTTGATTTACTCTTCTTTGCAGGGGCAGTTAGATCCATTCAAAAAATTAAACGAATTACTAAAAATGTTCGCTCTCACTATACTTTATCGATTCAATAACATTTTCTCTAAAACAGTGTCTCTAATATTTTCCTCGTTAAAATTCTCAACATTAAAAATGACCGTAACATCAAAATATATGGGCATACAAAATGATTTAAAGTACATGATCATTAATTCAGACCAGATTTCAACTACTTTAAATGCGATAATACCACTTCAAACTTTTACCACTAGATGGTAAGTTCTTTTTTCTGTAAATCTGCAAGTGCCTAAATCAAAATAGTTGTGTTAGTCAAAACAAGATTTTAAAAAATTTTATCTGTGGAAACGGATGTGGTTTATGCAAGGGATATTTTTTCTTTCTGAATTATACAAAAACGATATCAAGTGAAAAAGTGATTCTCATAAGCGAATAATTGTCGACTCGAGCACTGCATACGTACGTTGGGCAAGTAACCCAAGTACCACATAGCCGTTTCCAAATAATTATTAATGTATTTGCCGCCACATAGGCTCTTAACGTTTGGATTATTGAAAGCAAAAGCCAGATAGAAGCGTAGCGAGAAATATCATGCTCGAGCTTATAGTATAAAACGAGCAAGAAAAGGAACATTGCAAAAGCGAAATGAAATTCGTAGGAGGGATAGAAGCAGCAGTAGTAGCTGTAGAAGCGGCGGTAGTAGCTCGATTTCGACCCTGAAACGCATTAAATGCAGGACACAGAGAGCGAGAGAGAGAGAGAGAGACGACTACGAGTTGGCTGGTGTTACTGGTGCGCGCTGTAAAGAAGGGGAGGACGCAGAAAAGAGATGGAGAGTTAGCGATTCGTATTATAAGGGGGAGCTCTCAGGAGCGACACCAAAACCCAACTACATTACACGTAAATCGAAAGGGAAAAAGTTGTACTATAGAAGAAGGAGAGAGAGAGAGAGAGAGAGAGAGAGAGAGAAAAACGCTTTAACGCTCAATCTAGCCTAGCGATCGGCGGAGCTTAATCTTCTCCTCTCATCTCTCTCCGACGCATTATGCCGCTCGGTCTTTGTTATACATTTTGGGGATGCGAGTGTGATATTGATTATGTATTACACCATTTGAAAATCAATTGTTTTTCAGCGAGCGAGAGATAAAACGCTTCGATAACAAGAAACTAGTTCTCGTAAACATCATAGACATATCAGGTAGGAAATTTCATCAGAAGGCAGATAAGAGGGTAAGATGCGTATTACATAATTGAGAAATTCGATGAAATATAAACGGGGCGCCCAGACACGATGGCGCGCGCAGACTGAATTTCATAAAATGAATTACGTTGTACCGTCCGCGGCATATTCTGCGAATTATTAAGACGTCTCTGCTCGTGTATAATTCGAGCGAGTGCGTCCGATCATCTCATGTATAATTATCCAATAGATGCAATGGAATTAGCTGAACGTGCGCCGGGCATTGGCTAATACAATATACGTTTATGTACAAGTGTTTGTACGAGCTGAGCAGGTAGATATATACGCGTTTAAGGCAGGTACACACATCTGCAGGGTATATAGATAGACGCAAGTAATGTACATAAACGTATACACGGAGTTAGGGCCGCTGCACTCGTGCAAATGTGCTCTCTCGGGTATAATGCACAAACTAATCGCGTGCGTCTGCGTCATTTGTACGAGCGATCATCCTCGTGGTTTGTAGGTACGTACGTAGAATCGAGTCGCTATATACATGTACGGATCATCGTAGCATCGTACAGTATTATAAGGAGGCTGCCCGGTGAAGGTAATCGAAGAGTCGATGATGAATTCGAAGCTAGATGCCGATTTCACGTGCCCGAGAGATACGAAAGCTGTATTATGGGCTCTCGAGCTCTCTTTTGTATCAACTAACTGCGGTCGAGACGCGAGCCGCGAAATATATCTTTATATCATCCCGCGTATACGAGTCGGTTAATTAAAATCCGCGCAGCTTTTATCGTTTACGCGTATAATACGAGCGGCGAGCAACCGCGTCTAGTCGCGCTTGGGCTCGCGATGCCGGTTCTCGGGGCACGATGATATACTTGTATACCTATATGTGAACGTTGTACTAATTGCGCCCCCTTGAATACCGGTCGCACCAAGTCCGCGCGATCAGGCCGCGGTATTAATTAAGACTTTTTGGCGTGAGCGTTGATAGGCCCAACGATCATCCCAACGTATCATTACAATGTCGCTGTCAGACGGACGCTTATCTTTTGCAGATCATTACAATTTATTAATTTTCTCGCGTTCGCGTGCTTGCGTCGCGGTTACTTTATTTTATGCGCGGGCCGTTCTGCGCGCGAGACTTCCCCTTATTATATAGGAATCTATATTATTGCTTGCACATACGTCGTGGCTAAATTGGAGTCCGCGTAATAAATTGGAGAGGCTCACTTTTACGCGATTATAGCTGTTCAGAATTAAATTGCCTTCGATTGCCGAGTAAACGTGTGTGTACGATCGTGTGTGCGCTTAATGATCTCTGCGTCTACGTCCTTTTCCGCCTATACCACCGCATCATCGTGGATCGTGCTTTTTTACGAGGATGCCTTTTCAAACGTGCTCAGTTTCGGCGACGCAGCCGCTATATCCTCGTTGATCTCTCATTCGAATCGTGGATCTCTCGGCTCTCTCGAGATGAAAGACTTATTGCCATCGGCCGCATACACGATGACGGACATCGATCCCGATAGCGGCTCCCGTTCAAAGTGACCGGTTTAACAGATATCTACGGATGCCTCCCCTAAAATCCTGGTCCACTTAATTTGTATCACTCGTAGGGCATCTTGTATCGGCCACCGCGGCAAGATCGTCGCCCATTGAAAAAGATCGAGCTAATGTAATATAACGAGCCGCGCGGCCTTAACACGGCACAAGCTCTCAAATCCCACAAAGTGCAGTGCGTATACAAAGTTCAGGATATCGAGCAAACTGTTTGCTTACTGCACGCGCGCGCGCGCCTCTAATTCTCTCTCCTGGGTCCGCGCGCTAGGCTTGCGATTCGAGTGCCCGGATAAGCTAATTTGACGCTGCCACACGCGCCGCTCGATTCGTGCACGCAGTTGAGTTTCCGTCGAGGGTTCGAGAGCTGCTGCCGGCGTGTGTAGCGCGTGAAGCGTCAAACCTTTCGCCACGGAAATCCGCGCAGCCGCGTCCTCGCGCCCCGAGACTGTACATAGAGAAGCGAGCTACTGTGGGGGCCGCGTCGCAGTTTCCTATCCTTATATACGCGTATCCAAAGAAAAGTCTGAGACGCGTAATGCAGCATAACGCGGCGTTGGAGTATGCGAGGCGGCTCCGTTGGGGTAGCTCGACTCCTGCGCCCCTCCTATACACAGCTGCCACCGCCGACACCGACGCCAAGCGTATCTTCTACTCGCGTGTTGCCGAATGGGCGAGGGGCGACCCTTTCGGACTGGAATTTACTGCCGGAGGATCTTCGTCTCGAGTTTACATGATTCTCATATATATATATATATATATATACAAGCATGTAGTTATGTATATTCACTGCTCAGCAATGTCCTACAACTTGTCATTCCAAGCTTATTGTTAGCAAGTTTGTTGAAACGTCATTATAGGAACTGCGATCGGCGAGAGTCGATAATCCGCAAAATTTTGAAAAAAGTCCATTACTTGCTTGATAGTGCATCAAAGGCTAGCTGATCAAACTTTTCATTCATTAGTGACCAATTAAATTGTACCGAGCAAATACATTTTTTGATAAGATTGAAATGACTGTCAAGAAATTTTTTCTTGACAGTCATTGTCTAATCGATGAATTCAATCTATCGTTGAGTCAAATCTTCTCTCACCAACCTGAAGAGTCATTTAAATTTTAGATGTTGTGATTTAAAAGAATATTAAACAATTAACAAACAATGAAAATTACTTAAGTTTAAAAACTAGTTCTTAAATCTCGTTGTCGAGCAAATAAAATAATTCATAGTAAATTATATAACTACATTTAAATTAAGGTGAACAAAAATACTTAATTGGCCTTATAAGTGAGTCATAATGAATGGCCGAGTAAACTAGCCTTTTAAAAGGCCGCAACAAAGCGCTCAAGAAAAGAATTAGAAAGTCAAATAAACCACACGAATAAAGGGAAAAACGAAAAGAAAGTGTCTGTATGTGTGTAGAATAGACACGCGCGGATGCGGACACACTCTGCTAGGTGGAAGTAGTAAAATACGCTTTAGCGCAGCGAGTTAAAGCGCAAGAGCCTATACCACACAGGGTGACTCCGCAGCATTGAAAAACGAAGAAATTTTCGAGAAATAAAAGACACGTAGAATGCGAGACCCGAAAGAATAGCGGTTCCTTTTATTTCGCGAGTTACTTCAAAAGAGCTGGGAAACCTCGAAAACTGTTTCGTTCAAACGAGACCATATGCCACCTCGCAGTTATATACGCTCTTTTTCTTTTCTCCCGCTAGTCTCTTCGTTGTGACTCGTTTTTTTCTTTCTCCTCGTTATATTGTCGATTTTCTGTTTTAAAATTCCGATCTTTTATCTGCAATTTAATATTTGTAATTACTTTTATTCTGTCACTAAAATATTTTACAAATTCAGTGTCTAAGATATGTTGCCTCAATGCAGAAGAAACTTTAATTTCGCAATTTTTTTTTCAAGTCATTTGATCTTGTCTGAGTTAAAGGCTCGAAGTAATTATATTAATGAAAAAAAAACTTTCAAAATATTATTTAATGGATACTGCATAAATTATAATCACAAAATAATTTATTAATGTTGTTAACCTGTAAGGTTTAAATGTAACAATGTTTAGTCAGCTAGCAGAGGCTTACATTTGAAACGTCTTTGATGTCGATGGTAAAATAAACTGTTATACTTTTTTTCAAAATATTTTTCGTGAAAGCATTTGGCAAATGTACAGAGAACAAAATCACGCGTACCCATAACTGCATACTTATCGACGCGGTCGACGGTATACCCAATAATTATAGATGGGAAAAGTTTTGCCAGTGAAGGTTGGCAGTCGCGACATCGCCTTGCTAAGCTATACGAATGATGCGTTAACTCGCCAGTATGTAGCTCGATTTCGTCGACGAACAAGTGTTTACAAATTATCTTAGAGCATAGATCTTTTCCTTAAATCGAAGCATAAGGTCAGCTATTTTATACGATTAACCTCAAATATTTCATTGGTGTAAATCGTGAAAATTTACATGGAAAAAATTCAATCAAGAAGATGATGGAAAACAACAGTGCCGTTATTAGGTATAATTTTTTCGTTTGATATACTGCGATGATCATTTTTATGAGCAGTTTCTAATTTCTAACTCGATTATTCATCAGGGTAAAGAATGAACCGAGAGATACTTGGCCGAATGATGGTGATGATTTTGTTTTTGATCCAGTTGACTCTTGCAAAGTTGAAAACTATGAAACATTACCATTTTATAAATCATCAGTGAGTTTAATCATTTGATTCATGTTCTGTTCCTCCACTATCAAAAACTATCAAACAATTTTAATTTTAGGCCAATGACATGAATGAGGATATGGTACTGCAGGAAAAAACAGATGATAAAATACCTATTGTTTTTGAGTGCAAAGATTTTAAATCTGAACCGGAGTCTTTATCAACAACAATCTGCACAATTGAGGATCGGATTTGTCAATCTATTGTGAAAATAGAAAACAAAGATCAGACCAATTATTTTCTTGATTCTATAGTTTTGATACAACAAAAATGTAATCTTGCTAATAATTTTCAACTCAACACGAATACTCGGATAAACTCAGAACACGATGGTAAGAAATATGTCGAATGTGACAGATGTCTCAAATCCTTTGGTGACAAGAGAGACCTCAAACGTCACGTCAGTGTAGTACATTTTCGGAGCAAACCTTTCGAATGTGACAAATGTCTCAAATCCTTTGGTGACAAGAGAGACCTCAAACGTCACGTCAATACAGTACATAATCGGAATAAACCCTTTGAATGTGATATTTGTCACAAATCATTTGGATACCAAAAGAATCTCAAAAGACACATAAGTGCAGTTCATGATCTGAGCAAACCCTTTGAATGTGACATTTGTCGTAAATCATTTGGAAAAAAAGAAAATCTCAATCGTCACATCAATACCGTACATAATCGAAGCAAACCCTTCAAGTGTGACTTTTGTCACAATTCATTTGGAGAAAAAAACGCTCAAAAAACACGTGAATGCAGTACATGTTCGTATTAAATCCTTTGCTAAAAACATCACCTCAAAGTTTACAAACAGACAGTACATGATCATAGCAAACCCTTTGAATGTGAGATTTGTCACAAATCATTTGGAAGGAAAAATAACCTTATTTGTCACGTCAACAAAATACATCTTCGGAACAAAGCTTTCGAATGTGATATTTGTCATAAATCATTTTCATACAAGAATAATCTCAAAACTCACATAAATGCAGTACATATAGTCGGAGCAATCATTCGAATGTGAGATTTGTCGCTAATCATGTGGACTCAAACATAACCTCAAATCTCATATAAATACAGTACATAATCGTAGTAAATTGAACTGATTTCGGTTCAAGGTTAAACCAAGTCATTAAAAAAATGAGATTATTTTTACGGCATTTGGATAGAATACATTTTTACTCGCATGAGTATTTTATTGTTTGAAAACGCTTGACTTAAATATTTTACTATTTTGTGAAAAAAATTTAGGATATATAAACTGTTATTAATTGGTTTCAAAATGTAAAAATAGTTTGTTATGTACTGTACAGAAACAAATTTAATAATTAATTCATCTATGTTTTCAATTGGCTTTTTTTAATTATCGCTGTAAAATCGATTTTTAAACGTTTCATCAATCCTTTCACCAAGTACTCCTTATCATTATAAAGGTAGAAAATTTTTCAATTCGGTTCCTAAATCCTAATTACCCCTAAACTTTGTGCCCTTCTCAAGTAGCCATCATTTTTCAATCTTGTCCGGCACATCGATGTCCTATATCGTCTCACAAACGAGAACTTTGTAATGAAATTTTGAGGGGAAAAAAATAAAGGATCCATCTGATTGAGCCATAACGAAGATTAAGCCGGCGTGAAAATCGCAACGCAAGCGACATTGTTTCAATAGACCGCACGGAGGAAAGAATTGCGACTCGTGTGTGTGTGCGCGACGCAGCGCAAAGTAAGCGTGGGAGCAAGGGTGTAGGTCAACAAAAGAGCCGTTAAAGCGCGTCTCTCGTCATGAGTACATACACATACATCCAGGGCAGCAGCAGTAGCAGCAGAAAGCGAGAGCATCCCTTAGGTACACACAGCGAAAGAGATAATGTGAGTTGGCTCGCTGCTGACGGGGTATTTGCTTTCGGCACGCCGCGTTTGCACACGTACCAGAGCGCTGCACCCGTATATATTATACATACATATAGCTCTCTTGGCACACGCAATAGCGAGCAACCGAGAGAGAAAGTGCAGCTGAGCGCGGCTTCTTTATCAAGCTGCGATCCGCACATCTTTATCGTGTCGCAAGTATACCGAGCTTTCGGTAAACGCCCTCAAAGTGACATTTAATTTTGTTCAGCCTGCTTAATAGCTCGATTTATCGAGTCAATTTTTTATTGATGCAGTCGCGATCTGTTTGCGGACAACAATTTCAGCTGATACGAATGAGTCTGTCGCAAATCGATGCAACTGATCGCGACAAATGCCAATCCAAGGGTTGACCAGCGTACGTCGGTCAAGCTCGTCATTTTGCGTAACATCGGCAGCAGCGATCGTTCGCAGGATTCGCGACAAGCCAGAAACATGTCATACGTTGCACGCGAGCTGACAATGATTGCGGCTTCGGCTAGCTCCGTATTATCAATTGATGTTTTTGTACGCAAACGTCGTTTCACGTCGGTATGCAGAATCCGCACATATTATTTCCATTATCTTTCCCGATATAGGTACGAATTCATTTCAAGATCGGGAGCGGATCGGTTTGAAAACCGATCAAGATCAAACGCGCGACGCGAATCGTCATTTCTGCGATTGATGTTTCCAATACTTGCCTCGCGCACATAATGAGTAATCGACCGATGAACATACGTGAAGCGTTTTTTCCGTCTCGCGCAATACGCATAGATGCTGATAGTTTGTCGAATGGAATCGCCGCTGCAGTGAGTCGAATAATGTAACACGAGAGTAAATAAAAGTAGAATTTTTGTACAATAGAAGCCGAGCTATAATAATATAAGCGAAGAGCTGGGCGAAGTTTCGAGTGCGGAGAGCCCGAGTTGAAAATTGTCGGATGAGTGTAACTCATCGCAGCCGAACAAGCAGGCAACGCATAATTTTTCACTTAAAATTTCTGCCGGTGACAGATTTCTAGGAGCTTGAATTTTCCCCCGATACGCTCGGTTAGTTACGGCAACTTGAGCATTGCAGCCATATATTATTATAGCCCCGCACGTACATATATATAGCCGCGTGCCTTCGCCTATATAAAATATACCTATATAGACTATGTGTATTTAATCACTTGCGATCGTATACAACGCAGATATAGTTGTGTACCGCACTTTAGGCTATATCCTACATAAATATCCATCTAAGAGAAGGAAAGCAAAATTTCATACTTATAATAAACATTTTACTAGATATTTTGTCTATAGCTATTTTCGTCAAAGAGAACGAACATTTTCCCGTAAATATGACTACTTTTTTTGTATCAAATATCAAATAATTGAAAAAATCTCTAGGATTCAAAAAAATTGTACTAAAATGATGTTATTTTTAGTGAATGTTAAACTACATTGGGAATAATAAATTAAAAAATAACATCATAATTTATAATAACCAAGTCATATGCTCAAAAATCCTGCTGAATTGTGCAAACATTTTTGAAGCGATTCAACTCTCATAGACGTTAGTAAGTCACGAAACAGAGCTTGAAGAAAATTGAGTGCGAGAGAAGCGTGCTGAAAAATGGCTAGTAATGTAAAATAGGTATAAACTTGAGGAGTTCAACATTTTATTAGCTTATTACAATCAATCATATACTTCATTTTTTAACAATGGATAATATTATAAATGAAATTGTTTAAATTATTTAAGTTGAAATGAGTTTGTGATGTACCGGATTAATGTGAGCTATAAGATTTCTTTTTTTCGCATGTGTTGCAAGTATAAGTAATACCTTAATGAGTCGCTTTGACATGACGCATGAGGTTGGACCGGTTTGTAAATATTATTCTGCAAACATTGCATGTATGTTTGATGCCATTGTGCATCGAAGCGATGTGAAGTTTCAAAGAATCCTTGTATGTGAATTTCTTTCCACATGTATCACATGTATGTGTGAAGCTCTTGTGCGCCGCATTGATATGAGTTTGAAGATTAGACGTTTGGGTGAATGACTTTTCGCATATATCACATGTATATTTGACGCCATCATGCACCGCATCGAAGTGAATTTGAAGATTAGATTTGTGGGTGAATGATTTTCCGCATATATCACACGTATGTTTGACGCCTTTGTGTACACCATTGATGTGAGTTTGAAGATTAGACTTTTGGGTGAATGACTTTCCGCAAAAATCACATGCATATGTGATTCCATTGTGATAAAAATCGATGTGGTTTTTGAGACTACTTTTAAAGGTAAATGACTTTCTGCATTTATGGCACGTGTAAGTGATACCATTATGCATTCCATTAATGTGACGTTTGAGAGTACTTTTTTGTGTAAACGTCTTTCTGCAAATATCACATGTATGTATAACACCATTGTGCACCGCATCGAAGTGAGCCTTGAGATTGCTCCTATGTTTGAATGTTTTGAGGCATATATCACATGAGTGGGTAGTACAGTGATTTTAAATGTCTAGTCAGAGTACTCTTAGTTGAAAAATCCTTTTTGCATATATGGTTGAGTTTGTTGACTAAATCATCGTCAATTTTCTTTACTCTTAATAAATCTATGTTGGGCTTGACGTCTTCGCATTCGACAACTATTTCCAGTTCATCGTCAAGTTCACACACGGATAGGTCATGCATGAGACGCACGATGTAAACAACAGAACAAATTTACATATTTCTGTGCTGCAGCTTAAATTCAAGTTAATAATATTTACCAATCGTATTAATAAATGTCTAAGTTATTAATTTAAACGAAGCAAGACTTAATCATTTTCATGAGAATTGTTGAGTGAATTCCTCGGTTACTATGAGTTAAATTTTTTAAAAGTATTTTTCTTTATGTTAACGACCATATCAAGTTTTGCTTATTCCTGCGTATTCCCATGTGCACATGAGCCCTAAAAACAGTTCTCGATGGTCGGTACGCGCGTCCAGAAACAAAAATTTGAATCGCAATTTCAGTCTCCAACTTTAAGGTTTTTTTTAATAGAATTGTTGACATAACTATACGCGCCTCGCGGATAAAAGGCGTAAAAGCTGGCACTAAAGCGAAGCTCGCGACATTTCCGCACGGCGACGTAGCCTAGTGCAGAGTAGTAGCTGTGGAAGTAGTAAAACGTATAATACGCGCGGCTCGATCGTCGTTGGGCAAAATTCGCTAAACGAATCGCGAGGCTGCGAGGAACGACGAGCAGAGGAGCTAGTGAAAATATGGCGTCGTTGAGGCTCGAGCATCGGAGTTTATATATCGCGGCTCCAGCCTCGCTTACTCTAGCAGTAGCAGTTACAGCCACAGTGCAAAGATACAGTAGTTATATAGAGATCGACACGTGCATAAATGCGCGCGACAGAGCTGGAAAGAGAAAGAGAGAGAGAGAGAGATGCAATAGTCGCGGGGATATAGGTAGTGCGTGCGCGCGTGTGTGCACATGCAGATATTTCACGAGCTGCTGCCGGAGAGGTGGAGCACAACCGCCTCCATATTGCACCCTCGATTAATATACACGCATGTGTATACGTACAGTGGGGCTCGATGCAGCTTACGTATATACAGCCTCACGAGAGAGCTCGAGGGTCGGAGTACGTGTGTATGTATGCGCCCATGCCGATGACTATATGTGCATCTCTCGCTATCGAGCCTCTGCTGGTTTAGCCCGTGCCTCTACAGTCCTGGAACTATATATGTATGCACTACACGCTGCGAGTTGGCTGAAGGCGAGCGCGTATATAAACACACGCATATATACACGCACACACTCACACAAGTTCGAGCATATATATGGGTAACTTCAGCAGGCCGAATTCGAGTGCGTGCGTGCAGGGATATGCGCCAATGTGATTCGCCGCGCGCAAGCAGCTAATGTATAGCTCTCCTCCCAAAGCCAAAGTTACATGTGTCTCTCCGTATCTGTCGACTTTACTCTGTATATATGTGTCCGTGTGTGTATGTGTACATATGTTACACGCACATCGCACAAATATACGTATATTGGGCATATATACCCAATTCTAGCGCAAATACACACATACGCTGCAGCCAGACAGAGTCTGCAGTTTGCGTGTATATGCGCGAGTATATAATATGCTGCTGGGCCGTAGAATGGCAAATAACATATTCTGCCGAGAGCTCGATGCAATTTCATGTGCTGGGGTGTCGAGCTGCTGCTGCTCTTTTCAACATCTCTCTCTCTCTTCTCTCTCTCTCTCTCTCTCTCTCTCTCTCTCTCTCTCTCTCTCTCTCTTTCCTTCTTCTGTCATTAATATTTCAAAACATCATATAATCTATTCCAATGTTAAACATATAAGAACAAATATACCGATATAAAATTTTAAAAATACAAATTCGCACTCGGATTGTTATTTTACTCGCGAGCTTTTAAATAAATTTTTTCAACTATGATTTATGTCAATCATAAATTCTTTTTTTGTATCATAACTAGCATTGCTATGAGCGCATCATACCCGTCCTCGGTCTCCTTATCAAGAATTTAAAATCTCGCGTTAAATTCATTTCCAAGGCACATTCAACTATACCATTACTTTTTTAATAATATAAGAAATGTATTTTGTAAAATTCTCAACGCAGCTGCCGTAGTTATGTTACTACTATTATACTATTGTGTTCTGTATTACGTGTGTATAAGTACATTTTTTTCTTGAATCAATGGTATTTTCATTGTAATTCCTGCGTAACTTGCTGAATCTCTCCATGAATTGGTACATGACTGCGTATAACCAACCAACTGTGGAGGGGGAAAATATCGCCAAGGAGCTACCACAATCACGGAGTCCCCTCGCTAATACACGAGTAGAGCGTGCAGTCACTATCAAGGAGCTGAACTCTTGTTAGCAAGTTTTTACAAGTTTGTGCGAATTCGAGGTACAGTACTTGGCAACTCGAGGCACATAACCTCGAATATCTTCTTAGTGTATTTTGTGAAAATTCACAGTGAATACATATTATTAGCAAGTGATGGAGAATAAAGAGGATACACTTAGGTATAACGTTTTTATGCGTGTCATGATATTTTTTTAAGTAATCGCTTCATTAAACTTGATTACTGTATTCAGGGTGAAGAAAGAGCCAAATGCTCGGCCAGATGATGGTGATGATTATGTTTTTGATCCAGTGGACTCTTGCAGTTTTAATTTTAGATCAATCACATGAATGAGGATATGGCATTTGGGGAATCGACAATCAACTGCAAATCTGAGGATCAAATTTATCCACCAATTGTGAAATTAGAAACCAAATTCAGACAAATAATTTGAACGATAAGGATCTGATAATTTTGATTGAAAAGGGATTCAATTATGATAACAATTGCCAATTGAATGTGAAATGTCGTTTAAAACTTGCCAATTATGAAAATCGAAAAAGTTTTGAAAAAACTAATGAAAACAAATCATTGTTTACTTCAAATATGTGTAAAGAAACTCATACATCGAAAGCAAGTCTAAAAAAAGTATCAACAGGAAAAAAGTATCAAAAGTAACACAAGTGGACATTAGATTATATGAATGTGAAATTTGTTACAAATCATTTGGAGAAAAAGGAAATCTCAATCGTCACATCAATGCCGTACATAATCGAAGCAAACCCTTCAAGTGTGACATTGATAAAAAATCATTTGGAATGAAAAGTACCCTTAAAACTCACGTAAAAGCAGTACATGATCGTAGCAAACCATAAGAGCGTTAGATTTGCCCCGAGACTTTTGGACGCAATCAAAACTAACAACTACACTCACACGAGTACGCTATGTGATTTTGGAAAAATTGTTCACATTAATATTATTTAATTTCGTAAGAAATACTAAAATCTTTCACTGTCATTTATTTTTGGTAATTGTGAAAACTCTTTTCACTTTTCATACAAATGATAATTTGATAAATTCATTCTTTTAATTATTACTATTTGACCTATCTTCCAAAATTCCAAGTATCGATTGAATCTTTTTCCCTGGTACCTAATATCCCTATCGGTATGCTAGTAGAAAAATCCTATTTTTGAAGCAATAATTATTTCTAATCTTCGCTCGCTGACCTCGTCAAATAATTTCCATACAGTACACACGGTAGATTGCGTCGATAAAAAAAGCTCTGCAAGTAGTGGCAATTCAGCGTACCCAATGCAAAGTATAAACCCTCGCACCATTTGTACACAGAATTGTAAAATAGGTAAGCGAATCTCGAAATAACCGTAGATTATCCCTGAAAGATTGTAATTTTCGTATACGGAAATTAAAAATGTTGTGCATCAAGGTCGTCAACTGATTGACCATACTGTTTTTTTTCTTGAAAAGAGGGTAAAAGCACGAATGATTTCGTAACGGGCGTAAAATGTACAATGTACGTTGCAAATATAAATTCGAATCACGAATGCGACTTCCCTACTGTGTCGTGCATGCAAGAGACAGATACACAGCTCGTACCCACGTATCATTGGATAACCAAAAATTGCACAAGTATTTTAAAATCCCGTTAAAATCTAATGTAAATTTTTCTATCTAGATGAAAACAACACCTCGCATGCTAGTCAACTTACTCGACTGTAATTTCCTCTTCGTTTTAAAAATCATAAAAATTTTATTAATGCACTGTAATTTCAGATAAAATTCGTCATTAGCTTCATATGAGACACTTTAAACAATAGTTTTTTGATTAAGATAACAATAGTAGATACGTGAGTGTATAAAAAAGAACTAAACACAAATTGAATAGCCAACTGGTAAAAAAAAACTCATCATCAGCTCGTCTTGAAAAATTATCGATTTACATACAAATTGTATAATAAGCTCAAACAATTGAAAGCTTTGAACAATTAAATCCGTATTTTCGATATTCTATGACTTTATAATGAGCTGATTAAAATGAAAAAGGCGATACGGTTACCGAGTAAAAACGAAATCGCTTCAAATATTAATAATAATCACATAATTCGCGAGTGTTTCTCGTAGCAGTGAAAAATGGGATAAATTTCGATTTGTTAAAATGAATATATTAACGAAACTATCCATTGCTCAAAAATAAGCTTCGAATGACCGAATTCGAATACAAAGAGTCAGAGAGACATAAATGAATAAACGAGGATCAAATTTTGTTCATTGTGACGCGCACGCGAGCATAGTATAGAATTCGTTGGTCGCAAAGGGTTATATAGTATTCCGCAGGAAATAAAAGTACATAACAGACGAGAGATTGAAAAAGGCTATAGTAGGGTGTACAATAAGCAGCGACAGCTATCGAAGAAAAGGCGGCGACGCGATAGCGGCTGTATATACCTGCACGGACTACTCTGTGCTGCAGATGATGGCTCAAAGAGCCAAGAGTGAGATATGTGTGGCGGCGGCTTTTTTATTGTCGCCCGATTCATATGTTAATTGGCTCAGAGAGAAGTAGGCAGCTCTTTCTCTCGTCGTTCTTTTACTCTCGTCTGGACGCGCGTCGTCGTTAATCCCCAATGAAAGCAATATCCCCGTAAACATCAGTGCAAGTACCTACCCCGTCTCTCGTCGACTGTCGACGTGATACGTACGGGGCATGATCGGCGGATCATCTCTATTGCGCGTACCATTGGCGCTTTCGAGGGCTTCTACGATGCTTCGCCCTGTACTTTTATATATGAACTGTCCCATACGCGCTGCAGTGCACACGTGACCTTATGCACATATATAAGTATAAGCTCGAGCGGGGGAGCGAGGCGTAGCGCAGTTTATATTGTACGTACATGGGAAGAAGGCCTGCCATAGGTGGAAAAGCTCGCATCGAGATGATGCCTAGCACTCGACGGCCCGACGCTAATAAATTAATTGAATCGTGGCGGCGGCTCCAAACGCTCCACATATGATATATCTATACAAACATGGTATCTATCTATGTGCGATGGGTACGCACGAATTGCCAAGAGCGAAAGGGGGACGATTCGAGCATACGAGCTCGATGATCCGTGCAACGACGCGTGGAACGCGAAGCGTATGCGTGCGCGGCGCGCCACTGCAAATATTGGCCGCTCTCATCGTGCCACGCCAGATACGAGCTCGATTTCTTACTCGATCGTGTACACCACTGTACCGTTTAATTTTTTTCTTTTCATTACGATTCGATTGCTTCCGCGAGCCACCCCGATAGCAGCCTCCCCTGAGCGCGCTACCATCGCACGCATGTATTTATCAAAATTAAATGACTCGAGGCCAACTTTACCGCATAGTTAGACGAGATAACGGATTAGCCATCGCCGAAACTGAATACCGATCGAAAGCGTGCCGCGAGTCCAGCACATTAATATTATAATCGAGCAATCAAGCTGCTACCGCGAGTCTTTCTTTATAAAAAAAAGAAAAAAAAAGAAAACAGCTCGTAATTAATACTAGTTCAACTTATGCCTCTGCCCCACTGCATAAATATATCCTCTTTAATGGCTTTGGTTGTAAAAAAAATTCAGCGTACGTTAATTCAACGTAAAAGCTTCGGGGTAATGGGTTGAAGAAAAAAAAGAAAGAAATATAAATCGAGGCATCGCGGCGTAATTATAAATTCAGATTGGTTATATTTTCCCGATCGCTTCTGTGTAAAAAACGTCGCTGCGCAAAAAAAGCGACCGCACGCAGAAAGAGAGCTTAACTTATTTACAGCTTTCCGCTAATTACTTGGCTGTATATATTATAAGCAGCGGTCCGCTCGCAAAGGAACTGTTATCGCGGACCTTCCTGCTAGTTTGGCAAAAACCCTAATTTATATTCCAATCTTATCGCTCACTTCATTTGCCTTCGATATTCGGTGTGTGTTTTGACAGATTGTTCAATACACATTAGTCAACCGATCACGAAAACTTTTACTTTTGGAATTACACGCATTTTGACGAAATTGATAATTATTGTAAATAGCTCAAAAGTCGATTTATTTTTTTACTTGAGCAATTTGAAAAACCTTGAAGTACATTAAGACCAAGATCAATTAAATAAGAAGAAATTCACCTTCCTCAAAATTTTTCTGAATAAACAGTTGCATCATTAGAATCATGAAAAATGATTGAAAAATGTTGCATATGAAAACGAGACGAACATGGAAGGCGTGACGAAGAAAGCAGACTACGACGCAGTGAGTGCATGAACGTCCGTACAGCAGCGAAGTAAAGCCTTGGCCAATAACACGGCCAACAGGTGCTCCTCGGCGAAAAACCATCTCATATCGCTACTACCCATGAACTTTAATCGAATTAAAGTCCCTCGTTCCTTTTCATTTCATTCACATGAACTGTATTGAAAATAAAGCAGTAGTGACCTACCGCGCAACAGATCACAAAAAAATTGAATTGAGATTTCAGTGGTTGATTAAATTAATTTGACGCAATGATAAGGATGCAGTTGGAGAGAAAAAAATGATCCCTGATCCCAATCAGCAGAGGTGAATTCGATGATGCTTTTTGTTACAGTGCGACTTCAGACATTCGATATATATAAGGGCAATTATCGCATTGGCGTGCAGTAGGTTGAATGAATTATTGGTCGCGTGCAGACTCAGCTCGCTATATTCGTTTGGAACAGAATGCAGGAGGTGCTAGACGGGCCGTGGATCGCTCCTAGTTTTAGTATTTTAAGCTCGAGGCAATGAAAAAAGAGGGAAGAAAAAAAGATCAGTCGATGCAGTTTGCAAGATCGCGAATCGGAGTCGAAGCAGCCAATGCATGCATAACGCAGGGCCAAAAGAAGGGATCGCTTGGCGCGAGCGCGGGCTCGTACACCTGGGGAGCTCGAGCGAGATCGAGTTGGAGAAACGCTGCTATGCTCTATGCTATATGTACGTGAGAGGGGGCGCAGGAAGGAGAGCGGACGCGCCTGTCGACAAAGGGCTGCTCGCTGCGATCCTGCAATTTGCAAACACAGCGAAAAGAGGAAGAAGAAGTGGCCTCGGCCAGAACAAAAATTAAAAGAGCCTCCCTGGTTTTTTCTTGCGAAAAGGAGGGAAAAAATGAGTAAAAGAGAGAGAGAGAGAGAGAGAGCAGAGCAGAGCGAGCCCGTGTATTCTCGCGGCTTATTGTCCGCGGCATTGTGCTCGAATCCTGGTCCATCCGGCATATACTGTACAGTGCGCACACACGCGTAAACTTATACAAGCAGGTATGTTGTATGCATGGCTATATGCTATACGGGTTGCGACGCTCGTATGCACGAGCTGGACGCATTCAGCGAGCTACGCTACTACTAACTCGGAGAGCTGCTGCAGCGATCATCGTCGTCGGCTCTTCTCTGGCTTTCGGAAATTCCTGGAGGCCACGAATTAGCGTGAAACGAGTCCCGGCTGCAGCGAGCAGGCAAGCCGATTCGACGTTATATAGTTATGTGCACCGCGCGCGGCTACTCCTCCTCGGGTTGCGAACCACCACCGATGCAGTCCAGAGAGAGAAGAGGCTCTCCTCGCTCTCTCTCTGTATTCGGTCTGGCGACCGCAGCACGCGACACCATATGGCGTTGGGAGGCGGCGGCGTGCAACTTTGCACTCGCGCACGTATACACAAACGCATTCTCGTACACACACACACACATACATACACACATGAGTACGGGGCAAAACTGCATGTATTGTGTCGGTGCTATACAGAGAGTTACGCCACGTATACACGCAGAGAGCATAGATAGCTACTCGGCAGCTCGTATACTCGAGCTCTTTCTCCCCCCCGCATCTGGTGTGTCTGTGTGTGTGTATGTTTGTGACCCAGCACGAGCGTATAGGGACGCGCGCGATGCACTCCAGCTTCGATACGTATACCGAGCTGCACTCCTCCAGCGGTGCAGGGCTATTTTGCTGCTATAGTATAGTTTCTAGTCAAGAGAGCTACTCATCGACGTTACCTGCATTTTTGCTTAAAGCTCGAGCAGAGGCACTCTGCGCGCGCTATATACATGCATTCTTTTTCCATTACTTCGCGTTCATTCCTTCCTTTCAGCTCTCGTCACCGTATATTTTGTCAGCGACAGGCTTCGAATTTTCTCAATCCTGCCCATCTCTCGTCGGCAAATATATGCATTTTTGCGGTCTCCAGCCCGTTTCGCAACAAACAGTACACAACTATGCGCGCACCGCACCGACGATCCTCATATTTCCTCTCCCGACAAATATTTTATTGCAACTTTCGTACTTTCCGATAATATAATCAGGAATTTTTGAATACCTCTGATACATCGAACATCCTGCTCCTTTCCGTTCGACGCGTTCGGGTCACCTCAAAAATTCTATACTTGTTTGGCAAAGTTGACGTTCTCTTCTTTCGTTTTTTGCTATATGACCATATTTTTTGGAAGATTCAGATTAAAATTACTCCCACCAATCTTCATGAACGTTTGGATATAAAACAGATCGTTTCGACAGAGCAGTTATTTTTCAAATCAGTTTATATATTTGCAAAACTCACGGTTACGACACAACAAAGAGAGAGCTCGGATCATACGCGGCCAAGTGCACCGTCGTATATTACGCGTCATATATGCATGCACATGGAGGGAGACTGCGAGAGAGCAAAAAGGGCACAATATGCGTTTAGACGGTGCGTTGCTCCCACGGTGGCAAGGGCCTATGCGAAAGAGAAAGAGAGAAAAAAAGAGTAAACGCTCGTCTCCTTTGCCTTAACCAGGGAATTGCGCGCATAAAGATGTTCGGAAGGTTGAATCTATGGACCAAGCGTTTTTATAGCTCCCTCGGCGGCGTTTAATGGTCAGGGTCAATTACTCGAAAGGGAGTAAATTTTTGACACGCTATGTCCGCGTCTGAATACTATCAATGGTAGTGCTAATATCCGATGAATGAGATCAATGCAGGTACGACATTCTCTGAAATAATTTTCCCTTCGAATAAGATGAATGTGCCCAGAAGCGAACAAAAAATCAACAATCATCCAGAGAATTCACTACTATCCCCTAACGTTTTGCGTTTCAACGCCTACAGTTTTATAATCGGTATTAGGCACATTTCCGGAAAACGTGCTAGGTGACTAAATTGTCTCCCGGAATTGTATAAAACAGCGCCGCTGCTTATTTTTTTAGATGTCGATGTAATACAAGGGTGCACTGCACACCCAATAGACAAAGCGACAAAAAGCACAGGAAAAAGTTGCGTTATGTAGCTCGCGTCGGAAAATGGATGGCCGGGGTGGAAGGAAACGGCAAGTACTCGGTTGGCTGGCACCCTTTGGGCAAATTTCAAACATTACACGAGATGCGAATCGCGCGAGTGTGGCTGCGAATTATCGCATCCGGCAATCAGTCATTAGCACGCGTCCGACGATGCATGTGCGTGTGCGTCGACGAGCGAGACCCCAACCCCCTGCGCACAGTTTTGTACGCGCGTGTATTAAGCAGTTGCAGCCTAGAAAACGCCGTACGATGTATGTGGCCGCAACTTGCTCGTTGCACCGTAAAGTGCCAACAAATGCCTTGTCGGATTTCGCTCGTTCGGCTTGCTTTACTCGGGCTGGTGCCCACCTTGCAAGGTGTGTGCATTCCCGTACGTGTCGTTCATTATTATAACAATACAGGCGAATAATAAGTAATAGGGTTGCACGCGGCTATACATGTACTACATAAAAAATTTTACAGATCGTCGACAAAATTCAGGGCTGAAATTTCGATAGAAATTTTTACCGATGCGCGCGTGCGCGTAATGGATGTTGATAATTGTTTGTAGAGGTCTTGAGGAGTAGGGGTGCACAGTTCATTGACGCACCGATCAAAATTAAAAAACGATGGATCGACGCACACAACGCCAATTTTAGAAACAAATTTAATTTGAGAACTCGGATTTTAGTGATAATAAGTAATAAAACGAATTGAAAACAAAGACATAATTTATCATATCAATTCCTGTACATTAAATGAAAAAAAAATTTTTTATACATTTTTAATCCAATTAATAACAGTTTAAATATCATCAAATTTTTTCACAAAACAGCAAAATATTTATGTCAAGCGTTTTCAAACAATAAAATAACCATGCGAGTAAAAATTTATTGTGTTCTAAAATCTGGCGACTAATCACATTTTTTTAATGATTTTCTATGGTCTGGAATTGTATTTATGTGAGCTCTCTCGAGGTAACCTTGCGATCAAAACTAGTTCAATTTACTACGATTATGTACTGATTTTATCGTGTACTGAATTTAAGTGTCGTTTGAGATGATTCTGGTATCCGTATGATTTATCACATATGTCGCATTCGTAAGGTTTGAAAATATTATGTACTGCATTTATGTGAGATTCGAGGTGATGTTTGAGTCCAAATGATTTGTGACAAATTTCACATTCAAAAGGTTTACTATGGAGATGTACTACATTTATATGTTTACTGAAATTACTTTTATGTCCAAATGATTTGTGACAAATATCTCATTCAAAGGGTTTATTCCGATTATGTACTGTATTGACGTGACATTTGAGGATACTTTTGCGACAATATGATTTATGACAAATGTCACATTCAAAGTGTTTGCTTCGATCATGTACTGCATTTATGTGAGATTCGAGGTTATGTTTGAGTCCAAATGATTTGTGACAAATCTCACAATCAAAAGGTTTGCTCCGAAAATGTACTACACTGACGTGACGTTTGAGGTTTCTCTTGTCACCAAAGGATTTGAGACATTTGTCACATTCAAAGGGTTTATTCCGATTATGTACTGTATTGACGTGACGTTTGAGGTCTCTCTTGTCACCAAAGAATTTGAGACATCTGTCACATTCGAAGGGTTTGCTTCGATCATGTACTGTATTTATGTGAGATTCGAGGTGATGTTTGAGTCCAAACGATTTGTGCAAACCTCACATTCGACATATTTCTTACGATCGTGTTCTGAGTTTATCCGAGTATTCGTGTTGAGTTGAAAATTATTAGCAAGATTACATTTTTGTTGTCCAAAACTATAGAATCAAGAAAATAATTGGTCTGATCTTTGTTTTCTATTTTCACAATAGATTGACAAATCCGATCCTCAATTGTGCAGATTGTTGTTGATAAAGACTCCGGTTCAGATTTAAAATCTTTGCACTCAAAAACAATAGGTATTTTATCATCTGTTTTTTCCTGCAGTACCATATCCTCATTCATGGCATTGGCCTAAAATTAAAATTGTTTGATAGTTTTTGATAGTGGAGGAACAGAACATGAATCAAATGATTAAACTCACTGATGATTTATAAAATGGTAATGTTTCATAGTTTTCAACTTTGCAAGAGTCAACTGGATCAAAAACAAAATCATCACCATCATTCGGCCAAGTATCTCTCGGTTCATTCTTAACCCTGATGAATAATCGAGTTAGAAATTAGAAACTGCTCATAAAAATGATCATCGCAGTATATCAAACGAAAAAATTATACCTAATAACGGCACTGTTGTTTTCCATCATCTCCTTGATTGAATATTTTCCATGTAAATTTTCACGATTTACACCAATGAAATATTTGAGGTTAATCGTATAAAATGGCTGACCTTATGCTTCAATTTAACGAAAAGATCTATGCTCTAAGATAATTTGTAAACACTTGTTCGTCGACGAAATCCAGCTACATACTGGCGAGTTAACGCATTCGTATAGCTTAGCAAGGCGATGTCGCGACTGCCAACCTTCACTGGCAAAACTTTTCACATCTATGTAGTCGACCGCTATGTTACGCAGATAAGTCCACGTGCGTGACTTTTTTCTTAATCTGTATTATCTGCCTATATTTCAGTATTTCAATATGAGCCCTTTTACAAATTATTAACCAAATTTTGATGTTGAAATGACGATGAAATTTTTTTATTGGATGAGCATAATAGGCGTTGATAATTATGGTCTCAGAAACGCGGATAGTTACATAAACTGTAGAAAAATTGAGATTTTTTTTATAGAAATATAGGTCGTGGACGAAAAATCTAGTTTTCCCCTAAATTTCCCCTAAAAGCTCACGCACTTTTCTACGTTTCCCGGACCATAGTGAAAAACTACTAACGTCAATAACAAGCATACAATGACACAAATTTCAATCATGATTTTAGCCTTGAATTTTATCGATGATTTGTGGAATTTCTAATATATCTTAGAATCATAAATAGAAAGGTTAGAAAAATTGAGGCAGGCAAGATTATGGCATGAGAATTGAGCCTAGATGAGAGAAAATTTCGATCGGAAATCGAATCTTTCCAGTCTTATAGCGGCCCGCGGCACAAGATCGAGAGCGAGCCCCACTGCACTTCGTTCGTAGGCGGATATATCGCGTTGTTAGCTACAAACAGGCGTTACCCGCGCTATAGTGCCTATAATCGGAGGGTGAAAGCCGCACCAGTGCAGGACGGCCGAGGATAGCTGCGCTTGCGAGCGAACCGAATCGCATTTACAACCACTGCAGCTTTTGTGCCTGTTCAAGGACAGGCGTTATACTTCTCTCTCCATGAAAAGAGGCTGCTGCTGGCTGACTATTCTGCAATGCGTATACGCGCTTTCTAGTATTTCCGAGGGAAACGAGGCCGACAGCTCTCTCAGCTCTCACGAATTGTTGTGTTTTCAAACTCCCTTTAGATTTCAAAAAAAGTAGCACAGACGAAAACTACCCAGAGTAAATTATATTTTAGCCCGTTGCAATTGGAAACATGTGCCACATTGTCTACGCGCGTGTATCTGCCGATTTCTGCATCCTGAGAAATCTTGACTAGCTTGTGTATATTATATAATCGGACGAGCGACTGCTCGGTCGTATTTTTCACGCTTCCCCGTTGGGATATGACTAAAACTCGGAAACGATGAGACTCGAAAACATTTGGCTATAGGCGATGCTAATATCACCTACAGCTTGAAATTCACGTCGCGATAATGTAATTAAGCTAAAATAACAATTTAATCGATTTCTGAAATGATTTGCCGCATACCTTTAAGCGGATTCGATTGGCATCGTATCGGTTTTCCCTGGCAATTATATAGTTGAAAATTATAACGATATGCATTGAATATTTTAATTATGAATTTCAATATTATTTGCTTGGATTAGCTTTAAATGTGACGAGTATGATGTTGGTCAATTTATGCTTTTGTTAACGGAAAATTATCGACTAAAATAGTTTTGACAGTGTAATTTTCAGAGTAATGTAATGGTTTTGCTACTCAAACGATCAACGATTTTTTTAATGAATATCACGTTTCTCAGTATGCTTTTTGCTATATGGAATCCTTTTTAAATTTCGCAATTTTTCGAAATAATATATCATTGATTGAAATGTCTTTACCATCCATAAGAAATGAGATGCATAATGTGATTTATTCAATGATAAAATTATAATGATTTAGTTTTACATCGTTTACTTTGATGACTTCGAAATTTCATAACATGATTTGAAAATAATCAAATTTAAGCCACTCAAAAAAACTGATCTAAAGCATAGATCTATACTCGTTCAGTTCTTTATGTCGAGCGTCGCATGCATGACCTCAGTGTCCAAGCATGCCATGCATATGCGCTAGTCGCTACCCTATCACAGAGGACTGAGACTACTGTGAGCAAAGCCGATTGAGCATAACCTAGCACTCTTCATGTAGACACAGTTTTTTTTAAATATAGAAATCATTACAGAATGGTTAATTGTTAATGTAATTACAAGTGGAAGATGGAATCCAGTAATTTAATTAGCTATTCCGTCAGGTAATTTTCATTTCATGAGAATAAAATTATAAAAATATAACCTAATACTCAAGTTTACTGGATTTATTTTAGAGGGAAAAAAGAGGCTAGTGATGTGTCGCTAAGTAAAAATATTTGTGAAATGATTGACGAAAAACCCGATCTTCAAAACTTGCCATTTTCTCCAAAAAATTCAGTAAGTTGATCATTTTAAATTGTATTTCGTATTGTAATTGATTTTTTATGAAAATTCTCACATAATTTTAATGATTCAGCAGACCCATACCCCTCAAGAATGTGACAAAAGTCGCGAAAGTGAACTTGACGACGAACTGGAAATAGTTGTCGAATGCGAAGACGTCAAGCCCAACATAGATTTATTAAGAGTAAAGAAAATTGACGATGATTTGCCAAATCACTTAAAGAATTAAAAGATATCGACTTCAAAAATCTAAATTTAATTAAAATGGAACCCAGAGAAGTGAAACAGGAATTTGTTGACGACACTACAGAAGAATTAAATTTAAATGTCGACTGTGAACATGTCGAACAAATATAAAAAAGAGAAAAAACTTAGTCAACAAACTCAACCATATATGCAAAAAGGATTTTTCAACTAAGAGTACTCTGACTGGACATTTAAAATCACTGTACTACCCACTCATGTGATATATGCCTCAAAACATTCAAACATAGGAGCAATCTCAAGGCTCACTTCGATGCGGTGCACAATGGTGTTATACATACATGTGATATTTGCAGAAAGACGTTTACACAAAAGTCTAATCTTTAAACTCACATTAATGGAATGCATAATGGTATCACTTACACGTGCCATAAATGCAGAAAGTCATTTAACTTTAAAAGTAGTCTCATAAACCACATCAATTTTTATCACAATGGAATCACATATGCATGTGATTTTTGCGGAAAGTCATTCACCCAAAAGTCTAATCTTCAAACTCACATCAATGGCGTGCACAAGGGCGTCAAATATACATGTGATATGTGCGGAAAGTCATTCGCTCAAACGTCTAATCTTCAAACTCATATCAATGAGGCGCACAAGAGTGTCAAACATACATGCGATGTTTGCAAAAAGATATTTACAAATCGGTCCAACCTCATGCGTCATGTCAAAGCGACTCATTAAGGTATTACTTACACACGCAACATATGTGAAAAGAAATTCAGACGAAAAGGAAATCTTAGAACAGTGCAGATTCGGTGCATCATTAACTTATTTCAATTTGACTAATTTAAACATTTTCATTTATAATATTATCATGAGCTCTTTCAATGCTATCTCATTAAGTAAAAACAATGTTCAACTTTAAAATAATCAATACATTTTTGGAGGAAAATGAAGTGCATTATTAATTGTAAAGGTAATAAAATGTAGAACACCTTAAAAATTTATTTCTATTTTATGGTGCTAATCACTTTTCAGCATGCTTTGCTCATCTTAAATTTTCTATGAGCTTTGTTTCGTAATTTACGTATGACTATCGATACTTAGTAGCTTCAAATATTTTTACGCTGTTTAACACATCAATTTTTTTATAAGAGAATTGCTCTTTATGACTTATTTATGAAGAAATACATTACCCAAAGGTAGGTTCGTCAAGTGCCTTTGAGCACTGATGAGTATACAATTTGAGAACTTACATGGATTTTTTAGTAATTTTATCTTTTGTTTTGTAATGCAAATTGCTGGAATAAAAACTTTAAATCTTATTCTTAGTATAAGATAACAAAATACTCGAGTGATTCATTCGGCTCGATCGAGTCGAGCTTTTTTTTCGAGTTTCGGTCTACTAAATGATGCAGTGAGCATTATCATCTACTTTGTAATTGTAAGGTCATATACGTGCATTCGTATCTATTATATACATATGTCATGACATTTGTCGTATAAATAGCCCCGTTCGATTACACAGATACTTTTATACAGCGGCTTTTCGAGGTAAAATCAGTAATATTGAAAAATTCAATTTTTCAAATACAACAACCTCATTTATAAAGAAATAAAATAAACTTTATTTTCATTTGTGAAAAAGTGCATTGTACATATATGTTAGATTCGGAAAAATTTTGGCCGAACCAAGAAAAAAAGAGAAAGAAAAAAAAGAAAAAAAAGCGAATGCACTTATGACCATGCACATACAAAGGAGGTGATAATGGTTTTGTCACTGCATCTTTTAGTAGTCCAGAACTCGAAAACATGGCGAGTACTCGAGTATTCCAGACTCGACTCGAACTCGACTCGAGCTCGACGAGCCGAGTTCAAGTCGAGTAATACTCGAAAAATCGAGTACTCGCCCACCCCTATTCATTTGCATTGATAAGAAAGTTGCTATTTTATACTGTGTATATAAGGTAGGTTATGCGTTGAATTTAAACAGTATATTGAATATTTGAGTCATAAAAAAATGTGAATTTTAAAAAAATTCGTTAAATGATTGAATAAAATTTGTGAAATAAAATCCATAATAACGAATAAAATAGAATAACGTATTTGCCCAATCTTGCAATAATGAATAAGATAAAATATGAAACATAACAAAAAATATATAAAATATAAATTATAACAAATAATATAAACGAGTAATAAAATTAATAAATAAAAATAAACAGAATATAATTAAAATGAAAATAAAAATAAACGAAAAAAAAGTTATAACATTTCGAATGAGAATGAATAATTAAAAATTACGAAACAAAATTAAAATGTATCTAGTAAAATTTGTAAAAAAAATAACTGTAAATATAACGATTATCGTATCATTACTTTTTGTCATAGTAATTAAAGTAAATTGAACAAGCATAAAAGTAAAAAAGATTTACCCAATGTTGTGCTGTAACGACTCCTCCGTCAGCGGCGTTGAGATCCTGGCCCTGGTCAGCATCAAGGACAAAAAAAACAGAAACACATTAATTTCAGCCAATACTCAATAGGAATGCAATTTCTCTGCTTTCGGCAACATCAGTCGCAGCGAGAGAGATGAAAAAGATTAAGGTTGTCAGAGAACACGAGTAGCGAAAGTGAAAACGATCATCGACGCGAGGCCGCACGAGTCGCGTGTCGTCGTCTTATAAATATCATACTCATACACACGCGCATGCATATCGTTTGTCACTAGGCAGTTTAAGGATATAGATGCGGATCGAGCTGACTTTTGGGCCGAGACTTTTTGCCGCGCGTGCGATATACTACGGTGAAAGCACGTGGCAATCGCTCAAAGCACGTGCCTGGCTGCAGATTATACACCGCGCTGCACTCGAGGAAGCGCGACTATTCCGTTGGAGCGGGAGCGCGAATAAAACAAGAGGGGATCGTGTATTCTTGTGGGGGTGTGGGTGTGGGGGGCGACAGCAGCAGCAGCAGCAATAATGACGGTAATGACAATAATCGACGACTGCGTGTGCGTCGAGCGGCGAGCAGCTCTCGTGCCCGATCAACGTCAGCTCCAGGCCCACGGAAATTTGAGTTTGCTATAATTTAAATAGCAATTACTTGCGCCTTCGTTCAGCCGAGCGAGCGTATACTTGCTTTTATGATACAACGTTATATGCTCGAAACAGTACAACGTACGCGCACCTACAACGCGTACTGTGTAATTTATTTATTCTCCCCACCCGAATCCCTTTTTTGTGGCTTTTACAAAATCTTTTTACGACTCGAAGTCGACGCGCTGCTGCTGCTGCTGCTCCTGCCCACTTTTTCTCCATCGCGCGTCGAATTTTTGTGCCTTTCTTTATCAGTCAGTCGAGCTTTCTCGCTCTTAAATTAGCTTCTCGAAGAGTTAATTAAGCCGCACACGACTCAAGTTGGAAGCAATATACATTACTTTTACGCTACCAAAATTGATTATTTTACGAACATCTTAACGAAAAATATATCTTAATTATGAAAACCAGCCTTTTCGGCTCATTTATTCTTTGAACGAGTCTTAAATTTACTGAATAATTACGTAAGCAAAGTAACGTATATACAAAGATAATAATCACTTTGTAAACTGTAATTACATATGGGAAAATTTGGCAGTTATATTACAAATAATAATTTAGAAATTACAAATAATAAAATAGTACTTACATCTTTCTTCTTTTTCGTGTTGGCTGCTATACCTAAAAAAATTATTAAAATGTTTAGTACTGAATTATTGGTCGATCGGCGCAAATTATCTCTCAAAGTATAAAAATCGACGTTTTTATTTGGAGAGTGATAGCTCACCGATAGAATCTTGATCCTTAGGTCCAGCGCATGTGTTAACGTTAACAGGTACGGCTTCGTTTATAGGAACTCTACTACCGAATGGGAAGTACGGAGAATCGGGAGGATAAGTCGCACTTTCGACGCCCGACGCAGGCTGCTCTCTCGTTGAAGCCATGCCACCATTGCCTGCATCTTCGGCAATGCTTCCAGACCCACCAATTAAAGTTTGATAACCACTTCCAGTAATATTTTCCGTGTATGGCTGAAATTAACGAAGAAAAAAAATGAAATTAACTCGCGAGTTTCCGCGAATAAATCGAAACATTACGGTAAAAATATTTTACGAGCACCAATTAAGTGCATATTTGTATCGCGTTAGTGTTTTTTTTAATATAAATTAGATTTTAATAAATATATTTCTTAACTTTTAATCAACTTCTCTAATATGATCATCTTCAATGATAATTAATTAAAAAGTAAAACTTTTGAAAATATTTGAATCGAATAATAGAAAAAATTGTTGAGATTCAATACCAAAGTTGAATCATTAAAATAATCTTTAAAAATTCGATTAAAAATTGTTTAAACTTACAATTCCATTGTTAACTGACGAGACAAACGTTTCAAAATTCGTTTTTTCTGAAACAGATGAAAAAAATGAGGCGTTATTAGAGTTTTTTCAGATTTGTTATGCGAAGTTAATAAAAAAATCGTTCATTGTCATTTGTATAGCCGAACGTCAAGTAAACGATCTTTGCGATTGTTGAAAATAAGATATTGCTCGATGGTCGAGTAATATACGATAGAAATGCAAAACATATGCAAAGGTATTAGTTGCAATTGAAATACACTGTATAAATTATATTATTATATATAGCGAGAGAAGCGCGGAGTAGCCGACAAGTAGGAGGGGCTGGACATTAATTCGACGAGTTTCCATGTAAAGGACGTTGTTTGGCGCATTGGCCGGACGGCTGGTGGACATATAGCACAGAACGGCGTCGGCGACGCGTATACAGCAGCTCATACTCGCGGGCTTGGCGTACGTGAGACCGCCGCCCTAATAAGTTTCCGGAGCACGGCGCGGCCGACCCTGTGGCCTACGTACGTATCTATGTGTCTATGTAACAAACGCATGCGACAGAGAGCAAGAGAGAATCCATCTCTCTCTCTACGTATGTATATATGAGCGATCGCATAATTGCTCAGCAGATAATTTGCCGGTGGAAGGCTGACCGTGAGGATGGGGAGGTGGTGGCTGGCTGGCGACTGCTCGCGAGAGATCGACCGTTATCCGAACACGCGTTATACATTAGAGAGAGAGAAATAGCCGTTCGCGCTCATACGGTTACCGTGCATGACAGAGAGTTTGCTTGTTATATGCGGAGAGAGAGAGAGAGAGAGAGAATAGTAGTATCGCGAGGAGAGCACAGGGAGGAGATAACTATGAATCCTAACAGTTTCGGCTTGCCACTGACACGTTCGCCGGAGCGTGTGCACGAATCGGTGGCGATACCCGCGTGCTCGGCTCGCTCGGCCGCTCATGGCTGCAGCAGCAGCAGTAGCGCATCATGCATCAAAGGACAGGGACGGGGGGCAGCTAGCTAGTATTATATTATGGGCATGGGCTAGCAGTAACAGTAGCTTCGGCGGTGGCGGCGGCCCGTCATCCTCAGAGCGGCCCGCGCGTATACACAACTACGCTCTCGCGACTTCGACATCTACTCGGCCGAGCTTATATTACGATTACGTGTTGCAAGCTTGTCTGCTTCATACCAGCCAGTCAGTCAGTCGATAAGTATGTATACTTATAGCGGCTCGGGGGTAGCATACAGTCGTTCCCGCCCCTCCCTTGCAAGCACCTATTTCCCGCAGCTAATTACGATTATTATTATTGCGTTCATTTGTATGTATGTCGAGCGACGCACATCGTATGCCCGTGTACACCACTAGCTTATTTAACTACACAACTGGACGGATTTGCATTTCCACAGGTAAAGGTATATATTATATTACGGCAAATTTCTCCCCAAATTCTGCAAAATCGATCTAAAATCAAGTGTAAAACGAATTTGCTCATTAATTGTTTTACAGAATTTAATCGTTCAGTTACGTCTACGAAGGTTCAAGCAGAAATCCAGACTTTGGTCGGTTTTTTTTCTATGCAGCTGATCTTTGGCTAGATATTATTTTACCGATCGCGTGTCATTTTCACTCTGCAGCGTAATCAATCGACGTATAGCCGTGACTTCTCATGGACTCTCGGCAAATGTGCTGCATCTCGCAGCTCGCATTAGCTGACTATTTACGAGAAACGGTGCACTGCACAAATGGGGCCTGGTGTGCAGGCAGAGACGACGTTGGCCGGTCGCCGCGTTCACGCTCGCTTGACCCGTTCGTCGAAATTTGCAACCACCCGACGTTGCATGTACACGAGCCTGTATCGAGTTCCAGCTCAGACTTATACCTCTTGGGGCATGGGCTTGATTCGAGCCATTTACCCGAAAAACGACTTAAATAACCTCTTTCACACATGATTGAAAATTCGATACCTCTCGCAGTCTAACCCCTGTGCAGCTCACCAATCCTGTGGATATTACTCAAGCTCGAGCGGTTTACGTAGTCATTTCTGCATGCAGTTTCAAGGATTCACTCGAAATACTATTCGTTGACATCAATGAAGCTTTTTAATTTAATCCAGTTCTTTTTTACGTAAATGAATTCGTACGTTCGATACATTTTAGGAAACTTTAACGTTTCGAACATTACATTAATGCTGAGATAACAGACTTTTCATTATTTTTTAACACATTCTAATAAACATTTTTAAATTAAGTTTGAAATATTTCAATCATATATTATATGACCGATAAAAAATAGAGTTTTTGAGATGTTCCGTGAGACTGCAGAATTTTAGAGCAAGCGAAGCGTGCTAAAAAGTGACTAGCACTATAACATTGACATCTACTTAAGGGGTTCAACGTTTTATTACCTTTACAAATTAATAATGCACTTCATTTTCCTCCAAAAATGTATTGATTATTTTAAAGTTGAACATTGTTTTTACTTAATGAGATAGCATTTTCCTTTTCGTCTGAATTTCTTTTCACATATGTTGCGTGTGTAAGTAATACCTTAATGAGTCGCTTTGACATGACGCATGAGGTTGGACCGATTTGTAAATATCTTTTTGCAAACATCGCATGTATGTTTGACACTCTTGTGCGCCTCATTGATATGAGTTTGAAGATTAGACGTTTGAGCGAATGACTTTCCGCACATATCACATGTATATTTGACGCCCTTGTGCACGCCATTGATGTGAGTTTGAAGATTAGACTTTTGGGTGAATGACTTTCCGCAAAAATCACATGCATATGTGATTCCATTGTGATAAAAATTGATGTGGTTTATGAGACTACTTTTAAAGTTAAATGACTTTCTGCATTTATGGCACGTGTAAGTGATACCATTATGCATTCCATTAATGTGAGTTTAAAGATTAGACTTTTGTGTAAACGTCTTTCTGCAAATATCACATGTATGTATAACACCATTGTGCACCGCATCGAAGTGAGCCTTGAGATTGCTCCTATGTTTGAATGTTTTGAGGCATATATCACATGAGTGGGTAGTACAGTGATTTTAAATGTCTAGTCAGAGTACTCTTAGTTGAAAAATCCTTTTTGCATATATGGTTGAGTTTGTTGACTAAGTTTTTTCTTCTTTTATTATTTTGTTCGACATGTTCACAGTCGACATTTAAATTTAATTCTTCTGTAGTGTCGTCAACAAATTCCTGTTTCACTTCTCTGGGTTCCATTTTAATTAAATTTAGATTTTTGAAGTCGATATCTTTTATATTCTTTAAGTGATTTGGCAAATCATCGTCAATTTTCTTTACTCTTAATAAATCTATGTTGGGCTTGACGTCTTCGCATTCGACAACTATTTCCAGTTCGTCGTCAAGTTCACTTTCGCGACTTTTGTCACATTCTTGAGGGGTATGGGTCTGCTGAATCATTAAAATTATGTGAGAATTTTCATAAAAAATCAATTACAATACGAAAATACAATTTAAAATGATCAACTTACTGAATTTTTTGGAGAAAATGGCAAGTTTTGAAGATCGGGTTTTTCGTCAATCATTTCACAAATATTTTTACTTAGCGACACATCACTAGGCTCTTTTTTCATTCTAAAATAAATCCAGTAAACTTGAGTATTAGGTTATAATAGTTTTGAATAATTCCATTTACATAAAATAAAACTTACCTGACGGAAAAGCTAAATAAATCAGTGGATTCCATCTTTCAAACTTGGAATTCCGTTAACAACTAATCCTCACGCGAGAGAACTAGCGAAGAGTCCTATAAGAGCTGTGTTGGTACTGTTGTTTACTTTGTGTGTGACGTGCATAACCTTTCCGTGTGTTACCTAGTACGGATTCTTGCCGTCCATATTATGATAGCGGTACGCAACAAAGCTGTTGTCCTTCGCACAGATACAGATTTTTAAAATACAGCGAACACAGCACATCGCTCTTCGGCAGTATTTTCGAGCTTTATGACTTTCATTTAATTTAATAAAATTTATGAATCATTTTATAAATTTATAAGTTATTAATGAAAATAAAGCAGCTGTTGAATTGCATACACCAACACACTATCGATGCTCGAAACTCATGATATGGTACTTTCATCTCGAAATATATGTGTATTGTTTGATCAAACTCATCATTTCATTCATCTTCGATCCGCACATGAATCTTTATTTTCTTTCGTAATCAACAAAAAAATTTAATTGATTAAAATTGTCCAACCGAAAAACTATACTGATTTATTACTGCTTCTGATGAATTTCGTGAATTGATCGTAAATATTAAATAACCAATTCAAGATAGTCCTGTTTACAGTCTGTATATTTTTGAAAATTTTCATTAAAAAATTTCAAGCAAGAATATTAATCAATTTACCACAACTCGACACCGACACAAAATATTAATTTATTAAATTGTTGTGTTGAGACTGTGAAATATAACATTAAGATAAAGATTCGATATATGAACGTGTAAACTATCATCAGTATCTTAAATCGAAATTACATTTAAACCAGTCATGTCGCAATTTCGCACAAGAAAGACGCGTTGACGATAAAAATAAAAATAAAACGAATACATCTACGCACACTACGCATCGAAGGTAAATTACAAATTACAGATACGCACTAGATACGAGTTATAATTTTTTTTCATATTCTCGTTTATACAAATCGATGATGTCAGAAGGGAAAAATTCTTTAAAAATGTTACGTGCAAAGACTTAATCAGGGGTTTTCAACGAGCAGAGAGTATCATTTATCATCTGAATAAAGTGAAAATGCAGAGGCAAACTTCACCTATTATCGTGTCGAAATTGACCTAACGCTTAAAAAAATATATTATTCAAAGATAGCATAATTAGTTATGATTTAGTAATTTTGAAATATTCCATTACAAATTAAAGGCGTTTAATAGGATTTTAAAAAGTTTTCCGAATCCTGTCCGATCATTATCATATGGCTAAGCAGCCACACAGCGAATCATTATAATCGCTCACGCGGGAGTATATTCCTGGAAAAGAGAATAGAGTTATGGCGCGACGAGGAGCGCACGAAGCAGAAAATACAAAATTTGTAAGCTCCATTGGAAAAGAAGAGAGAACGAGAAAAGGTGGTCGATAGGTGGTCGAAATGTAGATAGGATAATGAAAATATATAATAAGCCTTGAGCAATAGAAGAAAAAACATAATAGAAATTGTATATGTACGGCTCGAGCTCGAAGAGGTACAAAATTTCTGTCGCGAGATCGCTTCAATCGAGGGGAAAATGATTAATCGCTCACGAGCGGAGTTACATATTCAAAGGTATATAATAAAGGCACGATCGGTCGAGCGGGTCGCGAGCTCGTCCAGCTAGTCGAAAAAAAACGGCGATACGCACACACAAGTGCTCGGGTTACGCAGAGCGTAGTCGTCGATGCGGTACCTACGCGTAATTTACTTTTGGCTCGCGGGTGAGCAACGCACTGGCAGAAACAGGATAGCAATACGTATGCGATGAAAAAAAAAAAGAAAAAACGGAGGAAAGGTGCAGCGAGAGTTTTTGCCGAAGCTTGGCAGCCAAGGCATACACGTATAGACGCGGAGAGGAGAAAAAGGCTGTGTTGTTGGTGCTGCAGTCGGTGCCACGCGACCGGGGCCCTCGTGGTGAGGGAAGCTCAAAAGGGGCCCGCTCGGCTCGCTACTCCGTGCCAGAGCCCGTCTCGTTGGGGGAAGGAGCAGCAGCACACGCACACAAGTGTATACGTGTGCCAGGTTCCAGATATGTATTTGCCTGCGTTGCTGTACACTTTATACGTGCTATGTTATATTATATAGAGTTGGTGGAGCGAAGGCGCGCGCGAGCTCGGCCGCAGTAGACAGAGACGGAGAGCACACAACGCGGAGCAGCTGTCGTTTTGTGCAGTTTTTTCTCTCTCTCTCTCGTTATGTTTGCTGCCCCCCTTTGCGAGAGCGAGCCACTGGATCGGAGCTCTATCTGAATGCTGCGGAAGGGGCCCCGGCCCACTGAACAACCACTACTACTACTCAGCCCGCGCGCGAGTTTTTATATGCCAGTCCTATGGGCTCTATATGCCTGTATACACGTTGTATGCAGTGTTGTATATGGTGTGCGCTACGTATGCGCCCTGCCAACGACGACGACTACGACTCGGCCAGACACACTTAGCGCGCGCTCACCAGTGGAGCTCAACTTTCAGCGCTTCTCTCGCATGCGTGTCTGTATAAAAGGCACAAACACGAACTTTGGCAGCAAGAGCGGCAGCAAATGCTTTCGAAAATTGTACACACATATAAAACACTTTGCTTCTTTGGCGGAGCTCGCGTACGATAAACAAAAAAAATTAAAAAAGCAAATAATGCCTCGATGCAGTGCGTATACGTGCGCGAGCAAAATTTCACCAAGCGATCGAATCGTTGTATTTACCGCGCGCAGCGCGGCTTTCTCCAACTTATAATATCCAAACGCAGTTCAATGAATACCATATATACAGCTACTTCCTTTTCTGCGCACAATTCTGGCATGTATAATTCTTTCGGCTTCTCCTCGCGGCTCTGCGGGCAGGTATAATACACGAATTCGACAATGCGTTTTACAAATTATATATGCCCAGAAAAATGTTACTGAATGAATAATACATGCAAGCACAGGGGAAAAAACATGCTTGATTCAAAATAAATTTCTTTCGAGCATACGAAATTGCCATGTTATAAACTATTCATTATAAAAATTAGATACAACATTTTTTGGGACGAATAAATAGGATGTAGAACAAATGAATTAATATAACATATACCATTCCTATTTTCGTCATTCAAGTGATCAATTGAAATATAAAAAGCCGCAGAGATAAGAAATTGGCTAAAATTAAATATTGCAAAGCTCGGAGCTATTCCTTTTGCTGTCGGGTTTTTCCGAGGCACTTTTACGCACAGGAAGAGGAAGATTCACCCGCGAAATTGTGGCGCGAGAAAATTGCAACGAGGCATCGCAACAGAGCTATAAGGGCGGCGGCGTAGTTGCACGATTGGAAAGCGTATTTAATATTGCATTACATAAGGCGTGTCAGCGCGAAATTTAAGCTCGAGCCGAGGTGAAATGCAAAGTAATGAGTTTGTATCGTATATTATCGTGTGTAAGAATTAAAAAGAAGGTGCTCGTGTGCGCCCTGAAATTGGACAATAAAAAGAAAAAAAAGTCAACAAAAAAAGGAGAAGAGAGGCTGCGTCGATGGAGAGGAAAGATAAAAGATGTCGGCGCGCGCGGCTATATACGGGCGCACAGTTACACGCACACACACACACACACACACACATAAAGGATGCCTCAAGGATACACGAGCAAACTGTCCATGTGTGTGTTTGTGTGTTTGAGTGTGCATCACATCGGTCGCGCGCGCTCCAGAGTGTGTATACGGCTCGACGCTGGCGGTGGCGGCAAACAGGTAAGCAAGCGAGCGAGCGAGCAAGCAGCTCCGCACGCTTCTCTCTCTCTCTCTCTCTCTCTCTGAGTCGCGCGCGAAGGTGAGCGAGAAAGAGAAAGAGCCCGAAAGAGGTAGAGAGAAAACGAACGGTGGCTGCTGCTCGCTCGCTCGGGCTTATACATACACACGCGCGTATCCATATATATATATACTCGCAGGTAAGCGCATATAAGCGTGGACGCGCGTGCCGCGGCACGTGTCGCGCGCGTGTCCGGTTTCTCCTACTCTGCAGCTACCTTTTGGACTCTACGGACTCGCCGAGTCGATATACATACAACCGAACTGCGTGTGAGTGCATATTAGCGATCGAGCTTTTTCAATCGGACCGCGGCTCGAAAGAGAGAGACAGAGAGATATGCGGAGCATTTCGAGTACTATCGAAAGCTCGAGCCGTTTATATTCCTCTTGGCTCGCCGTTCGATACGGTGCGGCTAGTCTAATTGCACTTGGCCCTTGTACACGCACTCGATACTCGGGCACGTTCTACAGGTTGCAGCGCGGCTCGCGTCGAGTGGTCGCGCGACTGCACCGTGCCTCGAGCCGAGCAAAAAGTCAATCTCGATCGCTCGCTCGAGTCGGCAATCACCTGCGAACGAGAAGAGCGAGCGAGTATAAGAGAGAAACGGGAACGAAGCAAGAGCTGCCGAAAAACACAGCTGCCACCTGTGGAAAAATCGGAGCTCTTCGCTCCGACGCCTGTTACGTTATGTTATACTGTAAGCCGCTGCTGCTGTTGTATGCAAGCAACACATGCTGCGCGCCTGCATTTCACCGATTCCGCGTGCCTCGACACACACACACACTCTCTCTTGTACGCGTTTCATATAGCGGGGCTGAGTCAAAAAGTATTACGACGATGAGGTGTTTGGAGGAAAACGAGCGAGGCTGCCTGGGACTTGTATAATTCGGCATCGAGCGTGCATGTGTTTCGCGATCGGTCGTACAACAGCGCCATCGCACTGGAACTCGTGCTATGCCTCGCAGCCCTCGCGGCAACGATGACGATATAGACGCGTTATGTGGAAGAAGAAGAGATGCTCGTCGAGTTAAAGTCTCGTTTTCGGCCGACGTGCTCCAAGTTCGTCCAGATGTCTGCGTAGCAAAGCCTATAATAATAATCATGACGACGACGATGATAATAATAATAATAATCGAGCCTGGGCAAGGGCTGAGTCGACGCCTGATGCATATATATAGAATATATATAGAGGATATAATATGCGGCGCACTAGGTTCCTATGGTATACTCGCAGCTCGAGTTGGCCACGCGAATCCGCACGCGCTGCGATTCTTCGGCTCGTGCAGCACAGGTGGTGGTGGTGCTGGTGGTGGCTTTTCGTGTCGACAATCGACGTGTGGCTCGTGTGCGACATCTGCGCGCAGCTCATTGTGAGAGCTCTGCTCTCTTTTTCTCTTTCTTTCTCTCTCTCTCTCTCTCTCTCTCTCTCTCTCTCTCTCTCTCTCGTGCACACCTATGCTCCTATATTCATTCCTATACACACGCGCGTGCGTCCATGAATAAGTCTACCTGCTCTCTTGCACTATATGCTTTATATCCACGCTATGATTGTACCTGCCAAAACTATGAGCGAGCCGGAGCTCCGGCGCTTATCGAACTCTGACGATAAAATTACTCTGGTTTACGCGCAATGACGCGTATTTTATCATATATATGCGATCTCGCGTCGACGGGAGGTCAAGTTCTTGGCTCTTCAGGCCCGCTTCGCGTTACTCGCAGCTTGTGTTGTTGTTGTCGGTCGTGTTGCGGCCAAAGACTCGACGACGTTTAAAAATGTCTGCGAGGCATCGACATCTGCCGCAGCGACGACCGACGACTACCTGTGTCGCGCGCGCGTAATTTTCGGCTCTTTTTTCGACCAACGAGCCATATGCCGCTGCGGTCTCTCTGCAGTACCGATAATTTGTCAGGACCGTCCTGCCAAAGCAATCGCAATCGCGAGTTCGTCGCCCCTGCGTACGTGTACCATTCTCTCGGTATAAAAATCTTGCAATAATACGATTGGCCATCGTATTGTTAATCCAATACAGTTTGGCAAAATAACAACACTAATGTAGAGCATTTTTGGAAAATTTTAAACTAGGTACATAAATCGATCCTCTGAATGTGAGCCAAGTGAAAAATTGATGAATTCGTATGAAAAGGGAATTGTTGCTGTGAAATGCTGTATTCAACAAAATATGATCAACGTTAAATTTCCGAGTCGTTTCAGAGAAGAAGGCGTAAGTTCGCGAGTACCATTATTCCGAAAAAGTTATTTTAAGCCCACAACATCAAAGCTTGCAAAGAAAAAAAGACAGAGAAAGAGAGCTCAAAGTTACATATACTCGTATCGTGTAAACGATACATATATTTTCGACTTGGGCCAATGGCAGTATTAGATATATCGTGACGTAGAACAACTCTCAAGAGCCTCTGCGGGCTTTTAGGGTGCGCGTGAGCGGCTTCGTCTCGACGTTCAAGGCCGATTTCTTTGTTGAGGAATGTGTGAGAGAGTAATTTCGTCGGATGAAATTTTGGTCAGTTACATAAATGCAAGGATAGATGGCTGCTTGCATAAAGATAACTGCATTGTAATAGGACTCTATGCATTTAGTATGTCTGTACCCGTACATAAAATGCGAATTATGTAGAGCTCTTCAATGATTTCACCATATGGTCTGAAGAATGCGACTAACGCAATGTCTGCTCCTTTATCATTTTTCATGTAAGAACATATCAGTAGCAGTAAAAAATAAAAACATCATTTTGACTGTTTCCTATTTTTTTTTAACAATCATGGCCTCACAAAGCTTAGTGGCATTTAAATAAATACTATTTTTCCATCCCTCCGGCAAAAGTGTTTACTTTCGTCGTACGCGTAGCCTAGAAAAAGAGGGACTTTTGCCCAATTCTGCGCGCCCGACAGATGCAGCGGTTGCTATGGTCAGCTCAGCCTAGTAACGTAATATTTATAATTTTATCGTCCGTATTACTCAGCCTACAACTTGTCGGAGACACATCAATACGTAGAGACGTTATAATAATTACGTGGTAAAAATTATGCAGAGTCCTGAAATATCATTCGCGCATGATGGTATGTCTACGGACGAGAAAGAATGCTGTGTGTAACTTGTTACACACAAGTCAAAATGAAAAAATGTTTTTTATATTAATATTATTGATGCCCCCCCCCCCCCCGGCCCTCATACGCATGATATGACGCCTCGGCAACATTATCACGTGCATGCGTAAGTTTTATTTCTCCCCCTTGTAAGAAAATCTACTATCTTTGGCAATTAATGCATTTAATATTGAATCATGACATATCCACTGTTAAATATTCAAAATATAATTTAGAGTAAGGAAAACACGGATAAGTGCAGTGGGAGTTTGAAACGGCGAACAAGTGGTTGCAGGTAGTATGACACATTTTCATCAACAAATGATATTTTTCGAATAAAATGAACGAAATGGAGAATAGCAAAGCGTAGACGCCCAACACGATTCTCGACTATGCTAGAGTTTTAAAAAGTGCGTGTATGCGTGCGTGCGCCTTTGGCAGCGAGCGTCGAGTGATGGAGCACAAAATGTCTTACAGCATGTATAATATATGAATAAAAGAGTGAGCTAGCGAGAAAATCATGCAGCAGCAGCAGCGAGCGTACGCTACGAAAAAGGATCTTCTTTTATATATTATAGAGAGATAGACTTTTTATATATAAAGATACGGTGGTGGTTGTGTATAGCTGGTAGCTCTCTTGCTCCTTGTCTCGCGCTACTTTACTCATCCGTATTTAGCGGAACGAGAGAGAGAGAGAGAGAGAGAAAAAAGGGATCCGGCGAACGAGGGGAAGCAAAGGAAAAAAAGAGAGAAGTGGCGAGAACGAGAACGTTATACGGAGGCTGGTCTGTATAGTGTATACTAAGCTCGAGACTCGAATCGAGAGAAAGAGAAGCAAGCCAGAGTGAGAGAGGCGAGAGGGGGCAAAGGGGGTGGAAGCAGATGCTCGTCGGACTTGTATGTTAGGATATAAGATAAATACAAACAGACACGTATGCTCTTTCTTTTGCTTTTATAAGTGATGCGTATGTATATAGCTATAGAGCCGGCAAGTTTCTGTGTATTATATACATACACACACGCATACATCGGAAACTCGAGGCCCTGTAGCAGCTCTCGGGCACGATATTATACATCGTATATATGGTAGGCCTCTGCCTGCGTGCAGTTCATGCACATACACACGCACTCGTATAACATATAATATGTTTGTGTGCAATATACACATACACATACACAGCAGCAACGAAACGAGGCCCGCAGTACAAAAATATTTACTGCGAGCCTATATAACAGCGTATGTACGAAGAACGTGAACTTGCTGCTGCTGCTGCTGTTGCGCACCAAGTGCATGAATTTCTCCAGAGTCCACACACACGCTTTCGATTCGCTGCGCTGCTGCTGCTACCACTGCACTTCTTCCGCAATTTCCTTGGTAAGCTGCCAAAATATGATATATCTCCGACACAGAGGAAGGAGGCACATTTTGCCCATAGCGAGGAGATAATAAAATATTTCGATTTGAAATATCTTTGTTTTATTCGCTGTTCGTTGTCCGACAGCGAACAAAACCTCTCGATACTATAGACCTAACTCGCCGAGGAAAATATGTCATAATCGTACGCATTTGGGTTTTGGATTTTGAACGCCGATGCCTATGTATGTATGCGCATCGTTGCTCGAGGCATTGTTCGGGTATATGATTTGTCGCGCGGGCGGACAAAAAAAGAAGAAATATATAACGAGAGAGTCGCGAACGAGTCCATCATAATTAAGTGGGTAAAATTAAAAGGCGAACGATCGATGGGTTGCGTTATAGTGGTAGTGGTAGTAGGGCTTCGTTAACGCCACGGCCCAATATAAACGAATCAAGGCAATTAATCTTTTTTTGCTCTCGCGAGAGAGCAGCGAAAGATGAATTATAGCCTCGTGTATATTATACTATACGTACATTAAGGTAGCAGCCCTGGTCCACGGAGCGATCTCGATTCATTCGTTTTTTTTTTTTTTTTATTATTGCCTGTTTGCTCTCTCGCTCGCGAGTAATTGTATTTTTCTCGAGGCGCACGCTGTATTATACATAAAAATGACTCGGCTCGAAGCACAATATAATATCTACATACACGAGTATATAGAGCAGAGTGTGCGTGTGCGCCCCGCGTATATACCTATACACAAGCTCGACAAAGGCAGTTAGCTGAAAAGGAGCCGAGGTGCTGCAGAAGAAAGCAGCAGCAGCAGAAGCATCGGTCTTGGATGCAGCAGCAGCAGCAGCAGGCCCAAAGTCGAGAATCCGTGCAAATACGTGCGCGCGCGGCTCCCTGACTGGCCTGCGAGCCGAGGTGCACCTGATACGACGCACCTGCTCTTTCTGTCTCTCGCTCCAGCTCTTTCTCTCTCGCGCATAGCGGTATAATATGAACTAGCGGACTGTGCACTCGCAGCAGCAGCAGCAGCTCTGCTTTAATCACTGCAACGCATGTGAGCCGCAGTGCCGATCGAGCGTGATGCGCTTCGCAGGTACAAGATATGTAACGTGAAATTCAAGTAAATTAACTTTTAGGGGTCTTAGCTGTATTAGCTGCTGACTCAACGAAAGCTCCCTATATTCTTTCCTCTAGACATTTTTTGTACCAAGTTTGAGTTTCTCGACATCGAAACAGAATTCCAAAATTATAAATTCTCACGGATGAATCGAGCAGGTTCTTGAGTCTTTCTTACGGGTTATAAGAAAAAGGAGGCCATCGTAAGATTGTTGAACACTTCAAGCAAAAACTAATAGAATTCGTGAAAAACGCTGAAAAGCGAGTCAAAAAATCTATATCTATATGATAAAGTGGTGTGTGTGTGTGTAGGTGAAGCATTAATTCGTAGTCCCGTCTCGTTTCGCATTGTTTCGCTGCTTTGGTATAGCAGCAGCATCATCAGCGAGCTGATGTCTCGATATCTGCACGAGCTATAAAGTAGAGGAGGCCCCAAGAAGCTCGAGTTTGGAGTTCGAGAAAGAGAGAGAGAGACAGCGCGAAACGAGGCAGGTGTGCGCCGCGGCTCGATGCAATGACACTCCCTCGGGCTCCCTCGATTCCTGCCAAGCTACACGTATATACATCTACACACGCTCGCTTATAAACAGAGAGAGAGAGAGAAAGCCTCGCTCGACGCGGCGCATCTCGTCTTCGCACGATGCCACTGCTACTCGGACACGACTCGCATTAATTCAGAGTCGACTTTCGGCCAGTGGCTTCTGGCAAGAAAATCAAGCAGCACAGTCCGACGCATCTTTCGCTTGGCTCGTTCATTGTTATCGTCGTTCATAATACTCATAAGAATTACATGGCGTAATTGGTTTCGCGCCTCCTCTTCGATTCGAGGTTACGTTTTCCTATTTTACTGCAAGTATGAGTATGCGAATGTATTAACGCGCGCGTGTATAATGCAGAAGCGAGTTCATCGACGCAATTCACCAGCCAATTGTCACTAATCTATGCGATGCATCTTCATTTTTTAGCGTGTCCATGTCCAAGTACTACATGTATTCATGCACTACTATAAAAACATTTAATGAAAACGGAAAATATAGGCGTCGCTTATTACAAAAACGTTAAAACAACAAATCCGAGTCAAATTGTTCAGCTGATAATCAATCATCGATTTAAATCGCTTTTAATTACGCTCCTGTAATTATTGGATACACGCAGCTTTCGGCTTCAACGGCTAACTTTCATTTACTTGTAACAATTGTCAACGAGGCAATGCCAAGATACACTTTTCAGTGTGACATCGACACACCCCAGTCGTGCAAGCCCCGAAAAGTCAGTCGCAGCCGACGTTTCGCAGCGAGCTAGGTTAGAAACCGTCGAGAGTTGCGGCAAATTTTAATGATCCTGACTCGAAGAGGTTGTCCGATGTCAAGTGCGTTACAGGCTGCGAACCTGTTTACAGGCATAGATAGAGAATAAGGAGCAGCAGTCACGAGAAGCTTTTTGTACAGCAGCAGATATCAAACAAACATTGGCTCTACTTATATGTAGTGGAGCAGCTGAGCCGAATGAAACATCGTTGCGGCACAACAGAGACTTTTTAAAGAAAGCTCGGGTCGGTTTGATCCGAACGAAAGTGAGATCTGACAGCTTTGACACATTAATCAAGCTGTGTACATCATAGACAGTTGTATCGGCTCGTGGGCGCGAAAGCTCATGATCGTGTGTGCAGAAAAGCACGCGATGCTTGTCACTCGGAGAGCTCGAGCGAGAGGCCAACGCACCGTCCAAGCTCGAACGAGCGACTGTGCCAACGAACCAAAACACACGGGGGGCTGTGACGAAGAGCTTCAAAGCTCTCTCCGACGATCAAACTTTCGGCTGCGGTGAACCTTTGCCCCGTCGTAAAAGCCCAAGCTGTCCGTCGCGTCAAAATAGTAAACACGCGAGCGCGCCGAACAACGGAAAAGTAGGAGAGAGAGAGAGAGAGAGAGCGAAAAAGAGCGCGCGGAGAGAGAGAGAAAGAGAAAGCTCGGTCGTGTTGCCGAAACGCCGCTGCACTGCAGAACACATGCGACTCGGGACAAGTCGTCGACAGTCGTCCGTCTTCGCGTCATGCCTTCTAGTCTACTGATCAGTGTAATGCTCTGGGCCATGACTTACCGCTCTGCTTATTGGCGATTTTGTTGAAGCAGTTCTGAAAGACCTCGTAGAGATGCAGCGGCTCGTCGTCACTAGCCGCCATGTTTCCCCGACCGAAGCTTCCAACTGTTCGAGTCGAGGCTCTGGCACACTGCGTGCGGGAAATATAATCGGCCGCCTGCAATTCTACAATTCAAGTACACACTGAACTGCTGCTGCTGCTGCTGCTGCTGCTGCGGCCTCGTGTGCTTCAGCGAGTCGGCCGCTCCGGGCTCGTGAGAGCAGCACCGACCAACAAAGACGCGCTATATACGATGCGAGCAACCCCAAATAATAGCAGTCCTTTCGACGCTTGCGAGAACTGCAGACTGCACCCTGCAGCCTCCCCATTTGGTACGCAGCATCGGCAGCAGTGTAGTAGTAGTAGTTTATCTGAGCGATTTTGCACGTTGCAGCCGCTCAAAGCGCCTATTCTCCTCGTGCGCGGCTAATATAGCCTAGTATTTACCAATTTCCATTTACCGTATTGGCATTGGCCTTTCGGCTCTCGCTCGCGCACTGGCCACCTAACGACATCTTACGTCATAATTGACAATTATCGTCTCGCTCGCACTTCTAAGCGGAATGGCTGAACTCACTAAATAGTCGAAACATCAATTACGCTCCTTATAAATATTTTTAATAAAAACTTTCATGTACAATTCGGTAACAAAACAATTTTACATTATTACAAATTTTTACGTGAGGGTGTATTGTTCGCGTAGAAAACCATACAATTGAAACGTACAATTATTTTTCTGTGACAATTTTTTTATTACAATATCTACAAATAGCTCAAAAATGTGATTTCAATGTGTTTTTTAAGCGCATGTTTTTAAAAGTTCCAATCGTGAATTAGAGTACTTTTTTCTTCATTTTTGTACATTCTATTCTTTATGAAAAATATAAATAGTGTATTTTTTCTGTGAAATATATAAATTCATTGGTTTTTATTATAATATATATTATAAAAATGTATAAACAGCATGAAAACGTATGCAGACTTCAATTTGTGAAATATTTTAATGATTAATAAAAATATTTCATATTTGCAGTAAAAATTGAATACAGCAAAAATTAAGTACAGCTTATTTTTGCCACTATAAGTTGATTTGTCATTGTGTCATTCGATTCACGCAGCTTATCACATGACACTCTAATTAATTAGTATATACTATATTTCTACATAACAACAAAATAAATTACAAATTTAATATTTTGAACTACTTTTAAAAGTACAAAATAATATCGAGTATAGTTGGCAATGTTAAAAATTATTATACTTTCAGTATTAATCTTGAGAAAAATGTTTGAAAGTCTTAAAGCTTTTTGTAACACAAAATTCATATGGAAATGGAAAATTTAGTAAAAAATTGATTCATTTGTTGCATTTGAAAAATTATATAGACTGTTACTCATAAAAAGCTCATAAATTTAAAAAAAAGCTAAGTAATGCTCTTTATATTAAAAGCAACGAGTGACAGAATCTGATACAACTTCAAGCTCTAGCGAAATCTGAATTTTGTGGAACTGGATGTGAAATGTCTTCATAATCTTGTCTTCCAAGACCTAATACATTAAATTAATTTAGTAAATTAATAAATAATCCGATTATATTTATGTTATACATATTATTTTTGAGTTTCTGTACCCATTGGTGAACTGGTGAAGATTGTAGAGAGAGCTCCACCTCTAGCTTGCCCAATTCGAAGCAAATATATAGTTGTTAAAACACGTGCAATCATGTTAATTATGACCATGCTGGCACTAAACTTGATATATGAAGCTGTAAGATATTAAAGTCATATAATTAATCAGAAATTGATTTAATTGTAATAATTGAAAAAGTATTTACAGCCGCTGAAAGGTGAGTGAACGATCAAATTGATAAAGTCCAAAAACTCTGAAGTCACACTAATGAACAGAGCCTGCAAATGAAATAAATTAAATTTTTAATAACTTGAATGAGGTATTTTGTTAACTAAAACTATACATCTCAACATGAGTATCACAATCAAAAAGTGAAATATAACTTGTACTTACAAATTGAATAGGCTCATCTGACTCAGCACTATGGACTGCCCACAATAAACATAGGAAGTATAACAAGTTATAAAATATCATGGATTCCGAGTAGTATGTACTGTCTATAGACCTGTCAAAAATAAAAAATGCCACTTGATTAGTAATGCTAAAAATTGTTTGACATAAAGACATTTAAAATAGTCTTACCATGCAACAAGTAGAAAATGTATTGCAAAAATGGCCTGAAAAATGATCAAATAGTTATTATAAAATGAACAGATGAATAAAAATATAAAATAGCGTTAATTTTCATTAAGTTTAAGGTGAGTTTGTAACAGTAAACATAGTGCATATAAAATCCCCACAAGTGGAATTTCTGATGCAAAGTAGCTAGGATGTGTTATGTAAAAAGTTGTTCATCTCGTGAACTAGTCATGCAACTTGTAACACGATGCTAGATATGTGGTTTGATATTATTATGGTCGTACAATAAGTTGGAGTGTCCACACGGAGAAAACCGATATAAATACTCAAATTTCAGAGCACGAAAAAAGTATTTATTTGTCAATAATATGAGCTGAACATAGGGAGCGTAAAAGATTCGTAGCAATAATATTTAGAATTGCTATGGATAAAAAGAATGAGTAAGACGCGACGATCGCGCGCTCGAATATCAGCGAAACGAGCGAGTTTTGTTTTTGAATCACGTAGCCGAGGTTGGCGTGTTCAAGGCATTCATTACATCGTTAAGTAGGCGTGTTGTATTTGCCTTTATTAAATCTCTATCGGGTGGGCTATTAATACATAAGAGTTGCGAATGGTGCCTTACCTTTAAAGAAAAGTGCGAGACATTTCGCGTTACGTCCCTCATGGCGATTTCTGGATAAGACGCCGTCGTTGTTGCCTAACTAACACGAAATTGAAATATAGGCAAGAGGAGGCGATCAGCGCTCTGGACACACGATCGCAACTGCGGCAGGAGTGCACGTACTACGTATACGATATCGTGTTATTGTCGCGCGCTGCAGCAGCACGGGAGCACTGAAGGCAAATTATTCGCAGCAGTCAGTCGTTGTAGTTGGTCGTGCGCACATATAGACATACAAGTACTGCAGTCTGCAACGCGGCGGAGCTGGAGCGGTGTCGTCGTGCGTGTGCGATCGGCTTCTGCTCGCGCGACGTGTACGTATATTAAACACGCACACATGCACATAAACACATAAGAGACAACAACAACAACGAGCGGCTCACCGCGTGAGCGTCAGTTGCAGCGCAGCACGCATAATATTGGATATATATGAGTCTATGCGCGCCTAGCTATACGTCCAGTGTCCAGTGTATGAGGCTGGGGCTGCTGCACTTGTACAGTCTCTTTCGTCGCATTTAGCTATACCCACACCATACATACTTACGTATACCGCACGTTGATGTGCAGCAGAGCCATAATACGTAACGCGCCGCGAGAGACTCTATACAGCAGTGTTGCAGGCGGATTCGCATTTCGTCTTTACCTACTTGACCGCTACCTATGGATGTATTTATGTGCTTGCGGAAAGCAAAGCCGTGTATGTAAGGGAAATGCATAGGTGTGTAGTGTTGGTGAACTACAAGTAGTATTTACCGACCGGCGACTGCAGTCGACTGGTAGGGTCCGCGCGCGTTCGCTTTGCATTGGCCGAGACTGCTGCCATCTGCAGACACGCTAATTCAATTATAATTACGATAAAACCTCACCTGCTCGAGCTGAACTCGCGTCAAGTTCACCTGTGTGTTGAACCTTTGCTGTTTACGATATGCGCCTCTTCCGACGAGCAGTAAGGGCGCAGCGACAAGTCTTCGGTCATCGTTCGCTTAAGCGGCATGGCTTTATCCGCAGATTATACGAATGACAGGGCTGTTCGAAGCTATATTTCTACCTATAGCTCCGTTGGTTTATTTCCTTTTCCTTTTTCTATCCAACTTTCGCCTATCGCGTTTCGCATTCGTCCAAGTTAATGAAAAAAGAAAATCAAAGTGACGGGCGAGCGACTGAACGAGTATGAAAGCAACTTTCGATCTCGCAATTGCGGTTCGTTTCCGTCCGAGAAAAATAGAGTAGGCGGAGAAAAGTTGCTGCTTGCGAATAAAATATAGGGACCACTTGAAAACTGTAAAAAGCTCGCGATCATATAAAAAAGTTCAAACTTCGAGTCTCGAATCGCACCAAAAACATTTGACCAACGGCAAATTTTTCAGCGCGCGACAATTGACCATCGAAACTATAGATAAGTGGTAAACGTCAACAAAGTTCATAATGGCAGTTAAAAAAACGCGTAGGCTTGCAGTATCGTATAATTTATAAATAAATCGGTGTTCCAGCCAACTCGAGACGAAATGCGAATTCGTAACTCGATGCTCGAAGGTGTGTGTGCATGCGCGCATTCGAACATACGTTACGGATCGTGTATGGGAGGTGTACAGTATACACGGGAGTACTTCGTCCTTGCGGCTTGGCGGCCTTGGCTCCTCGGCGCGTCCTCTCGCACAGGCCTCTGCCCTCTCGACTTGGCAGACGGCAATTCGGCGCGCGACTCGACTCCATACGCGCATCCGTGCAGTGCTTCTCATGACATGCGGCGTATTGCAGTTGGCTGTTGGGTGCGCGTCGCGTTGCACTGCACGCTGCATCGCCGGTGGCCCATCTTCTAGGCTCCTAGGTCTACATCTCCCGCGACTTGGTGAAACGCAGCATAAACAAAGAATCTAATTCGAGCATGAACGCGCGTCAATCAACTATTATTAAAAGTATTCTACCAACTGAGCAGATATTAATGGCTAGAGGATTTATCGCAGCTGCAGCGAACCCAGTGAGCCTGCATTGCTGCTGGCTGTTGACAAGTGTCAGTTGATTGTCAAAGAGCTCACCGGCGAGTGGCATTTAAAGCTCATCGCGGCTTCGATTAAATTCCTCAAACGAACTACCTCGAAGTAATCCAAAACGACTATTCAGACAAGCCTCGGCGTTTACTATACTAGAGTGCAGTGCAGAACAGCAAGTCAGTCTGTAGCAGTTCGCAGTGGATGATCGAAGAGCGGCTGCCACTAGCAAAGACGCGCCGACATAACCCTAAAGTGGCATTTCGGAGTCGCCGAGGCCAAAGACGAATCGCGTACGAGGTCAGGCGCGGAGAGTCGGCTTTCACTACACGGATAGAGGATAGGTGTGCGGTGCAGCGAGTAAAATTACCAAGTAATTGCTTGGCAGCGGCGTGTCGACTCGTTATCGTGTGTCGCGCGCATGTATGCAGGCCGATTACAGTGAACTCTCGGTTACGAGTGATGCGTCGCACGAATTTGTTTTTCGCTCGCACAGAGGGAAAACAAATACGAAAGAGACAAGGATGCGCAGATAAGAAAGGAGTCTAAGCCGCTGCTGCCCCTGTGCACCGACTGCGTTCAGCGGGCCACATTCGGCCGCGCGCAGACAGACAACTAGACGAGTCAGTCTCTGTCTCTCTCTCTCTGCGGCTGGCTATGGCACGGAGCATTAGCCTACGCCTGGCGACTGCTAAACTCGATACTCTCGGCAGCGTGTCGTCGTTCGCGCCTATAACGTGCAGGGGCCGCGCAGCCGACGAATAGAATAGTCGCCGCCAGCCGCCGCCGAGGCAGTCGAACAGCGAACCTCTCGCTGAATATACACGCACGTAGTACAAGTTGTTGGTGTCGTAGCCGCCGCCGCCACTGCCCCCCGCGTGAGAGTGTGATTGTTGTATTTTGTGTGTTTATATACGGTATGTAACTAGTTAGGCTGCACTTGTCCGGTCAGCAGCCCTGCTACGCATCTATCGAATTTGGCAGTTCGTCGCCGAGTGCTCCGTACATATATTTTATACGCACCCACGCATCGAGTCAGACAGACAACGCACACACGAGCATCTCGAGATCGCGACAGAGGAAGATTTTACACGCAGGCAATTGCGATATATTATTTGGTAGACAGAGAGTCGTGCGCGGGCTCCGATCCGCATCGAGCATGTGGAGCTCCGAGGCAGGTCTGCTCTGCTGTCTGTGTCTGGCGACGCTGCTGCTGACGCCCAGCACTCTTGGTGATGGTGAGTATTTTTATTATTATACGACGACGATATCTCGTCTGTCCACGACTCCGACTCCTTCGTCTGCTATGCCAGTAAGCGCACTCTGTTTACCCTTATACGCCGCGTCAAGCCTCCCTTGTTCTACGTCTCTTTCGAGTGTGCAATTAAAACATTCAACATTTTAACGTTTCCGACTCGTTTTCTTATTCACTGTTTTGTTCGTCTGCAATTTCGCGAAGCAGACTCATCATCGGCACAGAGTCATCAATCAAGTATAATAAACATTAGCTGCATGCACGCACTTCGCACGACGCTATAATAAACTTTGGAGCGTTGTGACGAAGCTGATGCTGCACATTGACAGACACGTCGCACATCGTGCGCCTCGACCATTTCCATGTCTGGAGAATTTCGTGTTTTTCCAGTTTACCGGATAAATGCGGATAAATGCGAGAGAAGTAGTAGTGGCGAGAGTCCATTAAGAATGCGGGCCGTTGCTGCTGCTGTTGCTGCTCGTGATTTTCTATTATTGCCCGCGCTGGCAACAGCAGACTGACTCTCCGACACTTTTTATATTAATACATCCTATGAACACGCGATGCTTGCCATGGATAATATAATATAGCACTCGATCACCGAGAACGCGCCGCGCGCGGTTGGCGACGAGAATTTCTGATTTTTCAATACACTCATTGTATTGCTGCTGCTGCTGCTGCTGCTGCTGCCTGGCTCCGTGTACTTTTTTTCCAGTCATTTTCGTCTAGAAATGTCCCCATTTTGTACCGACACTTTATTGCCTCCATATATTTTATTTCTGGCGTTGGCTGTTTTTGTTGTTGTCCTATCCACCGAGTTTTCGCATGTATACTCGCAAATATATTATATCTAGAGCATTGCGGCCTACGTATTATTTACCAAGCGAATTGCATCGAGTCATTGAGTTAAAAATAACGTTCACGGCACGTTTGATTATTATCTATGAAATCGATCTCGTCCCAGTCTCTCTCAATTTTTTTCACTCTCTCTCTCTCTCTCTCTCTCTCTCTCTCCATGCAAATGATATTTTCCACGAGGTGTATCATAACGAAAAAAAACTCGAGCTTTATCACTCGGTGATAACAGCTACTTTTGAAATTATACACGAACGTCGTTGTTTAAAGCGATGTCGTGCTTTTAGTTTTTGTTGTTTTGTTTACCGCGAGAAGCAAATTCGACACCGAAGAAAGCGTTGACAATGGAAAATAGCGCGTGTCATCGAGCTGATACTCTTTGATTTGAAAACAAAAATTACAATAAAATGTATCACTATCGTCGCATCAACTTAGAACTCTCTTTGCTGTCGAACGGCGAACGAGTTGCAGCGTAGCGACGAATCGAGTAGTCCCTTTTCCGTTGCGAACGACGTACATTTATCATTATCGCGCGTGCATATAGCAGCACACAGAGGGACACACGATTGCGCGTCTCTCCATGCGTTGCTCGGATACTCCGAACTGTATACTGCCTCGAGAATTAAGCTGGCGCGCAATCGTGTACGGGCCGTCGTCGTCGTTGATGAGTCGCGCGATTGCCTCGATTCGCCCAACAACGAATGCTTATACGTTACTATCCAGTCCAGCTATATCGTCCATGTAGCCGAGCGTGTATAAAATGTGCTGCTGTAGCTGCACTCGAAGAGCTGTGCTGGACGTCGATGCTGGACACAAACACGAACTGCACACAGACACACGTCAAACAGAGACGAGTCTCAAGTGACGCCAATGGCCCGCTTCCGTTTCGTCGCTCCTCTCCGAGCTGTTTTCCCATTGATCGCCCAACAGCAGCAACGGTCGATTTTCGTCTCCCTTGTATATAATTGTCCATGCGACCATTGGGCTGCTGCTAATGTAATTGATTGCATCAACGATGCTGCTCTTTCAAAATATCTGCTGCACTGTTCCGTCTTTTATCGCGGCCCAATTAACGCAATAAACACGCACACTTATCGAGAACGATAGGAATGGTGTATTCTCAGAGAGCGGCTGATAAGTTTTGAGTAAACACTGCCATGTACTTTCGTGTGCGGGTCTTTTCTCGTTCGAGTGATTATTTAGCCTTTTTATTCTGAATTTTCTGTTTGCTCTGTGCTATTCGCGTTGCATCGAATTTTCTCTCTCTCTCTTGATCTTTGAGACCCGCGCGCATAAAGTGTCCTCAATCGCGATCGATTGATTGTACTTTGAAGTAAACTCGTGTGTCTCGAAATGAATTAATTATTCGCTCGACTTACGTCATGGAAAATTTGCTTAACTGCACGCACACGAACAAACGCGTGACTGTGCTATATATTGCTAGTGATATTTATTTGGTATAGCAAAAAACACGATGCAGCCATTAAATAAGTCAATGCTCAGACTATAATACTTCTTTTCCATGCACAATTATTGCGGTAATCGCATTATTTGCGTTGACTCGGTTTAATCTGTGTCCTTCGTGGATGAAAAAATATGCTTCGATGCAGCTCCAATTATCATCGTCGTGCTCGTAAACTTTATCAAATATTGTACGTATTTATTTCACATGCAGAGCTTTGTCTAACTGATCAATCGCTGATTTTGCCAATTTCTTTTTCTGACAACAAAGAGCACATTTTTTCGCTTATCTTCGCACAAATATATGAAATACATACAACAGCCAGCATCGAGCCCGACAAACTGATAAATTATTACGTGGAACTTATTCATCGCATTAAATATCGTCGCGCAAATCCTCTTGAATCATCAAGCGCGTACTATCGCTCGTTGCTCGTCTCATCGGCGAAGTAGCAGCATATTTATGCGCTCTCTTGCATGTGTATGTGCATGCGTATGTTTTTTGTTGATAAATCGAGGTTCTCAATTGACTGATTGACAACAGCCGTTCTTCCTGGCTTTCTTTCTCTTATCTTGACCCACGCGTTGCCGCCGCCGCGGCTGCTGCTGCTGCTGCTCGTTGTAAACGTAGTCATAATAATGAAGTAACTTTTACCCGTATCTCTTGCAACTATTTTTTATTTTTCGCCATTTCTATTGTCTAGTCTATATTATGTTTGCGACGCAGAGCCGAGTCACTGTAGTTTGACTATATTTGAATACTCATTATATACATGCCAACGCTTACTTTTGCTTATATTGGCCATTCGTTGCATTCGCAGGTGCAGTACAACAGACTTACGGACAAAGCTGCGAGCTCGAAGTTTTCCCATCCAATTGCGGCGAGAACGAGAGATGCCATAAGACAAATCAGACCGGCGGCGTCTTTCGGTGCGACTGCGAGTTGGAGTATGAATTCGACGGCAAGAAGTGCGTCGAGAGGCCTCGGGTCGTTCCGCCCACGCCCAATTCCTCGCCAGTCAAGCCGGAGGCGGATCAGCGCAGAGCGGGAGGTAACTACGTCTACCGAATAAAATTTTATTCGGTTCCGTCGCACACCGTAGGAACAAAATCTCATCGCTCTTCTCGTTCGTTTTTTTTCCAGGCGGCTCCGTGACGGCTCTGCTGCTCGTGCCCACGGTCCTGGTGCTGCTGAGCGCCGCCCTATACATAGGCGCGAGGCGATACAAGTGGCTGCAGCGCTTCCGCCAGTTCCGCCAGAATCGCTACGGCAGCGTCCTGGTGACGCGCGACGACACCGACGACGACGACCCGCCGATCGCGTAGAATTACCGGGTGCACTACATCGAGAACGTACACTGACCCCACCTGCACCTCTGATGCTATCCCGGCAAGAGGGCCGTGTACGTGCGCCAGCTCGATGGGTGCCCCTCCACATGTGTTCCCATATTCGCCATCAGAGACGCCGTCGATCTGACGGAATCCGAACTTGGCTCGCTGCTCTGATTTACTATATGTAAAGCGCACAACGATACTAGATATTTCGTCGAATGTCTCGATAACCTTCGATATACCTGCGACGCCGCATATGTCTGCCATATCACAAATTTTTAACGTTAGCCTGGTTGTGCTTTTCGTTTTGGCGTATCAGTCGACGCGGCTGCAAAACACCGAGTGCGTGCGAAACTGTAACGAATCGAAGCCAAATGCGACTGAGTCACCCACACACACTGTACAGGAGACCAATTTTTTTCTTGTTGTTGAGGCTGATATACATAGACACTGTAAAGTTTAGCAATAGTAAATAGGATAATTTCGTAATTGATTTTTAACGAATTCTCAACGCACAGCGACATTTTTGTCTATAGAGATATGTCTATATAATGTTTAACGCGAAGAAAAGTTTCGAGCGTAGAGCAAAAAGTTTCGTATCGGTGTTAAAATTAACGAGTCGAATCTGTTTCACTCGTATAGTCACACTTTATTCACTTTCTATAGAAACTTTTACAAATATAAGCAATGAGTATCGATAGAGACTAATGTTACGAACGTGAGTTTTTTTATAAGGTGTACATTTTTTACGAATACTTGAAGCGGTCAATGATTGTGACGAAACAACACTACCGCAACTAACTAATAATGCTAAGATGATTGCTAAACTTTTTAGGCATTTTTCAAAATGAAAGTTGTATTATAAGTACGCTACGAAGGAATAATATGAGAATTCGCTCTTTTCGTCGGTTTATTTCTAAGATGGCCTCTCATTGTTATTTGTGATTGCACTTTTGATACCGTTTTGTGAGACAACGGATTTTATTTTTTGTTAACAAAAAACATTTTATTTCTAAACGGTTACTTTATTATCTGTAAGATTCTAGTTACCGTTTGATTGATAATATTACAATCACAATTCAAAATGTTGCCGTTTTTATATTACGTTAATTAATATAATGTAAATGTTATTTTACAATGTAAATCTAAGTATCTGATGAAAAAATAGCGGTTATTTTAAACAAATTTCGCACAATTAATCATTTTCTTTATAGTTCTTTATTTTAATTTTGAACTAAACTATTTGAGATACAGAAGAGTTAGTTAATGTCGAAAAATAAGTTTGAAATTCATTACGCCATTGAATATGACTCGATGAGTAGTTGTTTTATTTTATTATTACGTATAGAATTTGATAACGGATTCTTCCTAATGGCCAAAGAAAGTAGATTTCTCATCAATACCTAATAAACAATGGGGTTTCTGCATATTTCGATGAATATATCATCGAATATAGACTATAAACTGTAAAAAATAATCCGGTCAGATGAAATTGATATTCAAGCGGTTTTATAAAAATAATTGTGTAGTGATTCGTTTATTTCAAACTCATCGGAAATATGGCGATCACGAAGCGTATTTTACCAGGTACTATACAAATTGATGCCTTTCGCAATGCTATCGTGGCAAAGAATGTAACTTACTTGAACTAAGCATTATTCAGAGTACAAGTACGCAGGAGTGTACAAATAAGTAGCCACATTATAAGTTAACTTTACATATCAGTGTAAGAGGATCGAATGTAAAAGCAAGTTGTTGTTTGAATAACTGCTTAATTATAATGTTTTATAACCTATTTTACTCTGTGATGTATACAATTTTTTAATCAATCAATACTAGTAGTGGACTTGGCTAAAATTAAGACTCGAATAACGAATTTACTAACTAATGATTGGTGCGATTTTAAAGCATATTTTTAATGTAACTTCTTGAATTTTCATAGTGCCAGATGAATTTGACTATACAAGGCCATTTTTCGATTATAAGTTTTTTCGTACTAATTTGTTTTAATAAATACGATTTATTTTCTTTTAAATAAGATTTGTGAATAATTTATTGTGAGATTTATGTAAGTTTTATTTGAAGACTACAATATTCATATTTTAACATTGAATCATAAAAAAATTCACTCATATTGTATTCAATGGATTTGAGATTTTTCGCATTGTGTTTGTAAATTTAAGTACACAATTTTTTTTAATTGAAATTAAGCTGTTTATAATAATTTCATGTAAGTCGATTCATGATCCGGTGAGAATTATATTGTTATGAAAAAAGTTTTTTCTTTACACTCGTTATGTACTAACTGTAAAATAAATGTTTTCCGAGCGTTATGATGAAATCCTGAAATATTCAATTCACATTTTCCACTGATATTCAAGCTTCTATTTTGAAGTACTTGATCATTCACTACTTGTAACGTACAAATTACACCTACATATATGATGATCCTTCATATTTGAAAAAGCCGCTTTATTGGCCAATGAAACGCGAGATGAAACAATAGGACCTGTACCACACTTCAGATTTAACCGGTTTTTCGGGACCCTCTTTGTAGTAAGGTCGCAACCGCCAAATGCACCGCCTCCTATAATAGACTCTTTTATCGTGAATACTTTTTGTGTGTAACAGTTTTATTATTTTGTATTCTTTCAAGTTTTCGCGTGCGCTGTCGTAATTCGATGGAACATATTTTCATTTGATCTCAGTTAAAAAACCAATTGGAAATGTTTTTATTCAAAAGAAGGGTCAGCGATAACCAGGATTCTTTGTCTGCTGGGTCATCGATAAAGAGCTGGTATAATGGTAAGTAATCTTAAAAAAATATAATGACTCAATTTACACTGATTTTGAATAAAAAGAGCCTTACTTTGATAAAGAAAAGTAACTTGGAAAATGAAAAAATGAAACCCAAAATTTGATTTTATACTATTTATATTGATAAAATTGTCATGAAGTAAACATACAAATCGTGTACATTTTATGCAGAGAGATAATACATTAATTTTACTAACTACTTTTTTGCTGAATCGATATCGTTCCTTCGAACAAAAAATTAAAATCACATGGACGGCTTTGAATAGTTTGTAAGTTAAATGTTGTTTAAAAAATATTTTAATTTAACAAAAAATATTTTCAACATATTTACAGGTTCTCTTACGTAAAGCTTAACTTCATACGCTTTTCAATTACAATTCGATTAACTTTAATTTTGTCACCTATCGTAACAATTATCGTCATACAAGGAGTCAAAAGAATTTTCAGGAGTAAAGACATTAATTATTGCACATATAAACCTAATGCGAATGCTTAAATATTATTTAATTTTTTTTCTATTACGTCAAGTAGGCTCGACTGTTTTTTTCAATTTTTTTTTATGAATGACATACAAGCTAAAATATTTTATAATTTTTTTTTCGCAAGATTTTTTCTTTTATCAAATAAATATTTCAAATAAATTCCAAATCTACTTAATGCATACTTTATTTATACACACGAACATTTTTGTTATCTTAATCTGCACCATCGTCATTGAAAAAAAAGTAATAAAACTTAAAACGGTTTTATGCTATATTTATTAAATTGAAGAATGTACATTTAACGAGTAAGCTATTTCTCATATTAAGAGAACGTCGAAACATGAGTAAAAATGAAAATTTTCAAACACGTTTTCGCACAATGTCCACTGAATATTTTTTTCTTCAATTCGCTGCGCAGAGAATCACTATTATCATGATATCTACCGAAAATTGTTCTGAAAAAAATATTCAAAGGAGACGAGAGAAAAGTCACTTTGAAATTGTTAGCGTATACTCTGACTCTCCATATCAATATCATTCGTTCTAGCATCGACATATTATATTTTTCATTTTTCGGTTCTAAGTCAAGCCAGTTGCTTTTTCTCTTGTCAGTGATAATACCCCGACAAGAGACACATTCTTACAAATCCAAACACTGACAAAGACATTCTTCACGAGCATAATAATCAGGAAAACAATCTTCTGTCATGAAATTATAAATTGCGTGGATAAGTATCTCTTGCAAATAGCGTCTTAAACGTAGAAGATTTATTATGAGTATTTTCAGAGTATTCCTTGATAACAACGTCTTGACTAATTTACATAATCGATAGTAAGGAGGTTGTTTTTAAAAGCATACGAGAATCCGATCGATGCTTCCAACGCGGACAAAGCAGACAATTTTAGTCTATCGTAAGCGAGCGCGGAATGCAGCTATATCGTTGTGTTACAGCAAGATGTTGTTGTTGGCTCACACGAAAAGCTGCGTGGGGTAAGTGTCGACTCGATTGCGCGAATTCGTCAATCGGGTCTCTCTCTATAGCAGATTTGTAAAAGCAGTGAATCGCTAAAATTGAAGAGCTCAGTAGGCCGTGTAGTCGGTCCAATGGGCGCGTTGAGGACGATATTGGCTGCCGCTTATCTGAATGGTTTCGGGAGCCCTGTAGTACACCGTCTTGCCCCTGTCAACGCTTCTGGCGATGCTCTGTGGCTGATGATGTTGCTGCTGCTGCTGCTGCGGTGGCTGAGGTGCACCTGGACCGTGGCAAAGTGTTGGTGCTGAGGTGGAACGGGCTGTGCTTGCGGCTTCTGCAGCTGCAATTGCAGAGCTTGCTGTTGCAGCGGTAGCTGTTGCTGTTGCAGTGGCAACTGCTGCTGCTGCTGTTGCTGCTGCTGAGGTCTGGAAAATTTGTAGGTGTTCTCAGATGGCTGCAGGGTGGCATCGCGTCCCCCGAGCTGTCGATGCAGCGGCAAGGCGAATCCAGCCGGTAGGCTCGTCTCCTGCGGCAAATTGTTGGGCGCGAGAGCCTCGTTGAGCGCCACGTCGTACTCGCTCTCGGGTATGTCGTGCAAATTGTGATGGGTGACCTCGTTGATGCGATCCTTCTTGTAGGTCGCGCTGTACAGGTTGCTGTGGACGTTCTGGCCCTCCCTCAGCTGTTGCTGCTGTTGCTGCATCTCCTGCTGCTGCTGCTGGCGATGGTGGAGCTGGGCCTCGTTGGGCTCGCCGCGCGCCCCTTGAAGTCCAAAGGGCTCCACTCGGCCTTCGGCGACTGCTGATGCTGAAACGTCTGCTGCTCGGTGCGTCGCTTGTTGTGCTGCTCCTGCAGCGGAGCCGCCTCCTCGTAGTTCTTGCTGGACTTGCTTCTGTAATCCTCCGATGGCTGCTGAATAGGCTTGAGAGGAGCATTGTCTACGGGACCGCTGGGTAGCTTGATGTACTGCTTGACGGGTATCTCGTCGCGACGATAGTTGGGCAGGGCCTTGGAACCCACTGGCAGGAGACCCCTCGGGTTGGGGCTTCCACCTCGCGACGGTAAAAACGGCCGTTTGGTCGTCGGTCGAGGCGTCGTCGTCGTCGTGCTCGTCGTCGTTGTGGTCGTTCGGGCCGGGGGCGCAGGTGGTATCGGCACTACGGCCGGCTCCTCGACGTCGTCGTAATACTCGGACGAGTCGTAGTCAACGACTGCGGCTTCCTTCTCCCCTCGTCCTTGGCTCGCGGTTTGCTGCTGCGGTTCCTCTTGCTGCTGCTCCGAGCTCTTCCAGTACTTTCCGGCCGTCGAGTAGTCGTCCTCGTAAGACTCGGACACTTTGTGCTGCTGCTGATGCTGCTGCGGCCGATGATCCAAGGCCGATTGCGGTTGTATGGCTACGAGGGATATCTTCGGTCTCGGCTCTTCGGCAGTCTGCGAGACCGAAGCGGGTCCCAGATTTTTCGAGCTCGTCATCGAGGTGATGACCGTGGTAGTGGTGGGTTTCTCGCTGGTCGTGCTGCTGGTGGTCGCGACGCTCGTCGCCGGTGTCGTTATCGTCGTCGCTGTTGTCGTAGTCGTGCTGGGCGTAGTCGTCGCTCGCTCGTAAAACAGCGTCGTTTTCTTCGTCGTTTTTCCTCGAGGAAATCCTGCTGCGAGTCCTTGGAGCGCGTCGGGTGGCGCGCTCGATCCGGTTCTCGTTCGGTCTCGCGGTCTCGTTCTCGCTCCTGCGTACGGACTCGCTCCTTGGCCCGATCCAGAGATCGATCCCGGGTGCGCTCTCGTTCTCGCTCGTAGCGATCGCGAGGCCGGCTCGGCAGCTTGCGCGGCCTTATCTCCTCTTCCTCGTCCCGGTATCTCGATCTGCAAGAATTATTAGCTTCAATACACGTATCCTTCGAGTTTATTCAAGAATGATTACGTAAGCTCTGTCCGAAACCAGTCCACGTCGTTAAAGGTAATACATAGAGAAACGAGTTTATAATAAAGATAATTGAAAATTGAAGAAAAAAAAATCTTCTTTTCAATTCGTCCGTTGAGATTAGAAAGTCAATGAAAAATATAGATGAGTTTGATTCTGTAACCCTGTCGAAAGCATATGCTTTACAAGTAGTTACTAATCATAAAAGTTGGAATAGATACTTTTTTGTTGATTTTCAAATGAAGTGTCAAGCTTACATGTACAGGAAGAACACTGAATCGACCCTATGCTCAGTCGCAGGATAAAGTAACTACTCTTCCAATTTTCGGATGAGTTCACGAATCGCCATCTGGCGTTATAAATTGTAAAAATTTGTCCAAGAGTGTCGATAGTGTAGAAATATACGCGAACGATTACGTTAGCAATTAATAGTTATCGATCTCACGTTTACCTACTTATTCAGTTGCTCACACGTATAGACAGGATAAAAAAATGAGAAATTTCAGGTAGAAAAAGGGAAAAAATTGTTGGTCAAATCGTGGAGCTGCTCTAAATGGGGGGTACGCTTTACCTTACCTGTAAGGTCGATCGCGATATCGCTTATCGAGATATTCGCGCTCTCTCAGGGGCCTCGTTCGCACGAGCCAACGCGGCTTGACGTCCTCGAGCTCGTCTACGTAGTAGTCGTCGTCCTCGTAGATGTCCACGGGAGGCGGTGGTCTGCGAGCCCGTGGGCTATCCTCGACGTCGTCGATCGCGGCGACCGGACGACGACGCGCTGGTGCTGCTGGCTGCTCGTCCACCTCGTCGACTATGGCGGCCGTAGGTCTTCGGCGAGGCTCGTCGAGTTCGTCGACGGGAGGTCGTCTTCGAGGCTCGTCCGCGTCTCTATCAAGGGCCGTCGTCGAGGTTCGTCCACGACGTCTGTTGCGTGAACCGGACGCCTGTTGCGTGGCTCGTCGAAAACGTCCGCGGCGGGTCTTCGACGCGGTTCGTCGGCGATCTCCGGAACCGCCGCAGGTCTTCTTCGTGGTTCGTCGTCGATATTGTCACTGAGCGGCCTCTTACGAGGCTCGGAGTCGGCGTAAGGTTTGCGGCGAGGTGGAAGCTCGACGTCCTCGTCCTGTGGCCCGACTGGTCTCGATCGGGGTTCGTCGACATCTTCGGCGATCGGCCTTCGATGAGAGTCGTCTAGAAAATGAAGGTTCGTCATGTTGGAGGTCGAATCTCATAGATAATCATCGCTAATACGCAAATAAACTCACCAGCAGTCTGCGGACGTACGGTCGTACTCGTGGAGTAGGCGTACTTGTTTTTCTCGGACAACGGCACCGGTCTGCGAAGCTTGGGAGGTGCTCGGGGTCTCGCGTACAGGGATGTAGGCGGCGCCGCGGGTTTCACCAGACCTTCACTGCTGACGGGATCAGAAAGAGATCCATAAGCGTATTCATCATCATCATAATAATACCTAAATCTACGTTGTAAATTTATTAATTAACGAAAATTCAATGCAACGATTGTGAAATGAAAGCAATTGTTCTTGCGATGAAAAGCATTAGTACGAGCTGGTTTTTCCCAACTCGGATCGTTCCCGGACTCGGAGCATACGTATTTATGTCTCGGGCAGATTTTGGCGCATGTAAATGAAAGTCTTAGAGCAGCTGATGGAAAATTATCAGAATTAGTCGATCGATCATTACCTCTTGCGATCGTCGGTATCTTTGGCTCGTTCCTCGACGTCCTTGGACCTGGACGAGTCCTGATCCCGGAGGCGCGATCGAGGAGGCCCGTCGGCGTCGTCCCTCGGCCTCACGGGATCTCGGCGACTGGCCCGCGACGGCCCGTAGCGATCTCTGTCGCGATGCCGGAAATTGTCGGTTCTGTCGCGGTCTCTGCGCGAGTACTTGCGATCGTCGTAGTCGTCGTACTGGTCGCGTCTAGCGTAGCCGCCGCCACCGGCTCTGGGTCGCACCGGCTCGTAATCGTCGTCGTAGTACTCGTCGTCGTAGTAGTCGTAAGCGGGCCGCCTGTGAATCGGCCTCCTTCGCCTCAGCGGCGGATCTCTGTCTCTGCCTCGATCGTTCTTGTTGCCGTCGTGACTAGCGGGAGAGGGTGTCGTCGTCGTGCTGGTCGTCGTGCTGGTGCTGGTCGACGTGGTGGAGCTGCTCGCGGCCTTGTACAGGGCGTCGTTGCGGTGCCAGTACTTTTCGAGTTGGCGCAGTCCACCTCCGAGACGAAGTGGCAGATGAAGGTCTTCTGGTCGAAGGCGGTGAAATTGGCGCAGAGGAAGTCGTAGCGTGTGCCGTAAAGACAGTGATGGTAGACCTGCGTAGATATAGAGAGAAAGTCAGTCCATGCTTAATCGGTTACAAGCAAAATTGCGCGACTTGTGCATGCGGCGCGCATCGTGTGTGTGCGTATCGCGCCTACGCCGTTCGGTGCCAAGAGATCGGCCGCGCGTTACTCAACATCGGGCCCGATGCGCGACTCGATGGACATGGAAATTTCTTCACGATTGTGTAATTTTAGTCTGTTTTGACTACTTTAGGAGAAAGTTTGATTGATGCACGCTCGTCAAAAACCAGTTGGGATTTAAGTCGAAATCGCAATTGTATGTTTGTGCCGATCTGTACGCTGCGTGAGTGAATCGACGTATTAGTTTGTGTGCTTGTTTGTGTGTGGCTATTTAAATTATGTAAGTTAATGTTCGGTCTATTCGATAATTCATTATCACCTACCGATCGATTCCGAATCGTTAGTTATAACGGCATTACGCGTGTACACTCGAAAATCGAATACCCATTAAATTCATAATGTCGATCGGCCTTTGGTTTTTTTGCGTCCTATACTTTCAAAAGATAGCCGACGGTAACGCGGAAAATGACGAAAAATGTGTAATACTCAAAAGCTGGAAAGCATTCGACGACGTACGAGCGTGCGACAGCCGATCTACCGAGCCGCAGTGGTGGTGGTGACCTATACACGGAGCGAACGGACAAAATCCGTGGAAGGATCGTTTCGACACGCAGCGAGCTCCCTCGTCCGTATGCAGAGCGACGCATGTCAGCGGTATATATAAGAAAGACACATACATACGAGACACTCGTGGCGAATAAAAATGTTCCCAGTACAATACACGATGCTGCGGCGGCGATTGCACATATTATATGCGGCGAGGCCCATGCGCCGCCGCTGCGATGCCGAGGCACGTAACCGTATACCCGCAAATACATCCGCGATGCGTAACGCTGCGAATAAACGGCGGTGGCTAGCGAGACTCATGGGTTGCTCTTGATAACCGAGAATTCGTATGCGCGTCATTTTCTCGCGTTATGTGCCCCCGTCCACTCCAGAGTGCCTCCGCGGACTTTCAGAGCGAGTAAACACCGTGAAATTCATCGAGTTGATATATGTACTCTCTTGAAATGTTTACCTAAAGCCATGTCACCGTATCGCGTGGAAAATATATTTTACTTGCTCCGTGTCTATTGCTTTCATCTCTCTCTCTCTCTCTCTCTCTCTCTCACAAAAAATTTCGAATAATTTTAAAGGATTACGTAACGATTATAATCTCTTGAGATCACGTGCAAAACTCGAGAGAAATTTGCGCCGAAAATTGCCGCGTGAGCTCGCTTATAATACAGTAAAAGTGGGCCGAAGTGTAATCAAATTACCCGATTCGATCGTCACTTCGAGCGCACTTTTACCGTCTATGGTAATTTTTACATGAAATTTCTCTCACTTTTAATCGGATAATATTCGAGCGATGAAAGGCTGACAATCGCTTATAGACGAGTTAAAATCTCTGAAGCCACTTGAGGAAATATTTTTACTCGTTATTGGCGAACGTCTACGTATTCAACAGCAAAAACATATATTGCGTTTTGAGCATCGGTCGATGCCTTTCCTGAACGAATTACTTCATTTATTTATCACTTATATGTACGACTTCTCTCGTCAGAAATTTCATCTCCATCGCCTTAATCCATAAGTTATGTTTTGCGAGTTAATCGCGCGCTACACATAGCTATAACGTAATCGCTGAACTGCATGTTTTAATCGCTATACACGAGACGCGGAGATCGATTTATTTATGGAGTGAGAGAGAAAAAGAGAGACCAAAGGTATAGACGTGTTGTGCAGTTTGTATATGTACAGAGACTCTTTGTATAAACGAAAGATCTGTCGTGTCCTGTTCCGAAGGTTCGAGCGCATAGATTTTGCCGCGCGACGAGATCATTGGCCTCTTTCCCTTTCGCTCTCTCGAGGAGCCTCGCGGCGCAATTTCAAGACCATATAATACGTCCCGCGATATTTTCCTTTTTTTACGCCCTTCGAAAATGAGCAATGGGTTTGCATGACCGACGGCTGATCTGCTCGCACACGCGAGTACAACGACGCACGAAGGGAATCTTCTCTTTTTTTTCGTAACGTGAAAGATGCTTTATGAACACAAGAGATGTCTCGATTGCTTGTGCTTCGATGTAGATTCTCATCCGTGGGATGCGCAATCGTAAAGTTTCCATGAGAAAACGAGTTTTTTCTGCCTCCAAATCACTGAGAACTTTTTTTACTTCGTGTTTCGTTTGAATATTTCATCTTTTTTATAAGTTCATTGGACTTGGAATTCTCTGTCTTTCAAGTGCGAGCCGTATGTAAACACAAATATTGTATCTTTTTAAAGCAAAATTTCAAGGGCTTTTCCCCAAAAAAAAAAATCAAAATTGATTGTACACTGCTCTTGAGCCGACGGAGTCGAAGAAGCGCTCGCAACCGTCATTTAAATCTTCTGCTCGATTGCAGCGTTATTTTTTCTAAGCTGCCTCATCCGCTTTCGAGCCGCGCACTCGATACAAGTCATCTGCGCGCGCGAATACACACGAGATTGCGTAATATTTACATCTCGAGCTCGAGGGAGCGCATAGACTCGCTCGCACACGATATTTAATTTGAATAGACTGTTTCCTCGGGAGAATCAACAACGCTCTCGACGCCTACGGAGATGATCGAGCGAGCCAAATATTGATATACACTTGAAGCTCGAGCAAAAGCAGAGTTTAGATGCGTAGGCTCGGGCATTATAATACATGGTAAGTGTCAGCGACAATAATGAGAATCGGCGCTCTTTTCTAGCGCTGGAAATTAAGCACGAGTTCGTTTGACATATAGCGCGGCGGCGGCGATTGTCAGGGATAACGCGCGTAGCTAGGAAAAATGACTTTTTCCCGACTTCTGCGGAAAGGCTGCGTGACTTCGCAGAAAGAAAGTTTTCTCTCTCTCTCTCTCTCTCTCTCACTTCTCTCAATCGGCGCGAAGCCTTGGGAAATTTGCATGACAATGATCAGAGTCGCGGACTGCTTGGCTGCTCATCTCGCCCGCGCGCGAGCCGCGAGAAAGGATATCGACCAGAATCCATTTCTACCGGAAGTAAAGCATATTGTGCTCCAGCTGCGAAACGTTGTATAGCTTTCACGCACGCCCATGTATATATAGCTCGGTGAGTTCTAATTTTTTGTCGATCGCGCGCGGCCTAACAATTAATAGCGCTCGAGTGCTCCGCATGCAGAAAACTGCACGATGATATTGCAAGGAGTGAAACTTCGATCCGTCGATTAGGCGAACCGTCGTAGATTTGGTTTGGCGCAACAACTCGAAAGGATTAGCATATAGAATTGCTAAGAAGAAGAGAAGCACTTGTCATCCGAGCTTCAGTGTTTATTTGGCAAATATTGAGGTAGACGCAGCTGTATACTACTAACCCGAGGGAAATGACTGTGTATACAGAGAGTGTGAAAGTAAGGGGACGCAAAGCAGAATCTTATTAGCTCGGTGATGCTATCGAGCAAATGATCGAATCCACCAGTGATGCTGTGTGCTTGCGTAATCGCGCGCGGGCCGCCCCCTCGGGAACATTAGATTAATTGACCGCACGCGTGTTGTGACTTATGCTGCAGCGCATTTATATAGTCAGCTGGAGATACGAGAATACAAATTGGATTTCAATCCCGATGCTCGCTTGTTTTTTGAGTTGAGCTTCGTATGGACGCGCTCGACAATCAACCCCGAGTGAATACGCGCTTTTTTGAGAATATTTTCCAGTGGCAGCTACCCTGAGTTTATGCAATCGTCTCAAAAGTCTCGAGTGCTTCGCAACAGCGGTCAAATGCACACGGATCGCTATTAACCAATAAATTTATGTCGCGCTAATGAATACACGCGACGCATGTTCGTGGAAGCCACTTTCAATATTCGATCGTTTGATGAATTTGTCAGTTCATAATCTTCGAGATTCCGTAATATTGCGCGAGAAATGTAATGCGCTAGGATGAGCCAACTCGCGCCTATATGCGCACGAATAGCATCGAATCGGCTTTTAGCCCTGGGGGATAATTCATCGGTGTTTCCATCGAGTAGCCTATAGCCAGGGCATTACGTTGTCCCATAAGACGTCGTTGCCGATTACGTATATGGAAAATAAATTGCAACTCGTGCGTATAAGTGCACTTACACGCGTGACTCGATGGCTAATGTCATAACTAATTTCAAGCGAATATAAAGATAAATTTGAGACGTTGGAAACTCCATGAAAGCAAAAAAATTAAACGTCGCGTATCGAAACGTTGATTTGCAAAAATAACTAACGAAAATTATGACTTTGGTGCCAAGTTTTACCGCGCGTTTATTAATTCTGCGCTCGTGTGCATGCCCATTTCGTTTTGATTAATGCAATGACAAGCCGTTTCAATTTTATCGCACGACACAAAACTGGCACGAATTTATATATGTCCATTTCGATCGAATGCGAACAATAAAAAAACAATAGCAAACGATATTGCCTCCATTACGATTCATTTTTCAATATTTCCCCGCATACGAACAATATCGTTTAATTAAACAAATTTTATTTTTACCTGACACTTGTGCGGCACACTCGCGTAAAATCCGTCATGAAGTCCGTCGCATTTGAAATCGATGTCCTCTGGCATGCTCGCGTAGAATGGATAATCGCTCAAGTTGTAGCCGTTTAGCTCGCGCGGCAGATTGGGATCCCAAATGTAATCGATCTGCGGGATCCCCGTGAGCGTGTGCGCCGTCGTCCCGTTGGTTTCGCTGCCAGATGTCGTCGTTGCCTGAAAATTTTGTAACACATCGTTAGAAAATAAATTACTTATGAGAATTTTCATTGATTCTCATCGATTTGTCTATTTTTTTACAAAAATTTTACAAAAATTTTAAAAGTACTAAATAAATGAGCCTAAATAAAAGTGGCGCGATTCTAAAAGTATTCGAAAAAACTACTACCATTAGATTGACAAAAAATTTCTTCAGAAAAATAGAATTATTTCTATAATTATCTATGAATATCAATGAAATGAAACACTATTCAACCTTGAAACCTATGAAACCTATTTCAAAATGATAAAATCTGAAAAATTAAAAAAAATTGATATTTCATTATCGATATTTTCCCTCTCTACCCTTTGCTAGCCATGCGCAACTATATATTGAATACATCTGGGGGATGTGTCTCGAATCTCCTCATTATATATATAGGTCCTTGCATGTCGTTAAAACTACACTGAAATTGTAATGAAAATATCATTTATACAGGCAAAACATTTTACTGAAACATACGTACATTTTATATGCGGAAAAACATTCACGCAAGCGAATATATCTCTGAACCTACATTCATAAATTATATAATGGTATTATGCATGAGATGTGAAAAATGAAGCTCAATTTTTCATTGGAGCAACAAGTGGTAGTAAAATATCTATACAACAGCTGTGTCAATAATTCAACAAAACATGTATTTTGCTTAAGTTGTTTTCATAAAGAATTAAAATAAAGAAAAAATGAAATGTTAAGTCTCCCCCTAAGCTCCTAGCTTAGTTCAGAGTGACACGAGAAAAAAAGTCCAGAGAGTTTTTTTACTGGAAACTTATCCAGACTATCGTCGCCAAAAATTCGTGGAGCTTTTTTACTACGTCAACTTATATCATCTAAATTGTTATAATGGGCTTTCAAATTTAAAGGTCACGAACAATTTGAAAGTATTGAAAAAGTGAAGTGATTGGAAAAAAATGAAAAGTATCAAGTGTTGATCATTAACAAGGAGACCAAACGAGCTCTGTAACTGGGATTGGTTTATGCAAAAGATCCGTATTTTCTTGTTTGACGCACACTGGCCTTGAGATCCATTTTTAAAATCATTTTTGATTATTAGGCAAAAGCGAGCGATAATCATAGATTTTTAGCCCCAGGAATGTCTATTTGCTTCGCGTGGTGCAATTGGTCGGCGCTCGACAGGGTCAAAAGTCCGCTCAGTTTACAGTTTAGCCGCTAGATGGCTATAAGACCGTTTTGAAAGTAGTTCCCACAAGTGACTTGTCCTGCCAAGGCATAAGTTAACAGAAATTTCCCTAAACTAAAAAAAAATCTTTAACTAAATCATAATTATCGACAATAAACTCGGTTTATTCCTAAACGATTTAACGATCCGTTTTTTTTTGAGATAGTATTCTGCGCACACACTCACACTCATGGAATATGCGTGAGAAAAACCGAGCCTATTCATGAACAATCATTCAATCGGTTCTCTATAGATGAACATGGTTATATCGATGCTCAATTAAATACAAATAACGCCAACGTTCGGCTGCAGAGCAGCGTAGATTTTCATATTATGAATTTTTTGCATAAGCTTATGGACTGTGGGAAAAAACGTTTGATCATCCACCTACGACCATAACTGACAAAGTCGAGAAGTTTATTTTTGTCATCCACTCTCGTTCGAGTGGATTTTTATGTTTTGCATTTAGCTTCAGCAGCGTCAACTCTCTGGGATAATCTCATCGAGTATATAATAACTTATAAAGCGTGAAAACACTCTACACCTCAATCTTGATACGCGACGAAACGAGCCACTTGAGAGGCGCAAATCTAAACGCGGGCAAGAAGGAAAAAAGATGGTCCACTCGGTTCGTTGAGTATATAAAATAAATAAATAAAGCTCACCTCGGTGTCATCGTCGGAATCTGCTGAGGCGGGCTCTCCGGTGGTGGACGTGGTCGATGACGTTGCTATCTTAAATTTCGCCCTCGACGCCTTGAGCGCATCCGAGACAGCAACCGCTATGAAAAGTCCTGCAATCGTACCATTTCATCAATAAACGTACAAAAAATTGTTTTTCTGAATACATTAATATACTGTCCATATGTCTTGTAATTGTTCTTGTTTGTTGTCAAATGCAGTGTTAATCTTGGTTGTTCGTAAAACTTGGGTATAGCATTGCGACAGTTACACAAAACTCGTTTGTATGTCTCGGGAGATAAAGTTTTGATGTATATAAATAGCAGCTGGAATTGAAAAATCCGCAGGAAAGATCGCTATACATACATAAAACAGCAGCATATGTTAGCTTGTGTCGCATATTGCGAGTTGCGCCGAAAGCGTTTGCAGAGAGCAGCGATCGCTCGACGAATTGCGTATAAATAATATCGATTTAGAAACAACTGCAGCAATATTTTCAAGTATGTATGCATAGACTTGCGCGAAGTGCTCGACGAGCTCTCGACGAGCGATCTCTCATAGTCGAGGGAAACGAGAAGAAGAATAAGCCGAGTGGAGACGTGTGCCGCTGCGGATTGCGAAAAGAGCAGCAGAAAGCGAGAGCAGCTCTCCGATCGTGCGCGGTAATTTCCTTCTCTTTTTCTCAGCTTTTTGCTCGACGACTCATAAAATGCATCTCTTAGGTTGGGTAATTTCATTTGAATCGGATCAAGGCTGCTGCTGCTCTTTTCGCATAATCGTTTGCAGTTCTCGCTGGCAGACCGACACCACTCGACTTTTCGATAATTTTTGATAAATTTCTCGTTCGCGCCAATCGTACAAGTACGCTCTCTCGCTGTATCACTCATTCGGTCGATCGCGCGAAAGCGTCGCATTTTTTGCCCAATCGAAAGTGCTGTTATAGCACAGTAGCCCTTCGTCGCCGCGAATCGAATCGGCGTCCTCGCGGCGCGTAGAAAGTCTAGCCGCGGCCCCGCGCGCGTCGATCAGCGACTCAAAATTCGGACAAAAGAAAGTGGGTGCAATTATAAGTGCCTCACCGGGGGAGGCCGTCGATCAGCCGCGGCGGACGAATGGAAAGGTGCTTATGTATCGCAATTCTCTGCGCTCAAGTGCCTCAGCTGTTGTACCGATCGTTTCCACGCGCGCAGCCGGTGTATATCGGCGAATAATTCGCATAGTTGGCCGGTTCGATCGATGTGTACATATTACGTCGATGCGATCAGTCGCAAAAGCATCGCGAAAGTTCAGATAGAGAGAGAGGAGAGAGAGGCGAGCGGGCGATCGGCCGCGTAATATAATGCACATCTACAGCTGCCTATACGGCGAATGTTACTGCAACGTATACTTGCGGAGGGTAGCTATGTGAATATTTATAGTATATTATGAGAATATTTATATAGAAGCTCGGGTGCACTCGTCTCGTTTACTCGCTCGTCTGTATAAGCGTGTCGCAAAATATTTTCATGAAATATTTCTCAAGCCGCTGCAGTCTCCAAAGCCGTTGCCTGCCTGGCACTGCTGCACTGCATCACGATCACACGTACGTGGCGGCGGCGGCCGCCGCAGCTCATTACATTCACCTCTCGGTGCAGTCGAACTGCCACGGTAAATATAAGTATATATAGTACGCAAGAGCCCGCGAGAATGGGGCAACTTGCGCCACTACGCGCTTATATATTGTAGCGCGGATCTAGGGGAGCCGAATCGTTGTTGTTTGGCCGATCTCTCGTCGCGGAGTATACGCGGTGAATTACTCGCTGCCAATATCATCTGCCGCGATCGACGCTACTCGTACCGTCTGGGCCGTGAGGATTTTCACCCGAGATCGTATCTGCCTATATACTTTTGTAGCACCGACAACAACAACAACAATAACAACGAGAGAACACGTAACAGCCGAAAAAAGTGCGAACCTTGCGAAATAGCCACTACAGCGGGCGCTCGCTCGACCGGAAAGCTCTAGCTCGACTTGAAATGTTTCCTTGCGTGCGGGGGAGGTGGAGCTCCGCGATATTGTACCATAAAACCAAAGCCACGAGACAAGTTTTCCTCGAGCTGGTCCACGCACCGAAAGGCGCCTATAGCATAGGTAACTGGATATATAACTAGAAAACGAACGCGCTTGTGCGCTATTTTGGCCCGGCTAAGCTAATAACTCCCGTGCCTGCCGCCGGCGATTTATGACTGCGATCGACGCCCCGACACATTGTCTGCGTGTAATAAGTGACGTGAGCTCGCCCGAACAACGCGTCCATGCGACGACTATATCATTACGTACTCGGCCCTCGCACAAATGCCGAGAGAATGTTTCGACACGTTTTTTGGCCTTTTGTTGCAATCGGCCTCGCTGCTATATACGCCAAAAGTTCTCTTTTTTTCTCGACTAGCTCCGCACTGAGCTAATTGTCGTGTATTCAAATTACAATAGCCAAAAATGACACGAGTAGGCAACCATTATAAGCGCCATACTCAACGTTATATTCGAGAAATTACCTGTTATTGCACCCATTCTGCATTCTGTTAACTGAGGCTCGCGTATTGGATAATTTTTTTAGCCAATATGTTGAAATGCTAAGTATAAGACTTTTTCTACATTCTCTCGGCACGCGTACAAGTATATATTATTATGGTTTATTTATTCAAGAATATAATTGCTGCCGCATAATATATGCAATATGCAGGCAAAGAAAATCCATGGAGCTCTCGATGAGCACGCGTCGATGAACGATTAGACCCAAGTGCCATGCAACAACGACTCGTCGCTCGTTCGAACTGAGTCCCGGCAGCTCTCGAATTTTTTTTATCTTACTATATTATACTTGTCGACTGCTCAATAACAGCTCCTTTAAGTGTAAATTCGTCGATTATCAGGGCGAACTTAATATATGAGTTATTTTCTCGGCTGTATCGTTGAATGCTCCGACTGTACGAGAAAGTAATCGATTCTAGGGTAGTGCAAGTACTTGAATTTTTAATATTTTAACTCTCGATAAAAGTTTTTGTACAGTGCAGAAAAAGCACCAATCGTGTACGTGTTCGGAAAATGTTCTTGTACTATTTTGTCAGCTGCGGATTCGATTTTCTTAAAGTTCCATCGATTTTAACGATAAAATAATTGAATTTTCAATTTTTTTTTGGTTAAAATGATTTTTCTGATAAAACTAATACCCTCGTTCAATTCTACCGTTTTATTTGTTTAGAAAAATAAACTCTATCATAAGTCAGTTTGCGAGCGACTATTTAACATGGGTAATTTTTATTGAAAATATGGTTCGCATATTGCACAGCATTTTTTAATAGAAATGCAAGTCCTGTTCCATATAAAAGGTATCTTTTGATAGAAAAAAATGCAATACATGGCATATATTTGGTAGAAAGCTAATGCTAATGACTAATGGTATGGTAGCTTTACTAATGACTGAACTAATATTTACTTCGTAGCCTGAAGTTTATAATAAAAATATACTTATACGAACGTCATAAATAAAATTGCACACCAAGCTGTAGTTTATACTGAGAGCGTGATTCTAGACTTTGACTTCGATCAGCGTATTATATCTTCAACTAGCCTCGTACATTCGTAACAAGAGATCGACATTTTTTGCAATAAATCATATTCCCCATACTACTCGTCGTCACTTGCGCGTGTTTTACAACAGTTGATGAATATCGATATCGCGAGCTTAATGCTAAGCTCTTGGGACTCGCGCGCGCACAAGTTGTCTGTCGATGTAATGCAGCGGCGCGTTAAATCCAACAGCTCACTCGAGCATTCCGGCATACGTAAGTAAAGAGAGTATTAGAGAGAAACAATAGGAGCTCGCGCGAGGGAATTGAAATTCCTCACCTTGGAACGAACTGCTGCAGCTCGTCAACGAAAAATGCCATCCCGTGACTCGTTCGCTCGCTTGCAAGTATGTAAGTACTGTATAGGGCGAAAAAATCGAGCGCGAGACATAATAGCGAGCGGCGCTAATTGCCAAGTTCTATGGGATGTTTGTGTACTCCTCGAGCTCTCGTCACTGTACGTTGGGGCTGTATGAGGCAGCCGAGCTTGTAAGTACTTATAACGATCCGCGCGGCTGAAATCTTCGATATCGATCCGTTTTGTCGCGTACGACGCGAAGGGGAGATCCCTTTAGGCTGATCTAGTCCGTTGACGTATCGAGCTTTATGCTTGGGTATCATGAGCAGCAGCTGTTTGTGCACAACTAATCGCTTGAGAGCATCGCGATTTCTCCCGTTTCCGAGGATGGCTTTGCACTCTATCCGCGCGGCTTATAAACGTAATAGCTTATGCACGATCTCAGCGCAGTCAGCAGCTTGTGTATACATCGATATACGTGGCTGTGCATTTTGCCTTGCGCTTGAGATCGTATTTCGTCCGATGATCTGCGCAGCCCACGAGATAGGCACGTACACGTGCCAATAATTGCGATGACCAGAAGCTGCTAATTGGCTCCAACTCCATAGCGACGAAAATACGGCACATTTGGATCGCGACTCGTCGAGGCCGTGGAGGATCTGCTGCCGCGAAAAGAGGCGCTAACAGTATATTACAGAGTCGTGCTCCGATTTCGCGGCTCGCGTACGTATACGTAACGTACCCCCGCGCGCGCGAGTTGCACGACTCGACGACGACGAGACCTTTTTGGTATTCCACAGACGTCGACTGCTGCTGCTGCTGCTGCTGCCGAGGACTGTTGCGAGGAGCTCACACCGCTATAAGCGAACGGGATTTTCGACGGTATTGTAGCTCAATTTTTTCTTTTTATGCCTTCTTTAAAAGCCCTGGATCCTACTTATTTGTAACGGTAAAGCAACGAAACGGCGCAGGAAGCTGAAGTACCGCATATAATATGCAATGCGGCTCAATGCATTTATCTCGATCAAATATATAATACACATGCGTGCAGTGTCGCTGTCAAACAATTTTAGTTCGCGATGTCTCTTTTTGGGCCTCGCAAATTCGAGTTCTTGGAATTTATTTGTATACGTGCGTCGAGTTTTGCCACTTACGAGCAATGGATATGTTCTTTATACAGGTCGCAAAGTGTCTGCTTGCACGCGTTTTTCTTCCTAAAAGTTCTTTTGACACTCGATATTGATCTTTCGATCGTTATACACGCGTGCAGCGGTATACGTTTTGTAATCGAAATTAAATACGCGTAATTATTTTTGTGCTTTTTTTCGTCACACGCTGTCATAAGAAATAATGTCAATGTCAAACGTATAAACTTTTACGTACCGTATAGAGCAACTAGCAGCCATCTCCTCTCCCGCATATTGGCTCTTCTGAAAGTTGAAAATAATAAAATTGCAATCATTATTATTCAATGGCGCATGATGTTTGCGTAATTCTATACATGTATATTAATACGGTGTTGATAGTTGGGTTAAAAAGGCGGACCGGTATAATAAACAGCTCGAAAAGCCAAAAGTAGCTTCGTATAATATTGACGAGTTTTTAACCGCGATCGTGAATTACATGCTTACACAATCGGTCCCCGCGACGACGATCGATTAATGTAAATTTCGTTAATCTCGTCGGCGTATTACCGATGTTTTGTGCCGCGAACGTTCAACTGCTCGCGGAGAATCACGACGACAGCCGAGCGACTCGTGTGTATGGCGCTTACACCGCACGAGAGCTGCACTAGTGCGCGATATCAATGTCAAATATCGCGGAGCAAACAGAATGCGTGGCTTTTGCGAGGGGGCCTACTCGTGCGCAGCGAGCTGGCGGCTTCTTACTTTCACGTGTCGATCGCGTATGCGCAGATAATTTTCGATTTCGAGGAGCTTTTGATCGATATATGTATTGGCTGAAGTGACTCGCGGCTCGCGACGACGTTGCCAAGCACGAGCTATGTACATACGCCGCTTAAATGCGATTTCTCCCGGGCGCGCGCGGAAAAAGTTTGTACGCCGCCGAGGCGCGAATAGCGATTACCACTTGCCGCGGATAATACACATACAAAGTTGGCCTACCGCGGTCGAGGCAGAGAATTACGCTTCTTACGTGGATCTCTACGCGGCTGTACGCGCCGAGCATACGTAGCTGCTATACGTGGATGCGTGTATACGCACCGACTGCGTAATCTCGGACGGATGGGCTCTCTTCGATCGACGCGTCGTCAGCTGAGAGCTCGAGCGACGACGACCGACGCCTTTCGCAACGTCGTTTTCAATGTGCTTCTCTCTTTGGATTTTTACAGCGCGAACAAAATGGTACGTCGTGAGCCCGACGTATGAAGCGCGAGGATTGATATATAATAACTTGACTTTGTCGTGTCGTGTGTGTGTGTGCAGGATAAGGCAAAATTAGGTCAGATCGACGCCATTTTCTCATTGTACATAGAATTCAATAGAAAGGTAATAACAGGCCTGTGATGTATCGCACATGCTAGACAATCACTGCCGATTACGCCTAGCGCGCGAGTGAGGAGAGAGAAAGAGAGAGAGAGACCATCAGCGATTAGCTTTTTCTCGGGCGCGAGCTCGCTCGCTCGCAAGGCCGTACCCGTTAATTAGTATTGTTTTCTCGTGGAAAGAGCGCCGTGGTGAGTATTTCTATTATTATTTGCAGTGAAGAACTACGTGTATATCTGCTTTCGTGGGCAACGAGAGGAAGAAAAAAAAATGAAACGAGCAGACGGAAAAAAATTGTCCACTGATTTAAAGCTTGGACGGCTCTGTACGGCCAACGAAGCTTTTGTCTTTTTTCGTCGATCATTTGCCTTTCAGTTTAGGCACTATGTAGAGCTTGAAAACGTCTCGTTGGCGCGTAGCACGGCGAGGCTCGAAACAAGGATCCGGAGTTGGGTCGCGCGAGCAGCGAATTAGCCGCCGATCTCTCGAGCCCCGACTGCAATTTGCCTGTACAGTACGACACATAATAATAATCGGCGCAGGCTGAAGTCTAGCTCGCGAGTTTGGCCGGGCGTACGTATACGCGGATAAAGGCGCAGCTCTTTCGATCGGTACGGTACGCTATATATAAAGGATAGTCGAGCACTTTCTCCGCCGTCGTATCCGTCGCATTTGCACGCTCGAGTGCTGTCACCGGTGCCGCAGCCAGGTAAACCTGCACCATATACCATATCGTACGTGGTGTGTGCGCGCCCGCGCCGCCTGCCTGACTGCAACGCAGTTATATAAAGTACGCGCTCGCGACCTCGACCTCGTCTCACGTAATCTTTCGACTCGACGTTAACGGCGCTTTTTCGTACATACTGCGCGTACGTACGTATAACGTAGGCAGCTGCTGCACGCGTGCAAGCATTCTGCCGCAAAAAGCCGATCGCGACCTGCGTGAAGCTTATATAGGGCTGCGAATATCGCGATCGGCCTGCGCTGAAACGACTGCGTCGAGAGAGAGAAGAGAGGAAATTTACATCTTTTCGTTGACGTAAGTTACGTCTCTGCAGCGAGCAACGATGCAATCGCGAGCGCGTACTTATGTACTCGCGCGGATTTTTCGACGAGACTACTTTGCTATTTCAATATACCGAAGTAGCAGCAGCTGTCGAGCTATGAATCAAACGCAGCGGAATAAGGACGATCCGCAGTCGATCGTGTTCGCGAGCTCGAGCGATTCCCGTAACGGGCTGCACACGAGCTGCTCTGATATAACAAGGCGCGCGTATGCGCTTACTTTGAACAGCATCTAGTTGGCGCACCGAATCCTATCCTATCGGTTGCCGATCGACCATTAGCCCGATTTCGGCAGAAGATCAAAACGCTTTATATTAGGAGCTTTAGGCCATTCGCAACGATCTCAAATACGAATATAACAATTTCTCGACCTGTGTAATTGAATGGTTTTTCAGTGCGCGCATTAATTTTTTTTAATTTAAAAATTTTTGCTTTCTAAACTCCTCATCGTGAGTTCGATATGAACCCATGTATAACGCACCATGCACACCCACTTTTGTGCGCATTATATATTATATATACGCACATATATACCTACTACTATAATAAAAATATACATACGTATAGTAATTTCCATTCTGTATAGTTCTCACTTTCGCGCAATGACTTAATTACTTCCGTTTTATCCTCGATTCGCTGAATAAAGTTATGTTTATTAGATCCTACATCATACCTATTTATTTGCTCCGCGCGCGCAGTGAAAGTGAGCGCGATATTGAGATTAAAAAGTCATTCTCCATTCAAGAATTGTGTGTCGATGTGTGTCTGTGTGTGTTTTTCGCCCAGACGATCGCATATTCGCATCTTGTGTTGCTCCATCTACCGTAGTGCGCTCGACACAGAGTTTCGATTTAATCTTTTATACGAAAATTATTTATTCTGGAAAATGTACCACGAAGATCGGAGATGATGTCATGCAGCATTTTTTGTTGCGAGTATTACATATTGCAGTTAATGTAGTTGTAGTGCACTCAAAGGACACAAAGCTATTTAATTCAACGACACGTATACACGTTAGAGTTTGTTCGGTAATGCCACTGCTCTCGCGAATGTAGTTTCCGAAGAAAAGAAAACGCTGCCGCGAGGAAGTCGGTTGGTGTTATAGCGGCGCATTTTCACCTCTTATAAGCGCGCGTCGGTGGAAGAAGCTCATCATCATTGGCAGGATAGGAGCTAAAACGAGAGAGAAAAGTTTTGCGGCGGATCGCCGCGTGAAAATATGGAGTATTCCGCGCTCTGATTCGCGAGCTGCTGCTGCGCTCTGAGGCGCGCACGGATGTAAAGCGCCGGTGAAAAGTCTCGACGGTGACGGCCCGTGGCACTTATTTAACGAGCTTTTTCTATCGTCACCCAGACAAAAGTGCTGTGCCTCGATCCGCGTAATGCCGAGGACTTGACTAAATGCTGCTGCGGATCGTGGGTATGCTGATACTTTCGAGACGACGTCTTGTGCTCTCGAGTCCATTCCATACATTGTAGACGTATTTATGAAATTATAAGCTCAGGAAAAACGATATACTTGCTCTCTCGATCTGTCTGTGTGTATGTGTGTGTGTGTCTACTCGAGCGCAAGCCTCGATACGTCGATTGTGTAAGAGCGCGAGAAGTGAAAGCATGATTAGCTGCCTCAGCGATCGCGCGCTGCGCTGCCCCGTGCCGCGCGCGTGTATCGTAATACAGCAGCAGCAGCAGCACATAAAATGATAGATTCGGCGGCGAAAACACGCATGCGGCCGAAAATCTCGACCGAATAGTCGACTTCAAAGGAGCGCGAAATTTTATGTCTCTATTGCCGCTCGGAGCGATAACGCCAACTTCAAATATGTACACTCGTCGCATTAGCGAGTCTATTTAAATGGTGCAAATAGTAATACAGCCGCTACACAGAGTAAGGGTAACGAAAGTTATACATTTGCATACATGTTAATCGTTCCGCGGCGCAGCTATTTCTCCGACTTTAACTCGTTGAAAATTTTATCCTCGATCGAGAGCTAAATTTCTGCTCGGCAGCATGTGGCGTACACATTTTCAATACGAAAATTGCTCAACGTCAAAATTACAATCAACAGATGCAAATCGATATTTATTGGTCTCGTTCGTAGCAAATCGCCCAAAATGCGATCGAAAAAAAAGTAATTTTACACATTTAGAGCGACGATCCGGAATCCCGACTATGCGCAACGACACGCACGCTCCATAGAGCTTACATAAAAATTAGTCACAATTATGTGCATCGATAAGAGCCTGCGCATGTGTGACGTCGCGCTATTGCAGCACTGCGCCGCCTGCTTGGAGCATACCGTAACGCGTACTTGTAATTCGCAAGCACCAGAGGTCACAGGAAGTCACAGCTTCGGTGTCACATACCGAATGCACAACACGTGCGCCACGCGGATCGCTCGCTGCCGCAGTAAGAGAACGCGGCGGGTCGTCTATTGTTCCGATCGTGTATATACGCACGGCAGCTACTCCGGTACCGCTCCTCACACTGTCGATTTTTTGTACACGATATAACCAAGCTGCGAGTGGATCTTCAGTCTACTTTCATGCTGGCTGCATCGATGTTAGCTTGTCTCGTTTCTTTTGTACGTTGCTTTTTTTAAGAAAAACAGTGCAAGTTTTTTCTCGCCGTGGGCTCGGCTCGGCTAGTTTGTATCAAAGTCAATTTAACGAATTGTTTTTTTTCTCATACGACAATATTTTCCACACATCGTAAAGATTTATTGCAACGACTATCTTTATAAGTACATCGTTGGTTATTAAAAGCCGAACTGCGAACGTTCGTTAATTCTGTATCCTTATCTTTGCTGCCTGCAGCAGTCAACGGTTGTAAAAAAATATTTGCTCCCGTGACTAGAATGAAAAATCATAACAATTCTATTTTGATGTTGGCTTATTTTGTGTGCTTTTTTAATCTATATAGTTGCGGGAATGTATTCAAAGTATTATATTGGCACAGTTTTGAAATCAAGTGTAAAACTCAACGTAGCGTGTGGAACAGCTCGGGTACATATATCAATTTTGCTTTATTATTACACTTTCGATTTTCATATAAGTGAGATTATAAGAGAATGTATAATACACAGCGAATAAGTGCAACGTGTCTTTTTTCTTTTTTTTTTGGCCGAATAAGAAAATTCCTATCGTCGTCCATGGGCGCTGACTAGACCATTGAAATTATGCGCACAATAGCATCATACGGCATGAGAACACAATAACAAATAGTGGCTCGTATGGAAGGCGGCGGAGGGCCGGGCATATATTGCACAAAGCTCTCAAACTCTTCGCACATACATACATACATATTTAAGTACGGTGCGAGCTGCGAGTCGAATAGAGAAAGAGAGAGAGAGAGACGACGACGACGAAAAAAGACCCAGCGAAGATAAATGGGCCTCGGTATTAGGTATTCAGCATTCACAGCTATTTGCGCGTATGCATAGAGAACTCGTTTATATACACAATATAGAAGGCACGCAATATCAAATTGGCGCTCGTGAAAAGTCGACAATCGGCATTCAGCGAACCGAGCGACTGCACAACTCGAGAGACACGCTCGGAAACGATTGACAATCGTGACTATACATAAACTAGTCGACACAGTGGAATAATTAATCAAATTGGAGTTTAAATTTTCAGCAGATTTAAGCTCGCTTTTAAATGGGCAAAAACGTCGCTAACGTGTTCAAGAGCGTACCGATCGTGATGAAATCAGCGGGCAAAAGATCGACATTTTTTACTCGTTCATAGAGTAACACGGCATAACTTGAAGTATATCTCGGAAGGGTCGTAGATCAATGGAGGAGATTTTACGTAGTATTTCGCGCCCCGAGGCCGTGCAACGAAATCCCAAACGAGAATAAAAGCCACGAGAATTAAAAGTGAGATAACGGCACGGATTATAATGCCAGCGAGCGTCGAGTGAGAGCAGCTTGGAAAAGAAAAAGGACCTGCAGCAGTAGCGGCGGCGCACGTGACGGCTTCGCCTTACACATTATGTGTATTGCAGGTATTACATTTGCGCGGCCGCGCAGGTTCAAAAGGATATACGCGTCCAGGTGAAGGCGTGGTTGTCTCTCGTACACAGCGTATAACACTCGATAGCCTTCAACGTTATACGTGTAGCGATCGCTCGGACTGTTGCTCAAGAACAAAGTGTATATAAGCTGCAACGCTGCTGCGAGAATATAATATATAACGATCGCGTGGCCTATACCCGTGGTATATCGAGCGCGGCTTTCATTTCCTTGTCTCCTTTTTAAACAGTCCGCGCGGCGGCAATTAATTTATCGCGCGAGCGCGCCGTCTTTTCGACAAGGAAAAGTTGAGTTGTGCGCGATCTCGGGCTGCAATAACAACGGCTTCGCGCGCAGCTGATATAAATCGAGCCGACTCATCGCCCAGGAGACGAAGATGATTCCCCAGCGTGCAGTCGAGCGCGCCGCTGCAAGCTGGGCCCAGAGGAACGCTTCGACAAAGCTCTCTCTTTTTCTTTTTTTTCGTACAATTTATGAATTTGGTCGTCGGTGTTACGTGAACGTGCGCGGGAGAGATGGCCAACGCGATCGCGAGGTTTACGACCGCGAGACTTTTTGCCATGTGGTCTGGATGCGCTTTAGTCATTTTAAGTAAAAATGCATTACGTATATAATTCTTTTTATCGTTGAGCAATGTTGTAATTATTACGAGGCTCGCGCGCGCTCCGCCACCGCCGCCAACATTCCGTATATAAATACTCGGCGGGGTATTGAAATATTTCTGTAAAAGACAACGCGCATTAGCTCGGCAAGGATGGCCGTCGTTTAAGTTCTCGTTGTTGCGACAGCAAAAGATTCTCGAATAACGAGTGCACACGGAGCAGAGTGACCATGTAACAGCACCGCGATTGGCCTAGGATTATAATTGGCGATGCCGAATGATCGATGCTCCCGCAGGGTCGATTTTAAATTTGAATCTCAATTGGCGAGTCGGTGCAGGGCGCGTGAAACTAGATGTGTGCGGAGTTCTGCTGAGCTCGACGATCGGTCCAAGGCATATGTTGGCTGCAAAGTCGCTTGGAGCACTCGTACGCGTTAAGCGAGCTGCTGCACTATACAACGTTTTTGAAAGTAAATTTCCGAAACGATCGGCGTATAGGATAACGAGCTGCGACACACACACACACACACACACACACACAGGCATTATACGCTCACATTGTCATTGCGATATATGCGAGAGCTGCAGCAGTGTACCGACTGAGTTTCGGTCAGCACAAATGAGCATATAAGCGTATAATATGCTCGGCGCACTGGCAGTGCTGCAGTGCTGGCACGGTGTGCATGTGTTGTTGCCGCGTTGGTACGCGTCGGGGTTCGCGAGCGAGAGATTGGCTTTGGCGCTGCGCTAGAAAGTCTCTCTGATTGTACTTGTATATACCTGCAATGCCGCGGCGATACTTATATACTTACACGCGGGCTCGCACTCTCGCGAGTCGCTCGACGCGATCGCGCACTCCACGTATTATACATATAGCACGCGTACAGCACGCCACATGCAACATAACATTCATTTTTTTTTTATACCAAACTCCATTTAGCTTATGCAGTACAATTTTCGTACGGTACACGTTTTCTTGCACGCGTATGGACGCATTGGTAATACCTCTCCTGCTGTACCTTACGATCGTACGATTTTGATCCTTACGCGCGATTCGATGCATGACGTTCGCGAAGGACCTTTTTTCCCTTCCATAAACGCGATTGTTTTTATAGCGACAATCGGTGGTCATTGACTTTAATTTCGGACAAACTATCGAGACACCTGTCGCTTCGAGCATTTTTCAAATGAAACTCATTGTTTTCATTTTTCAATTTGCCTAGTTTTTAAATTCTCGACCGTCGAATATAATCACACAAGATACACGTTTTTCTTCTGATACCTCGAAAAATCGGCATGAATCGAAAATGTTTTACAAAATACGTGTCAGTGTTATGATTCTAGAGTATACATACGATACGTACGCTGGCAAGCCATTTAAATAGCCGACTAGACTGCTTTTACTTTTCATTTTGCACTTGCCGAGCGAGCAAGCGAACCATATTAATGTTCGTAATGCGCGACATAAGGCGCCTTAATGAATTTCTAAAGGCAAAGTCAACGTATGAGAAAGTGATCAAAAATCCAATACTTGTGTATATGAATAACCAACTTTTATTTTGGTCGCAGTTACTTCGGGCTTTTGAGGCCTCTACAAAAATATATATGTAACAAATGTTTGTACTGTAACGTAGAAAAATATTGTCATATATCGATTCGTCCTTTTGGTGGCATACAAATACATTTTTTAATGAATGAAAGTAATACATCAACTTAATTTAACTTACACATGTAAATGCGCGTGAAGTGAACAATAAAGTGAGCTTAAAGTAGCTTGCCGTTGAGCGGAAACAAAAAATTATCGATACAATCTAACATTAAATGATATACTTTACATGATGCTTTTACAAGTTTGTGTTTCATCATAGCATTACGTATTTTAAAAATTAACTTAGTGTAAAAAATGAAATTCAACATTTAATTAAATAAGATGTCAAACAAAGTAACTTAAATAAGATCACGATTTTGATCTTAATCGTTAGTATAAAAAGTCACAGTAAAACGTTCATGTGTAGCTTAGTAAAAAGTGCTGTATAGTAATTTATACTTCGTTGTTGATCATTTGTTAATAATTATCTATATACTTTAATTGAAAAATAATCAAGTATGAATATTTACTTGATGCAGCACAAAATTTTATTATTAAAAAACTATTATATTTTAATAACGATTCTTGATGAAATGAAAAGTTCAATGTTGGCTGGTTTCTTATAATTATAACGAGTTATAATATTTCCAAATTAAAATTTAATTTTTTGGAGCACATTCAAGGCCAATTAATTGTTTCATCGAAATTTAAAATGACACTCAAAATAACTAATCAAATAGTTTAGTTTCAAAGTTAAGCCTAAAAAATTTAAATAGGCTAAAAATGTTGGAGATTTCAACGTTTTAACAAAAAAAAATTAACGATAAAATGAGCGATAGATTAGGAACATTTGTCTTCACTCGCTATTACTCGCCGGGCACACAAAGAAGGATCTTATGAGGATAATTTGAAACACTGATCGAGGAATTTGCCCATCGAGTGATACAAATGAGTGCGGCTTCGAGCGATGTCGTGGGTCTCGTCGGTGTAAGTCTGCTGCTGGAACAGAATGTCCTGCTCCTCGAGCAACTTGGCGAGGAACAGCGACTGCTGATAGTGCACGTTGTCGTCGAGCGTGCCGTGAATCAGGTAATAGTCCTTATTGCGGATGTTGGCCACCTTGTTCAGCAGCAGACTGCGATTGTAGCCGACCAGATTGTCGTCGCTGTTGGGCAAGCCCATGAATCGCTCGGTGTAGATGGAGTCGTAGAGGGTCCAGTCGGTGACGGGCGCCACCGAGATGCCGCACTTGAAGGTGCCGCGCAGATCCATGGCCAGCGCCATGCCCGTGGCGTAGCCGCCGTAGCTCCAGCCCCAGATGCCGGTGCGCTGACTGTCGATGTAGGCGAAATTGTTTTGCAGGTAGGCGGTGACGTTGAGCTGGTCCTCGATCTCCACCGTGCCGAGGCTGCGATAGACGGCGAACATCATGCGGTTGCCCTTCAAGCCGGTGCCGCGGCCGTCGATCGACGTGTAGATGATGCTCTTGTTCGTCACCAGATACGTGCCCCAGTCGATGTTGAATTTGTCGGTGACCTCGTTGGTATCGGGGCCGCCGTACACGTAGACCAGCATGGGGTACTTGGTCCTGCCCGAGAGATCGGCGTTCGGCGGCAGCAGCATCTTCACGCGAGCCTCGAAGCCACCGGGCACGGCCACTCGCAGCTTCTTCTGGATGGGCAGCGACTTTTTGGCGATTCGTTTCGCGACGGCGCGGTTGCTCTCCCAGGTGACGATTCTCTTGGAGTCGCGGTCGTAAATGGTGACCTCGGGCACTCCCGGGCCGGCACAAGTCAGGGCGTAGTACGAGCTGTCCTGGGAGAACTCGGCCGAATTGTAGGTGCAGTCGCGGCGACTCTCGAGTCGTCGTCATCGTCGTCGCCGCCGCCGCCGCCGCTCGTGATATTGCAGCTGAGGCAACGAGGCACGGCGTTGAGTCCCTCCGCGCTCGACACCCGGTACAGATGCTTTTGAGCCGGATCCTTCTCGGTGTGGCCAGATAGTAGACTTGGTTGTTGGCCTCGTCCCAGGAGACGATCTCGAGCACGACGAACAGGCCCGACGTGAGGGCGGTGGTCTTGGGAGCCGGACTCGTCGCTTCGGACACGAGGGTCACGTGTCGCCAGTAGTCGTTGTCGTTCTGCTTCTGCGGCAGGATCAGCAGGAAGGACTTGCCGTCTTTGCTGAACAGAGGCGGAATGAACTGCTCGACCCAGCCATGCTTCTCTCTGTACTCGAGGGCCGTGGAGCAGTTTTGATCGGTGACGCTGCACATGCGGAAGTAGGCCTGATTCTGGACTCGATTCATCCAGGTGACCGAGACCAGGTCCTCCGTGGGGAAGGCCACCGTGGCCAGAATGGCCTCCTGATTGGCTAGTGGTGTCGGGGGCTTGATCTCGACGAGTTCTACGTTGCTGCCTTTGGACACAGCCTCCAGGTCCACGTGGAACAGCTTGACCGTGGGATTACGCACGCCGCTCTTTGGATAGTGCACGGGAATGACCGAGGGATACTGATTCCTCGGGCCCGGCAGGCCGTAGTAGGGTATGCTCATGATGGGCGTGAAGGTGTCGTCGAAGTAGCCGAAAGCCAACTTCTTGCCCGAGGGCGAGAACCACATGGCCTTGTTGGAGGCGAAGATCTCCTCCTCGTAGACCCAGTCGGGCACGCCGTTGTAGACCCGGCCGAACTCGCCCGTGTGCGTGATCTGATAGTCCTTGTCGATCTCGGCCTCGGGCCTGTAGTAGACGTTGCTCTGGTAAACGTAGACGAGGCCGTTGCCCTCGGGGGCCCACAGAGCCAGCTGCAGGGCTCCCAGGCCGTTGCTGCGCAGCAGCGTCTCCTCCCTCGTCTCCAGATTGACGATCTTGTACTGGGCCAGGTAGGTGTGACGGAACAGCCTCTGATAGTTGAAGGCCAGCAGGAGGTACTTGCGATCGGCCGAGAACTGCTGATCGAAGCTGGCCATGTTGGCGGTCCTGCTGATGTTGAAGACGCTGCGCGATCGCCTGGCCTGCACGTCGAAGATGACGATGTCGCCGTTGTCGTCCTCGTAGAGTATCTCGCGGCCGCTGAGCCAGGTGCCGTTGAAGCTGCGCGCGTTGAACGAGCCGTTGAGCCACTCGCGGAGCGTCACGCCGGGATGGGCCAGCGCCGGCTGATCGCTCTTCAAGGCGTCGACGTCGCTGGTCTTGTGGTTGCCCAGTAAGGGCACCGCCGTGCCGGTCACCACGAGCACCAACACAAACAACAGTATCATGCCGATGATCCAATTGCGGCGCGAAGCGCTGTGATTCCGTGTCGTCATGTCACTTATATCGAACACAGAGTCCTTCATTCTACGATAACGCGCGGCCTTTTAAAGCTGCTGCGCTGCTGCGCAGCTGATCCTATACTCGCACAACAACACAACACGCAGACAGCTGCTGCTGCTGCTGCCAGTCAGCTCACGAGGCTCGCACTCTCGCCACTACGGACTGTACGACACTAAGCCGTGTAGTCGCGCGCGCGACTATGGCTTATCGAGCGTAGTGCCGCGCGCCCGCCGTGTAGTCTCTTAGAGAAACCTCTCGCTGCTCGTGCGTCGCTGCAGGCCCACAGGTAGAGAGAGTGAGAGAGAAAGAGAGAGAGAGAGAGTGTTAATTTTTTTTATCTTGCTTCTCTATAGCTGATTACAGGCTGTGTGTGTGTGTGGTGCGCCTCGGCCTGGCTCTGGCCTGCCTCTCTTAGGTACACAGCGCCGCACGAGACTGAAAGAGGAAAATTAAAACGATTGGGTGCCAGGAGCAAAGTCAGATATAGACAGAGAATAGCTAGCTTCGCATACACATTATAATACTCAAATAGTATCATACACACACACACACATACATGCTCATGCCTCACACGTTCGGAGCATCGTAACGTTCTTTATTTTTATTTTTTTTATATGTGAAAACAAACAGTAGTCGTATTAAAACTTTAATGGCGCATGGAAAAGTACGATTATCGGTGCGTAAGTGATTATAAATTATTAGAAACGGGAATGTATATACGGCGCAGAGTTTCGAAATAACTATATATATGCAGCAAACATTGCGCAGAATTATCGAACGATTTTTACTTATATGAATGTGAATTATTACGCGCGACCGTGATGACTTTACGACGCTCTCGGTGGCATGTGATTTGAGTTGGACGTTTAAGAGACGGATTATTTAAGTCTCTATTAGAATTACAAGCTTTGTTTTGAATGTGTCAATTACACCGGTGTTACAACTATCGTACAATGACAGTAGTCTTCACCTTGAACTGATAAGTACGGATCTGATTCGAGTCCACTTTTTTAGCACATTTTCCAGTGCTCTGTGCAATCGATAATTAGAATTCAGCTCAGCGCGAGTTTGAATGAATTAATATTCAAAGGACAGCGTAGTGCAAAAAATAAATGCCACGCTCGAGAGCTAGGAATTTTAATCGCTCGATGAATCACTTGCAGAGCGAATTATACTTTTATTATAGCAAATTGATGCAGTTTAAAATGTAAGAAAATTAATTGCCTTCGTGCTTTACACGCAAAAAAGGTAAAAAAGTTGCTGCGAAATGAGAATGAAATAAGTTAAATCGTACAAGAAGTACTAATCAAAGTCTTTTGTGGACGGTGTATATTATCACGGCGGATGCGACCTGGTACGATAAGGATACGTGTCTATATACGAAGGCTCCAAAAAGTCGGATATACGCCCAAACGAGTGCCGAGAAGAAAGAGTTTGAGTTACATACGAGGTGCGAGCATAATTCGAGATAAACGTAACGCACACAACACAACGAGAGAAGCAGACTCAACTAAGAAATATAAAAGAAGCTAGCTAAGAATAAAGCCGTACCTTACACAATAATCTCCATCCTGCCGAGATGGATCGGCGCGGGCAAATGCGGCACTACTAGCTAGCTAGTGCTGGCGAAGAGACTCTGCAGCAGATCGGCGCGGTGCTGGCGTATTGCCGCCGACAGCCGAACGGCTTTTCGGGTCAAGGTGCTGGCGGCGCGGCGCTGCTTATTTGTACTTGCGGGCAACAGCTCGCAGTCGCTCAAGCAGGACGTTTACCAGATATATACCTATATTTTCTTTGTCTTGCACTTTGCAGTAGTAGAAGAAGAAGAAGAAGAAGAAGAAAAGCGTCGAGTTGTGCGCGAGGCTACCGAGCGCAGTGCTGGAAACGCAGTAGTAGTCGCGTCGAGAAGTGGCTGCAGCTTTCGGGTAAAAGCGAGCGGCGCGAACACATCCGCGAGAGACAATTCGACATCCGCGACGTCGATCGAGCTCTCCAGCTCCCAAAATCTCTCGTACGCCGCTGCACAGTTCCGCGCGCTGCAGCAGCTGCAACTGAAGGACACCGCGGCGGTTACTATCGATGCTGCAGCAGGAGAGCTCCTGGGTCAGCCAGTCGAGCTGGGCTGCGGCGCAGGTACTTTCGAGCGGCGGCACCGATATATCGTGACTGCGGCGTGGCTGGTCGCTCGCAACTCGGCTCTGCAGTACTACGTACATGTCGACTATAGCACCTTTTACGTAATGGACTTTCGCATGTTGTTGGAATAATACCGCCTGCTTATGTGTGTGCGACTCTTCGTCGTATTATATGTTGTGCCGAGTGCGTAAAACGTTACACGTTACACACATACATGATACTACTCGTGTGTCGAGGTATATATTATAATATGAGCATTGAATCCTTCCCTTCTCTTGTTGTATAGTTTTTCCCATATGGCGATCCTCGTTTACGCACTTTTATACATTACGTGCGTATTATGATACACACCTCGACATAAGCTCACGCGCGCGCCTCTACCCACGCGCACAGCACACACGGACACGCACGCACACTCTTCCAATATGTTATGATAGCTTACTCGTGTGCATATAAATCAGTGTCGGTATTTTGTATGTATGTGTGTGCTGTGTGAGCACACGAGCCGATCGCTACGCGCTAGATAACGAGTCAGACATCGAGGTCAATTTACTTGCAAGCTCTCCTATTTGAGCCGCTGCTGCTTTTTCTCTCTCTCTCTTGTTCCTTTGCTGCACATATATAGCCATCAAGCGCGCGATTGCAGCCGCGATTTGAACCTTTGTGCGGTATAGTGCAGTTTCGTCCACGTTAAAAATAGCCAGCTCTTGCGCATTACAGGCCGCTCGCTGCCATCATAATGAGCACATGTATGCGCGCGCGTCTCCAGCGAGTCCAGGCGAGCTTTTTCCGCGTATACGGGATATCGTATACGTAGAATAATCGTAGAATAATCCCGAGTAATGGCAAATATATAATTACAAACATCGACGAACGAGTTGTTGTCGTCGTGTGCCAGAGAGCGCAGGAGCGAAAAATTTCTTTTCCAAGAACCGTATCGATGAGTCGTGGCCGAGAATCGATTATATTTAGTACAGCAGGGAGATACGAAGAAAATGACAGGACAGGTGAAAATCGCTGACTGTAGCGCCGCTGGCTGCAGTTATTGAATCTATCAGAAAATCTTGCCGATGTGCATGTACGTGACAAGCGTCTGGCGCTGACGTGACTCGTAAAGCTCTAAACTGAAATTACATCTGCCAATAAACGTATTCAACGTGCGAGCAGGATGAACATATAGTGTCACAATGAAACTTTTCGACTCCGTCAAAAGGGGCAACGTCGAAGATAGAACTGTCGTAAAAATAAGGATATAAAGATGGTGTTTCAAACTTTTAAATAATTTTATACGCTTGCTATAAATTAACCGGTCAACAAAAGTCGACTCGGTCGACATTGCAAAAACTTCCCTCTCTCCAGTGGCCTTTATACGGTCATTGTGTCGAGATCGCTATCTGAGGCACCTCGGAAAATTCAGTCACATCGAAGCTGTTTTTAATGCACATTTGCGGGATGAGAAAACCGGTATTCTCTCTCTCTCTCTATTTTTTTCTCTCTCTTGGAGCAGGCGATATATATCGTCGACAAAATTTAACCAAGCGTTAAGAGAATTCGCGCTCGTTTCTTCGCCTCTTATTAGTTTATTGTGTAAGTTGGCTGTGTACAGCGCATGCAGCAGACACAGCTAGCTCTATTATAAGGTAAAAGTGTCGGTGCGGTGGTTTTTATCCTTGGTACTCTTGGTATAACCGACTGACTCCTGCCATGCTATTTTTCCTCGTCACTGCTGAGATCTCCCTTTCGAGACAATTTATGCGAAATATAATTTTATGCATGGAGAAAACTTCTTGCGCTCAAAGTTTTAGCATGACTACTTCGATGTGTGTATGTGTGTGTATGTATGTGTATCTCTTATAATGTATGTACAATGAATGATTGGCATTTTTACTCGCGCGCACACACACACTATTCTTAATGTTTCGTTTTCTAAATACGTCTGTGGCGAGAGACATTTCACGCTTATTACACTCACCTTCACGTTATTATTTTTGTGAAAATCAAAGGTACGAGTTTGATTATTAATTTATCTACGTGACCTACATCAGCGATTCGCCAATGATGCGAGGATTTTTTTTTTAAAATGATTTTTGCAGAGAACGCGTGGGAACATTTAGCATTACTACAGATATAAGTTAATGGTTAACAGCGAATTTGAAAATCATACTTTTTGAATAAATTACATCATACGATAAACAGAAATTTTACAAAAATAGATTATGATTTGACGAAGCTGGTATTATAAAGAAATAAATAATAATTTATGCAATTTTTTCATGTAGATGCTTATTGATTTTGCCACTACAACCTAAGTAAACTTTCATATTATTAGTTATTTTTTTTGTAAATTCTCAGAAAAATGTATCGATGCATAAATTTTGATCAAATTCTCATCCGAAAGTCGCAAATATTCATTAAAAAAAATGAACTATAGTGAGATTTTTCAAAGATTATCATCGTGCACTAATGATCACGCGACTATTGGATAATTAGTTTCAAAAATTGAATAATTTAGCCGCGGCTAACGACACAAGAAGGTCGAGCCGGGTACATTGAAGTCTTGACGAAACAAGTTATTACAGTTGCTCGCTGAGCCAGTGTTGAGTGAAAAATTTGCCTGGAGCATTCGGCGCAAGGCTGCTGCCTTTTACCTGAGACGCGCGAGCATCTGTCGAAAAAGCACTCGCTATTCTGCTCGCGTACCAAATATTTAGTCGAAACCAATACAATAGCTTCGAGTGCGTTGCTCTGTTGCGTGTTTGTTTGGTTTCCAATTTCTAGGATCATAACTATCAGCTCTGCCATCTATACCCAACGTATTTCGAATCGAGAGTTAACTTGTCACGACACCCGATTGAAGTTTGCCTGCCCGTGGCTTTTGAATGACCTTAGTTATAAATGTATGTCCACGCACATATCTTTTATATTCATAAATATTTATGAAAGATTTTTTTCGGCACTTGCATAGCCACCGGTTTGGCAGCATCGGAATCCAGGAATACATTATAATGAAGCTTTAAAAATTCGCCTGACGTTCGTCTCAAGACCAATGCCATGTATCGAATACCTGTACCTTGTTATTTGCGACGAATCGATTTTACGTATCGGGGAATTTGCCACTTTCTTCATTTGTTGAACGAATGGACATTAAAAAACTGTTTCTAAAGTTATTTAAGTCCATGAGGTTTTTTCATTATCATATTTTCATGAATCTTCACGCCTTTGAGTCCATTTTTGCTTGTTTAAAAAAAAGAAAGAACCTAAGATGTATACTGATACCAGACATCGATGTAGTTGCGGTGAATTTAACTACAGAAACTATTGTCAATGATACGGCCGAGAAAGTTTGACGCATATCATATACTAAATCGAAATCGTAGCTCGATACATTTGTACAATGAAATATGGTTCAATAAACTCTGTATTAACAATGAATTTTAATGATAGACAAAGACACTACATGTCACTAAAGAAAGGCAATTTATATCACAACAATATTTTCTAACACTTCATTCATGATTGTAACGAATATAAGGTAGTAAAAATTGTTGCTCTGTACGAACTGTTCATAGTTTTAATTTTAACGTGATGATTTAATTAGTTCCCCGTAAATCAGTAATACGCATGGTATTTTTTTAGATATTTAATTCAACAGAATAAAAGAAATGTATCGAAATTAAAATTTTATTTCAAAAGTTTCTGATTTAATTTTGTATTTTCGTCCAATTAAAAATTGGACGAGTATTTTATTTATAAAAGTCGGGTCGGTGCAATGGAGAACGAAAAGTTTCATCATTGACATCTGAAAACTCGTTACCCTTTAAATAAAGCAATCGAAACCTTGAAAGTCGTCGACACTAACGAACGCACGACGAACACGACGATACTTTTGATAGCATCATTTTGCTTTTCGTCGTCCAAAGCAATGCAAACACGCCAACTTGCGATATATTATATATATTTATACGTTTAAATCCTACAGGCTGTAATATATATTTGTTTTTTTCGATTTTTTGCTCCGATCATATTCGAGCCCGATACTTTCATTTTCAACGGGAGCGCGAGCACAAGTTTGTATAACGTAGTAGTAGCAGCAGCAGCGTGTTTCGACGAATGAAAAACGCAAAGTAACTGCAGCAGACTTAGCGCATTGATTAGAAGCGAGCGAGTTTTTCGTTAGAAAGCGCGATTTTTTTCGCGTCGAATTGTCTGCGAGGAGAAAATATTGTGTATCGTTGTCGAGCACGGCAAGAAACTATACGAGGATGCACAAACGTGAAAAAATACCTGGCAAGCTGGTCAAATAATAATAGCGACTGCGTGTTATAAGCCAATACATATGTCGTGGGTGCACGAATGCACTTGGAAGGATAGTAGATAGTAAGTTGAATCAAGGATGTGTCACTAACCTTTTCGTGTTAATCCCTCATGAAAAAGTGAGTCTAGGATGCTGCTCCGTGCACGGCTCGTATCGTGAGCAGCGGTCAGCGAGACGCGTCTTTCTTTGCTGCGGAAATTTCCTTTTGTCCCAGGGTGCGGAGAGATATCACACTCGCGAATGAACACCGTGTGTGGATGTATATTGATGCGCTGTGGCAAACTCGTGTACCAGCAAGGATATGCGTGTCTGTCCGTCTGTCTGTGTGTATGTGTCGGTGCAAGTGTGAGTGAGTGAGCGCGAGTGTATGCGTAAGCGCGCAGTTACACCAAGAACGAGGGAGCGAACACCGATTGGCGAGTTGCACTGCACTCGGTTACTTTCGCGGGGAAAACTTTCAAGGCTGCTGCTACTGCTTCTGCTGCTGTCGCTGTCGTTGGTGCTGTTGCCGTTGCTGTTGCTGCTGCTGCTGGCGTCGTTGGCTGCGAGGAACGATATCCTCGCGCAAAAACACGTCTGCAGTTTCGAAAGAAGCACAACGGGGAGCAACGCGATCAGCTGAGTTTCGGGGCCTTGTGTCGCAGGCACGGAAAAGAGAGAGAGAGTATACTATAGCGGATCGCTGCTTGCGAACTGCGGCTTGCTGCTGCTGTAATTCACGCGTTCGTGCGGTGCGGCGCGTCTTAGTCCGGCTTTGAGACTGACGAGGCGAGCGCGAAAAACAAGAGACTCGAGTCGAGCTATAGAGGTAAAGGCGACTTATCCGCGGCCCACGGCAGCAGCGAAGCTTTCTACGAGTCGAAAGGGGCCCCTCCGCGAGCGGCTACGCCAGGAGGGGGGCCCGAAGTGTGGGCCCATGCTGTACACGCGCTCCTGTATACGCGCTGCACGCGGAGCTTCGATAACAGGTGACTCTCGGCTGTTCGGCTTAAATTTGCCTCGCGTAAACACGGAGAGACGTTTCGCGGACGGGCCAGCGAAAGGCCCACCTGACTCTCTGCTGCTACAGGCGAAACGATTTAGCAGATCGTTGCAGAAATTGCAGCGTTGACCTTATGCGATTCGCAGGTTTAAACAGCTTAACGCGAGCTTTGTGAAAAGGCTACTTATTCCAAGAGATAATTAAAATGACTTAATGAAAGGATTAATAATGTCGAAATTTTGGGCACGATTGAGAAAGCCTTTAAAAATAACATGACAATTCAGACAAGAGATATTAATCCTTAGAAAATCCATCGCCTGGAGCAATATATTTGGAGATGGCGCAGTTTGAGATTTTTGAACTATGATAACGTCAATCATTTCGACCAAGCTATGAGTCTAAATTTTATGAAGATTTTATTTTTAAATGTTTTTTTTTAAGTGGATTCATATTGACAAAATAAAATAGCAAAGTTCCTGAATTTTTTGTCCCATTTGTAAAAACCCGCTTAGCTATAAATAAAAAGAGTTTTTGAGTGTGAAAAGGTTAATTTAATTTTAAGCCAATGTCATACAAATTTTCAACAAGCTGAAATATATAGAAATACCATATTTCGGTTCAATTCACTGAAAATGATTTTTACTTAGTTGCGTTACTCGCAAGTATGAAATTTCGCAATTACTTCACATTTCTTTTGATATTAATTAAAGGTAAGAGTTTAGAAACAAGGTTAAGCTTAAAAAATTGTAGCCCTATACAATTATGCTTAACTAAAATGTTTTTTTTTTCATCAAACCATTAATGCGTAATGTAAAAATAACATGTGTCAAATACCGATCTTATACTAGTGCTATGCGTGAAAGTAGACAGTTTTTTGATGCTCGATTTAATTAAATGATTTCATGGGCTAGGTTACTTTCACATCAGTTAGCACTTGTTTCCAAATTGTTTTGATAAATTCAACTTGTTTCCATTTTAATTATATTTTTCGTTGAAAAATAGAAACCAATATTTTTGGATATACTTTTATAGTTATAGAGTTTAGAAAATCTAGCATATTTTTTTACTTATTATGAATTTTTCTTTTATTTACAAAAATTCAATTTATAAATTTTAAGACAATCAAGAATAAATCATTTTTCAAACATTCATATAACTTTAAAATCATCTTCAATTTAAATTCCAGGAAACGAGTATGAGTATTTTAGTTCCCTAATGCTACAACCTTCATAATAAGAATTTTACTTATCATACAGGGGTTTTTCGAATGAAACAATTTTGTAGGAAGAAATGATTTTCTTTATATAAAGCTTATCCTTTCAATTTTCAAAACTCACGTCGAGCAAGCAAGAATTATTGTTTCCTGAATAGCACAATCACGCGTCGTAAAAAATGTCTTGAAATTTAATTTAATATTTTCGTTGGGCATTTCGAAAAATCTATTTATCGGGCATCCCACAGAACTGTATTTTTGGGGCTTTGGGCTCTTTGGGGTTGCTACCTAAAAGTGCTACAACAACAACAACAACAACAGAAGCTATGTAGGGGGTCAGAAAAATATTTGCTTTACATTTTAAAACACTTTTTTTAAAAGTGTTTTTTACAATTTTTACATCTTGAAAATTTATTAAACTTCGGTTTGAAGTTTCATTACATTGAAAAATTGTTTATTGTCTCATCAAAAAATCTTCATTTTATTTTTAAATATAAATTTATATTTTACCTTTTTTATATTCAAGGTCGAAGTCTCTTAAACATTCTCCTTCTTACACATAATTATTGACTGCACAAAAACGCTACGTTTTTTATTTTTTACTTGATAATTCTCGTTTTTCAAGTCTTCAAAAATTTTATTAGCATTGCTTTTAGGATGATTTTTTTACGCAAATTTTATTCAATTGCCTACGTTTTGCAAATATATTTTTTTCCTATTCAACGTAAATACCTGAAAAACAATAGTACATGTAATAATTTGTGTATAATAATACTAGTATCAATAAATTGATTCATAATTTATAAAAAGCATCTTTATTATGAATTTTCGAGTTCTTTATAACCCACATAGTTTTAAATTGATGTGATAACAAAAAAATGACATTAATTTTTTCCAATTACGATTCAATTACCAAAACTAGTAGTCAATTCAGGTCTTTTTAGAGAATTTTTTTTTTTGAAAATTTCCAGTAAAAATTGTATAGGACTTTTACTTAAGTCACTCGGGACTTTGTTAAAAATACTGTACAGAAATTCAAAGAATAAAAAAATATTTTCAATGGCAAACACTAAACCATTTAATCATTATAATACTTAACAAACATAATTTATGCAAATCATAATTTTTGTTTATTTATCAAAGCAACCGTAGATATTTTACCATTAATTACAACTCCTATGACCAATTGAATTGAATTTTGAAGATCACATTTGTAATAAAGTTATGCGCTGTTCGATGTGGGGTTTTAGAGTTATACTTCTTTTTTGTATGAATGTTTCTCTGCGTATATCGCGCTTGTGTGTAAGATAATTTTGCGTCAGTATGAATGAAATTTTTATTCCAATTTTGGTGTATATTTAATTTAATTATACGCAAGCTTATATATTAAGAACATAGCTGCTCAAGGGTAGAGGGGAAAAGTGTCGTCAAGGAGCTATCAAAATCGGGGGATAACCTCACTAATATTACCAATAGTACGCTCAGTCGCTATTAAGAAATTAATGCAGTAAGCCAATGTTTGCAAATAATATTTTTACGCACGCCAAAGATATTTTTTCAAACGATCGTTTCTGTATTGTTAAAGAAGAGCCGTACGATGATTCGTCGGATGTTGACGATGATTGTGATGATCCAGTGAATTCTCAAGCTGATTACCAAGTCAAAAACGTTGAAACATCAGTGAGTCTTATAATTTGAATTATACTCGGTTTTTTACTATAAAAAATTACAACACAATTTCAATTTAAGGCTGATAATGTGAATGAAGCGATACCGTCTACATCTATCTGCAAAACTGAGCACCACAGTTTTCAACCTATTGTAAAATTAGAAAACGAAACTCAGACTGATAACATCGGTGACGATATAATTTTTGAGTGCAGAGATGTTAAATTGTCATCAAAACCTTCATTGACAACCACTGTAAAATCAGAAAATCAAACAAATAACTTGAATGAGAAAAAGGTAAATAATTTTAATAAAAAAAGGATTCGATTACGATAATAACTGTCGATTTCGAGAAAAGTCCCAATTGGAACTTGACGAGTCTCAGAAGGTGAAAATACTCGGAAAAAGGACTCGCAAAAGTGTAAAAGGTATCAAAAAAATAATCGGGAAGAAGCGAGTTCAAAAAGAAATATCAAAACGGCACAAAAGGGCGTTAGACAACTTGAATGTGAAGTTTGTAACAAGTCATTTGCAAACAAAGGAAACCTGAATCATCACATAAATTTAGTACATAATCAGAACAAATCCTTCGAATATGATATTTGTCACAAGTCATATAGCCAAATGAATTACCTCAAAAAACACATAAATGCAATACATGATGGGAACAAACCCTTCGAATGTGACCAATGTCACAAATCCTTTGGTGACAAGAGTGACCTCAAACGTCACGTCAATACAGTACATTTTCGGAGCAAACCTTTTTAATTCGAGATTTGTCAAAAATCATTTCGACAAAAAGGTCACCTTAAAATTCACATAAATACAGTAAATAATAAAAGCAACTCCTTTGAATGTGATATTGTTATAAATTCTTTGGACAAAAACAAACGCTTGCAAGGCATATAAATGCAGTAAATAATGGAAAAATGCCTTTTGAATGTGATATTTGTCACAAATAATTTGGATGAAAATGTACCCTTAAAGAACACATGAATGCAGTACACGATCAGAGCAAACCCTTCGATTGTGATACGCGTCACAAGTCATTTGGACGAAAGGAAACCTTGCAAGACACACAAGTATAGTACATAATCAGAGCAAACTTTTTGAATGTAAAATTTGTCACAAATCATTTAGACTCAATCATCACCTCAAAATTCACATAAATACAGTACATAATCAAAGCAACCCCTTTAAATGTGATATTTGTCATAAATTCTTTGGACAAAAACAAACGCTTGCAAGGCACACAAGTATAGTACATATTGGGAGCAAACCCTTTAAATGTGAAATTTGGCACCAATTACTTTCAGACATGTGTAATCTCAATATACACATAAATACAGTACATAATCGGAGTGATACCTTTGGGCGAAAATATACTCTGAAACGTCACGCCAACGAAGTACATGATCGAAAGAATTTTGAAAGTTGTATTGTAAAAAGGCTGGATTTTCCTATCAACTACATAGGTTAATGTAGACCCCCGCATAAACCTCAAAGCTCACATAGTGATGGTAAATAATCGTAGCAAACCGTGTTTGAGTGTAATATTTGTCAAAAATCATTTGGACGAAAAGATACCCTCAAATGTCACGTCAATGAAGTACATCTTCAGAACAAACCTTTTGATTGTGATATTTGTCACAAATCATTTGGGGAAAAACAACAGCTCAAAAGGCATAGAATTGCAGTTCATAATCGGAGCAAACCGTGTTTGAGTGTAATATTTGTCAAAAATCAATACTTATATGAATGCAGTAAAAATTATTTGGATACCACAGTCAACTTGAGCGTCACGTCAACGTTGAATATGAAGAGATGCCAGATAATTTTCGATAAATGATTCTAAAAATTTTTCTGATAAGACCTTTTGGGGTTTTAATTCATTTTGCATTTTTGCATTATTTATTTAAAGAGAAATCACTTCAGGTTTTCTGGAAGAATACAACTTTTGAAAATATTTTTTAAACTAACAAAAATCATATATTTTTGTATAAATGAAATAAAATAACTGTTTTTATTTCAAAGATAATTAAATTTATTGTCAATTTTCATACTGGTAATTTATAACGACGTCTGATAATAATTATGTATAAGTATAGCAAGCTATACCATACATTGGCTGAAAATTTGAATAGTATATCTTAGGAAGGTAATGCTGGTAAGGATGGTATCATTACTTTTTAACGTTTCCGTAAGATGTCAGTGATACTTAAATTTATGGACCTTATCTTCATTTCTGCATAAAAAGGGTATGACAGAGTTTTCATATTTTGGCGTATCACTTGACACTGTGGGAAGTTCACAAAAATATTTATACATTTTATATTTTTTGTTACAAATATAATTTTAAAAATCAACTAAATTCTATTTCCCCTCGCATCTTTGTACAAATCCTCATTTATTCCATATAAACGCGGAGAATCTTGACAATCAACCTGTATGAAAAATAAAAAAAATGTAACAAATTTATTTATTTTATATTGTAACGTAGATTAATTTAAAAATGTATACCTTGAACCACCAATCACAAACACGAGTTGTTTGACTGAACACCGTACCATTGGGACAAAGAAAACTGAATTTTTGTCCACCGGGCACGCACCAATGCCATACCTAAATATTTAGTACATTATAATTGTTAGATCATTTAACAAAAATATCATTATTTCATAAAAAACATTGTGCTTACTTGACATCTAGTATCAGGATCGGCATAATAGCCTGGTATTTTATTTCTACAGGTGAAACTCAAACCGAATGGAACAGTGTTGTAAATAGGGTAGTCTACTCCAGGCGTATATCCATCTACTTGCTGTAATAAAAAATATCGTTATTTTTAGTTCAAAATGAGAAGTTTCTTCACATTAAATCATTGGTATTTTTATTAAAAAAATTAATAGTAATCTCTAATTACATGATGTTTATACATCATTTTGTTTAAATTAAAACAGAAAATAATAATTAAGTTATTAACATAGACGAATGTAAGGAAAGCCCATTAAGCCAATGAGCTTAAAGTAAAAAAAGGAGTCCCAATAATTGATAAAAAAATTAATTAAGTAGATTATATCACACAAAATAGGTCTCTATTTCTTATACACCATTTGTTCATGGATTTTTGAAACAACAGAATATGTCCGTTAAACTATTGTCTATTGTTTATTGTCTCTATTTATCACGAAAAATTGAGTAAATAATTCTTTTATTTTGCTAGAGTAAGTCCATTTTCAAGGATATTGCTTCCGGTGAATGGCCAGTCGACATTGCCTAGTTTCTTGTTATGTTTTTGTATTTAAGTCTTGTTAAAGATTATTCATCATGACAAAGAAAGGATAATTTCTTAAAATCAAAAAATAAAACTTGATCTTGATAAAGACTTCAAATTAGATTTGCTTTATCTCGTTGTAAACATTATTGTTAATGCGATGGAATAATTCTCGAAGACTTTTTTAAGATTTATAGGGTAATATGTATGTTCAAATGTACTACCGATATAAAAATACTAATTTTCATAAAAAGAACTTAATAATGCAAGGTGAATATTAAGTTAAGTATTTGTTAGAAAATTAACTTTATAATAATTTTTTGGATTATCCTATCAAATAAAATGTCTAACGTTATTTGTTACGTCATTTCTATGTCATAATTTACTAGAAATTGAATTAAATATTTTCGAAATTCCAAATTTGATATAAAGTCTAATAACTATGAAGATCTAGATTTTTCAAAAAGTTACTCAATAATGCAAAAATAATTTGCATTACCATTGATTGCATACATTGAAACTATAAATTTTTATCAATGAAAAGTAGATTAATTAATTAATGAGCTTGAGAGCACAAGAAACTATGTGAAAATTACAAGACACGTTCACGCGTTCACTTGCCATAGTTACGCGGTAACTCGTGAGAATAAGGCGGGCGAAAAATGATGCACTTCTCGACACCCACGTTTCAAATTCACAGTTTCGTAAAGGATTTCATTCATCGGTTCATTTTTTATGTGTAAATCAACTGTTGCATAAGTAAATTTCTGCATTTCTCATGGAGCGAAATAGTTTTAGTAATTGTTTTAGCGTTATGCTTCTTCTTGTAATTAATAAGTTTAAAAAGAAGAAAGATTTGGGTATAGAGTAGGAAGTATATTTTTCTCCGATAATTTTCATGACGTAATTCAAATAATTTTTTTGGCCGATCGAAAGTAATAATTTTTTCAAGCTGTAAATATATGAGTCTGAATTATAAAAATATAATACTTACTGCTAAGGTAGTATGATATACCAGAAATAACCCAATGATAAAGATGATGCTTGCTGAGCAAAATCTTGAAATCATCTGAAAAGTAATTTTTCCTTTGTTACGTTCTAATTGAATCATTTTTTTTTCTGCAATTTTATTCTATAAATTTTTTTGGATTTTTCAAAACAGGAATTAATTGATACACAATTTATTTTTTGATTGACTTGGGTCTCGTAACTTGTACCACTCATAAGTTTTCCTATCGTAATAATACAAAGAAATTATAATATGATTCATCGTATTCTAAAAAAATTAACTGTTGATTCATTTTAAAAATTAAACGCGAAGTTTGAAATCTTTTACAATGATATTTTGTACTTGAAGTTTTTACCAAAACGTAGTTACCAATGAACTGTTAAAAACGCAAATGCTCGTTTTTCAACCAAATTGAGTTTTTAACTACTTATTAAAATTGACCATTGAACTTTATCTACATTTAAAATGTATTGGATAATATTCCTAGTCTTTATTTCGAAATTCCCAATAACAAGGTACATATGACATTTTTCTTAAATTTACTACGAAAAAATTGTAAAGTCGTATGATATCAACTCTTTTTTTCAAAAAAATTAAAGATTAAAAATATGGCACTTGAGCTGTAAAAATTGGAACCAATTGAACAACACCTTTATTAATTTTTAGATTTCCAAATCTTATTCTTCAACCAGTATCCTTGCTAATTGCTTTCATTTATTATCATATTATTAATCGAGCACTTTAATCACTAAAAAACATGCACTCGTAAACTACAACGATGAGAATGACAAAACTCAACTACTCCGATATAAATTGTTTTAACGAAGTTGACTCGGCATGCCTTGCGGCGCAAAGTATCACCGATAATGGGAATTCGGTACACGGTAGCAACGAGTTTTATACATTCAACGGGTAGAAGAAAAAGAGGTGAGAAAGAGGGAGGGTTACATCTTCTTCAGAGAGCTCTTCTTTCTGATATATCCCACGCACACACACAATCATACAAAAACAGACGCATCTCCCCGCCTGCATAGGCCATAGCATGATGCACATGGGCGAATCGAAGTCTGTGTATGCGCGGCTCTGTGCTGCTGCAGGTATTGCCTCGCGATAAATAGCCTTGCAATAAAGCCTCCCACCTAAAAAGCGTGTGTATATCAGTGGCGGAGTTGCAGTAGCCGAGCTGTGATTCTTGAAAAGGTGGAAGACGAAAAGGTGGAAAGACGCAATCTAATGACGATGAACCAACACACACCCGTCGTTGTTGTTGTTCCTGAAGACAATAAAGCAGTAGAGGCAGCATGCACAGGGTGGGGGATCAGCCCGCCAGAGGACCAAGAGGCTACGGATGCGTATGTGTATGTGTGTGTGTATGTCGGGACTACTTCAATGCACTTATGCAATAAGATACGGCGCGATGCGCGCGAACAGTGTTAAGAGGCGGCCTGGTACACACTCAAGTATGCTTTCTTACGGCTTTGGAGCTCGGCTATGGGCCAAAGGTTCCCCATGCTGCGTGCGTACGCCTATGGTACCGATCAGCCTCATCCAAGCGTGACGAGTAACACTCGATCCTTATTATGCTAATGCGGCGCGAGGCTGGGCCACACGTGCTCCATGTATAATATAAGAAGCGGCAATCTGGTGCGTTTTCGTAATTGCTCCCTTCGTTATGCGTGTGGCGAACAAGCCTGTGGCGTAATATACAATACCGAGACTATGTACAACAACATATTTTCACGATGTTCCGCGCGCAGACAATGAAGATCCAGCCATCCAGATTATTTCGCGCGCCGCGAACGAATTCTCATATCTGCACGGGCTTTCGAGTACCGCAAAATGTCTGTCTGACTCTTTTCTTAATCAGAGTAAATAAGATTCTCTCTCTCCCTCTCTCTCTCTCTCATCGTCCCATTTATCCGAGAGTTGGATAATTTTCTTTCTCGCCTATTGCTAAACGCTGCTGCACTTTTAAATAAATCGTAATGAGATATCCGAGTGTGGTCATTTTTATGTAATTCAAGAGGGATGTATATCGAGTGTTATATTTGTCGATGCAATTTAAAACGAGCCATAAGTGCATTTGAATGGGACGAGTCGTGGTTATTTTGCTGTAACTTTGGAACACGGCGATCTGATTGATGCGCGGCGTCATGTATCGTTTCACTTGGTTATCACTTGATACCATCTTCTTGACATAATTATCAAATAATATCTGTATAATATTGACTTATATAATTCGAAATTTATACACTGAGAAAAAAATTTCATTGATTCAATGAAATTAAATTTAATATTTAATACACTATTAATTTAATGAATATGATCGATTGAAGCAATCAAATTTATATAAAAACAATTAAATATTTTGTTGGAAGAACAACGAACAAAATATTTAGTTCAGTCAACAAATTATATAATAATTTCTATTAAATCATATTATTAAATGAACAATATGGATTTCCTTGGAATTATGAAATATTTTAATGAAATATTTCATTGGACCAAAAAAATATGTTGTCCCAATAATGTTATATTTCATAATTTCAATGAAATAGAATGTTTATTACGAATATCATAAAATCAATAAAATATTTATTTGAACTCATAAAATGCAAATTGTTGCTTTAATAAAATAATTATATGATATAATAAATTATAGAATTTCCCTTGCGTAGCGACTGAATTGTAATAGAATTAATTTGTAAGTGTAATCGAATCAATAATAACTTTTCAAAATAAACATGATCTATGATCATGAGTCAATGAAATGTTCATAAATATTAATAAAAGTTGAAATTACACACAGGTGACATCAAATTCTCGAGTCAGAATATTTTGTTTTCGTCGCTCGCGACACCATATTGGTAAAAAATTTCAACCTTTATTTTCAAATTCCATTACCACATACAGATTTTAGATGATAGAAGCAGATATGTTATATTACTTCAACAGATAAAATGAATGATCGTTTTTTTTTGTTACTATCATCACATTTTATTTTCAAAATGTTATTTTGTACTCGCTATAGCCCGCCTTTATCGAACGCTAAAACATTCGATTTTCCAAGAATTTCAAATGCAGTCCGTTGCTCTACTCGCCGAATACGGAGTAGCTCCAATCACATTGTTTTGTTTTGAGTTTCACCTTGCGCATACCAGTGAGAGAGAGGAAAGCCGGCAAAAATTTAATCTGTGTTGTGGTGTTCGAATATCCAGTGACCTATTGCTAATTGAAATCTGCGCATTGTCTAACGGCCGATAAAATCATCATGGATGAAAAAGTACAAGACTGGCTTAAGCAGTGGGACCTCGAAGAGTATATTGATACTTTTAAAAGTGAGTATTGCTTTCTTAAGTACATATTAACACATACTCAATTATTTTTAATTTGTTAATATAATGAAATATTTTATTATGATAATTAAATATTTAATTGCATCAATGAAATGATTTATTTTTTGTAGTTCACCCCACGTACCTAGATGGCGCACTTCAAAACTCGCAAGTGGCTGAACAAATTTTTGATTACTATATAAGAAAGCTCTCATCTCGTATCTCCAATGAGATTGAGCGTATATAGTTGTAAGTTGCGTGCGTGTGTTTGTAAATGAATGGAATGTAACACTATTTCTATAGATGTAGATAGGCAAAAAACTTATAATGTCAAAAAATATATAATGAATGTAATTAAATTCTTTATAAACAATGTTTCATTGCAGGTACTGGAGTCAATCAACATATGCGATTACATCAGTACTCCCGGACTCTCCCTTAGTACGACATACCGATTAAATTAATAATTTTTCATATATACATATTAGTTTTTACAAATTTTCCTTTATTTGAACGAAATATTTCATTGATTGAATAACTGAATCATCAAATTCATGAAATATTTCATTCATTTTATAATATGTTCGATTAAGTCTAAAAAACCATTTGATGGTATCAATAACTGAAATATTAATTTTAAATGATATTTCATTGAGATAATAAAACTATTTATTAAAGTGAAATAAATAAAATATAGATTTGATGAAATATTTTATCTTTTCCATTCATATTTTATCAATCTAATAAATTTATTTTATTTAATGGATGAATTATTTAACAATTTTAACAAATAATTTCATTGATCAATAAAATAAAAAAGATTATTTCAATGAAATTATTTTATAGATTGTATTTAATTAAATAATTTAATTGAATCAATGAAATTTTCATTGTTTCAATGATTTTTTTTTCTCAGTGTATCTATTTGCGAATTTCATTTAAAAAACGATGAAATAAATCTCTGGTAGAAATTCTCAACAGTTTCATGGCTAGTTTTTGTCAAAAGAAAAAGTTTCTTGGACTCAAAAGGGCCGTTAGAACTTTACGTAAATTCGCCAATTAGAGTCACCTACCCAGTGAATGAAAGGTTTCAAAAAAGTTTGCTTAAATTTAGCTCAAATCAACGTTTTTAATCAATTAAAGGCTATTATTCAGATGGATTATAATAGTAAATGTATTTCTCTACTGAATTGAATTTTTGCAGAATTTTTACTTTCAACTTTCGTTAATAAAATAACATATATAAGGGAAACGATGCACCAGTGAATGAAACATTTTTACCAGTAAATGAAACCATTTTCAGAGTGATTTAATTAATGATAATATATTCAAAAAGTTGTTAAAAACTATTGAAATATTTAGTATTAATGCTCAATTATATTATAAAATTTCACTACCGATGAATTAGTTCAGTATAATTAAGTTATATTTAATTTATAAATAAAGTTTCATTCACTGGTGCGTTTTCAATCACTGGGGAGGTGACTTTATATTCTTTTTACCATTCTATGGAAATATAGATAAAGTTCCATGTTTTTTAATGATTGTTTAAAGAGCAATTTAAAAACCCTGTTAGCGTTGTTTTTAGTGGATACTGAGTAGTCTATAACCGAAATATACCATGGCACCAGTGGTGGTGTGGCTGCGATTATTTTTTGTTGAAGTATAAGTATTGGCGGATATTGATTAATTACAATAATTTTTATTTATTTTAAGATAGGAACAATATCTGATAATGAATTTCGTTCTCGTATATAAGGCATTTTATGCCGAAATCGCTTATTTTCTTTCTCACCAGAAACTTTAATTTTAAATATCTCAGAAAGCCTTTTTTTAAGATTTTTTTAAAATAGTTTAGATCGAAAGCTGAAGAAGTGCAGCGATGAGCATGTAAAAACGCGAGATTCTGTACCGCACCGGATATCACACGCATTTTTGCTCACAAGTGATATTTTCCTTGAAAGCATGCTTTGACTTATACAATTAATTTTGCTCAGCTACTCGCAGTTTGAGTTTTGTAGGTTTTTATTGGCATAATTTAACATTACATCGCCAGAACACTTTTGCAGCCACTTGCAGATTTACGGATTTACGGATATAGGAACTCGCCATCTAGTGGTGGAAGTTTAAAGTGTTATTATGGTATTAAGAGCAGTTGAAAATTGATCCAAGTTTTTTGAAACAGTCAAGTTGTCAGAACATTCAAAATGCTTTTAATATCTTAAACACAATAGTTATAGAAAAACAAGCCACTCAATGTTAACGTATTTCGACTACCAATTTTCGCTCACTACGTACTCTTTTGTTTCTATAAATTTAAAAGTCTTTATGCATCAAACGGGGTATCTAATCACTAGAGTAGGTTTTGATTTTCGTATAAAGATTGATCAGACTCCTTTGCAAACAAACTTTTATCGAAAAGTACTCGAGGGGGATCGCACATTAGAAAGGAGGCAGAGGATGTTTCGATTTCCTTGTTACCTCCGCGCAGTTAAATTTACGTATAGCTCGGGCCAGCTCGGCAAAAATTAGAGAGGCACACAGCGGACGGACGGACGGACGGACGGACGAGCGGCTCAGCAGTGGTTTCTCAGCAAGTGGGCCCAAGTATGTACGTAGCTAGATATAGAGGCAAGTAGCGAACGCGCGCCTGGCACGGAGCAACAAACGGTCGCTCGGCGGTGGCAGCTGCAGCAGCAGCAGCGGCGGCGGTTTAAACGCGCGGCGTCGGTCGAGGCCAGGCTCCTCTGCACAGCTTTATTATCAGTAGACCGCGACACGGCACGAGTTGCATTGCGCTCGTTCGCTCGCTTGCCCGGGACATACACACATCTATATATATATACAGCTGCAGTGGATCGCGGCTCATGTGCCGCAGTCCTGCACACGAGCGAAGCAGTTGCTTTGGTTCGGTCTCTCTCTCTCTTTCTCTCTACTCGCTGTGCTGCACTGTAGCGGCTCGCGATCGCGTCCCACATTGTCTCGTGCGGGGGATACATACATGCACATAGCAGGTATACATACAACAGACGTTGCCGCGCGATTATGTGCATGTGCAAGTGCGTGTCGTGCCGTGTATTATAAATACGGACTAATCGCGTGCAGCGGCAAGCATGGGCTCTGTTAGCCGTGCCGTGCCTGCGTCGTCGTCGTCGTTGCATGTGTCCTACTACCTCGGCGGCGGTCTCTTGGGCCTGCTGCTGCAGCTCGTCTAGTCAAATCGCTTCCTTCCTGCACTGCAGTCCACGCGGCGCTCTGCTGTCTGTGTCTGTGTTTGTGTTGCCGACGCTGCGCATTTATATTTTTTGGCGTTCCGCCGTTCTGGATAGCAAAGTTAGTACTTGGATCTCTCTTACCAAGCTCCTTATACCTCTTTCCGTTATACGCACCTCTATTCGAAAGATTTAAACTGCTGCTGCTGCTGCCAACGATCGGATGCCGGAGCCAGTGTGAAATTATATACTCGGATGTTTATTCCTACATTTCCTGCATCAAATGGCAATTTTTTGAGAGAAAATATCCTTAGCTCCGGCATTGCTTTCATCGTTTGATTATTTATTTTGCAGCTTTGATTTACGTTTACGTACTTATGATACATTGATATACTGTACTGACTCTGCTGCTGATGCTATAATTCGTTGCTGCAGCATCGCGTGGCAAACACACAGTTTTCGTGCGCCACTTTCATAGCTCCGTTTTTGTCGCAATGAGCCAATTATTTTTTCAGGTTTGACCTTTATTTCTCTTTTAACACCGTCACGTTCGGTAACGGTCTCTCGGCTGCGATTCTCACTGATGCGCGCGGACGATGTGCATACACACACACACACACACACACACACACACACGCGTGTACACGTGCTGCACATACATACTATACATTCGTGTATTTTCAATGTCACGTCGAATTTGTTCAAATTCAGCCGTTATAATCGGTTAGCGCGAATGGATTGTATTACGATCCAGCCGTGCACACACTGCACTCGGGTCTTTCTTTTGTTTCGTTATATCTCGGCTCGCGATCGGTTTACATAATACGTAAATACACCGGATACAAGTAACTTTTAAACCGTTGCAGCAGTAGCAACAGCACCAATGCCCAATAGTTTATTATTTATAATTTGAAAGTGCGATTGCTGATCTGGCCTAAATATTTCTCGTCTCTCTAGGATATATTCATAAATGCCCGCAAGAAAGTTGCTCGAGCTTGTGTAAGCTTATATGAATGAAAAAAGGTCAGCGAATATTTTTCACCGATCTCATTTATGCATACATTCAAAAAACATTTCTCGATTTAAAAAAAAAGTAGTAGTTATAAAGGAAATGCCCGAGCAACCTTACTAGCTGTGGTAATTTAACATTTGATTCGGAATTGCATTGTACGCAAAAAGTCTATTATCTGTCAATCAGTAATGCAACAAAAAAATGGTGACGCTTGCCGAGCGCGAGAGACACCTGCACCTGCTGCAGAGAGTGGCTAATCTCGATCGTTTTTTCACCCTCCCCATTTTACTGCATAATTTCACTACAGCTCTGCACTCTGCGTCGGCTCAGGTGCACACATTTACACACGTACACATGGTAAAGATATAACACAAGCTTACTTTAACTGTATATAGCACGTAACACGAACTTTACAAACAAAAGTGCGTTAAAACTGCTTCTTTTTTTCCGAGCTTAACAACGTCGACCAATGGCGCTAATAAATCATTCGTAGCTTCGAGTACATGCGCTATATCTAAGAGCACCCGTGTAATTTATAAATATAATACGCAATAATGATACGGAGAGCTCGATTAGCACCTGATTACACTCTCATGTGCTTTGCCGAGCGCGCCAAGATAAGAGAACTCGATGCGCTATAATAGCGATCGGTCGGCTCGGAGTCGCAGTTGCTGTTCTGCTCTTCGCTGCTGTATAGTGATATAGACTCAACGACGACGAATATATGTATATATAACACATTGTGTGTACTACATGACTGTTTACTGATTTTGCTCAAACTTGACGCATAGTAATTTACCTTTTTCAAGATTCCACGCACACAATGAGTACGTAAACGCTTATTTACCATTTTTTGCCGAGACACTCATGCATTGATATTTCTTTTTTTTCACATCTACTATCCTTATTTTTGACAGAATACAGTTTAGTAATTATTATAATTATAATTGAAATGCTATAAGCGTGCCAAATAATTTCGATCCAGTTTCTTACTTTGTTTTTTTTTAATTTTATCGACTCTTTATATAAAATTTCATTTCATCTGATAACAATTGTATCTCATTCTCTTAATCAATCGTTTTCTCAGTCGAGATTTTATTATAATTTATACAAACAATTTCAACAACAACTTGCGATGAATCGAGAACATTCACTCAATTATAATACTAAAATCTATTATAGTACTTTAGGGTTTAATAGCAATAGTACCCAAGTACTCAGCTGCTTAATATATATTTTGCTGTTGCATGTCAAAAAAATATTAAATGTAAGTCTTGGCATTAAAGCTAAGTCTGTTGCTCGCGGGTCAGTGCGTATGTACTATGATCGTTACGTGCCCATGCGTAACAGGGGGACAATGCTTTCCGTTGGTAAAGGGGACTATGTATGGTTTTTTTGGAACCGAACGCAATGCGCTCGTACGAAGAAATAATAAGCTGTGCATATGTAGCTTTTTTCGAAGTAATCATTGATCTTATTACAGTAAAAAATAGTAAATTATATATTTTTGAGTTGGCTGGACTGGGCTGGGTTAAAGAAAAACATGTAACATTTATTAATTACTTGAAGTCTAAAAAAAGTTAGAGAATCAAAATTAAAAAATTTCTAGGATTTTTACTCGGGCTAAAACAGGAAATTAAATGTGTAGAAATGTATCATGATTTTGTTTCCCTGCATGTTCCCCTTTATCAAATAAATAGAATGACTCAAGTATAAATCAAGTATATCAACTGTAGTAGACTGCAAACTCGAGAACTGCATGATGCTAATTTTAACAATTAAAACAAAATCTCAATAAAATCACCAAATTAAATTACCCAAGAACTTTTTCTTTTCAATAATATTTCATTTAAATTATTTTCTTTGTCTTTGAAGTGGGTAATATTAATGTTTCATACTGTTGTTGCTACGATCGTTGTCAATGAAACGGAATCCTGGATAAAAATGCTTATTTGTGTGATAGAACGAACTAAAAGCACGACCCTGTAACGTCGGTGCTATTTACATTAATGAATCTCTCCCTACTAGTAACTCTCTTACCTGACTCATTTCCTGTAGTTTCAAGAGTCTTTTCAAGAGTCGGAGATAAAATTTCTATTTTCAAATAATGATTCTTTCAACGTTTTAAATGCCCTATAGAAAAATCCACTTGGATATTGAAATTTTGTGTTTTTAAAATGTATTTCTTTAATCATATTCTTTGTTTTTATCATTTATTATTTTTGTTTTCAATTTTTATATTTTATTTTTGTCTTTTTGTATTAATTCTAGGACCAACCTATGTACGGATATTCTGTGCCCCCTATAGGTCCTTTATCAATACATATTCATGTATTGAAAAGGAGTTTGTCAATTAAATATTATATTATATTATTCGAATGGATTGTATCATTCACTTTTTACAAGAGCGCAAGTCTGGGTTTTTAAATTTTTTAATACCTCATCCATCTGTTTTGGGCTAATTGCGAGTTCGTGTATAGTGGGTTCAAACGGACCAGTCAGGTGCAAGATGTTACACGTGCCACTACACAACAGCTGTTTTCCTGTGTTTCTTCGGAGACGTTAAAAAACTTTTACACATCCTCTCTAATTTCGCGGTTCAATGATCTCGATACAATAATAGTCGTTACGACTTGAACATTGTTTTGGAAACAATCGCTCGAGTTTTATAAATTGCATGGTAACACTTGAAGTATTGAATTTTTTGTTTCTTTGCTTATTCATATCTTTTCACACAAACAAAACTGCCATCATATTCATCATATAGTTCATAAATAATTCTTAAGTGAATAAGTAAATTATACGGAATAAAAAATGAGCATGACATTGATTAATGCAGAAATTATAATGTTAAATTAAGATTCTTAAAAAATTTCAAATTTATAAAAAAGAAATGTATGAAAACAAATCAAAACGTAAAAGTGTTTAAACTGCTCTCAGTTAATAGCAATTTTTAACCCGAAAATCAATTACACCAATGCCTTTATGAAAAAGCACGTTAAAAAAAAAACTTTGTTTTTATCGTAGACTTTATGGAAAAAGTCAGCGGACTCGGGCGAGCAGCAACAGGTGCAGTGATCTCGAAGAGGCACGTCGACGATGACACCCCCGAGATCGGGGGCGTGGCCTCGACTGAAAACGAATCGGCAACGACGACGACGGCAGCGGCGGCGGCGGCATCAGCGGAAACCGGAAACGTCACCACTGGTAGTAGTGGTAACGGCGGCAACAGCAGCAACGCAGAGCCTCCAGCCGGCTCGAGTACCGCGGAATCAGGCCTGAGCGCCAGTCCAAGTCAGAAGTCAGAAGAAGCAGTCGACGGCGACACGCCCGACATACCGAACGTGGTCGAGTATCATCTGAAAGTGACGCCGCGCAATAACAACAATAGCAAAAATCTGCAGAGAAGCAAGTGCAAGTGCACGAGTTTACTGATACTTCCTCCTCGCTCGCCGGAAATAATGTGAGTAGACACTATACAGGCATGTTTCATGCATTTTCCGCTTTTTTAATGTTAATTTTTTGCTCGTCATATAGTTAAATCACTTTCAAGTTTCATATACTGCTTAAGCTTTATTATTAAATAATGTCATTAAAAATCATCGATTACCAACAAAATAGAGGTGTAAGGTTAATACAAGCGTAAAATCATTGCTAAAATGGCACGCACTTCCACCTTTCATGTGTACATTGCACAATCAGTGTTATTGTAAGATTCAAAAAATTATAATGCTCCGCAAGAGCAGGTTGCATAGCAATTGTGAACTGCTTTATGCATATTATTGCAGGTGGTATAGAAACCTGCGCCAAGCAGAGGAAATTTGTTTGTCTGTTATAAATTATTAGTTATAGTTATCACATCAAACAAGTGCTTTATGTAAAAAGAAAATGATGCCAAGTTGATACCGATTACTCGTGAGAGAGAGAGCTCACTTTTGCATAATTAATTTTTGTTACATTATTATTGATCTAATGACCGAAAAATTACCCTGTTTTGTTTAAAAATCAATTTCTTTTTGTTCACTTGTTTAGCGATTTTCTGTTACGATTGCGTTAAAAATATTAAAAGAATTTTGAATGATCTGACAATTTAACCATTTCAAAAGACTAAGACCAGTTTTCAACACTTTAAAGCTCCACCGTCAGATGGCGAGTACCTACATATCTGTAAATCTGCAAGTGACAAGTAAAAATAATTGTATAAGTCAAAGCATGCATTTGAAATCATTATTGCTTTGTACATTTGTTTTATATAATTGATTCTAATTGCGGAAAGGGTGTTGAATTATATTTTCAGTTCTAAAGGTCTCTTTAGTCCAAGAAAAATTTTCGTTGAACGAAAAATAGTTATGATACGTTAAGCATTACAACCCTAGTACTTTTTTTAAATGATCAAACTTTGATTGTATGCGTGAAATGGGCAGATGGCATTTAAAACCCATACACTTTTTATAGCTAAGCACTGCGTTTCCATACTAAGTACTATAGGAAGCGTTTGCATGATGATCAAAAATAGACATTGATGACGAATTTATTATTTTCAGATGACTCTAGGAAACAGTAACGGCACGATGAAAGACAAACCAACGATCACAGAGGAGCAGCGCAAAGAATTAACGTTGCGCCTGTCGAAGCTCTCGATCGACAGTAATGTTTTCGAGGGCTCCAGCGATTTGCCTCAAGTTTTCCAGGTCAAATACTTAGGTTCGCACGACGCTCGAGGACTCTGGGGCATCAGGCACACGAGAAAACCAACAGACAATATGGTAGCAGCTGCCAAAGCTCTTCCGAGCGGCACCATTCTTCCGTTCCAGAAGCTCGTCGTCAGTGAAGATGGTATTGGCCTGCTGCCATTTGGTCAGCGTGGAAAATCAGAGAGCAAGATCTATCCGATCGAAACTATATCGTATGGAGTTCAGGACCTCGTTTACACAAGGGTTTTTCGATGATACTCGTGCGAGAAACCGACAACTTCCGAAGGCTGACTCCGTTCGAATGTCACGCGTTTGTCTGCGAATCCAAGCATCACGCGCGCCAGATCACCTATGCTCTTGGAGCAGCCTTTAAAATTTATTCGCAATATGTTAAGGAACGATCGGACGAGTCGGAAACTAAAAATCGGAGTAGAGAATTCGCATTAGAACTAAAAAATCCTAATGAAGTTCAAATTGATGATACTTTGAAGGTTGATCGATAGTATTAAAAATATTATCAATCATAGTTTATTAATGATACATACGATTCTATAATTTAGTGATTATATGCATAAAAAGTGAATGTTTATTTTGGTGTTTATAGTTTGTTGTTTTTTTAACTAAATTAACACAGTAGAAATTACGTCAAAGTGTATAATACATGTATTATAATTTAAATACTTTAAAAATAGCTTGTATATTTATCAAGGATAAGGATTCTTTTCAACATTTTCTTTACGCCGAAAAAAATTTGTCTACTGCATCAAGAACGTCAAATTTTATTCCGACTTTCATGTTGCATAATTCACATTCACATTCTGCATGTTTTAAGGCAATTTTTTTATGAAACGTGAGCTTTTGATTATCATGTTTCATACAAGGCAGTTCTCTGTAGTAAACGAATTTTTTTCAATGGTTCAACGAATTTTTCCAAGCCTTGAGTATAGTTAGAATGAGAACAAGCGAAATATATAAAATTACTCATAAATATAATTTTAAAAATTAACTTCACCTTTATCGAAAAATGTGCAATACGGATGAATTCTCGTTTTTTTATTATAAATCTAATTTTATAACATCTTTTTTGTTAATAGATAAACAATTTGTATTACACAGCAAAATGTTCAATTGTAAAAAATGAGTTTAAAAGAGTATAAGAGTATAACGCATAATTTCAATTCGTGGATTGATTTGTCTTGACAAACTTAAAACTCAAAACAGCTTGTTGAATGTATATGCAGCTGTTGAAGATGGCTAGCTATCCAAAGAGTCTCTTTTTAAAGTATCAAGTAAATTTTGACTTGCTATAATTCTTATGCACAAATTTTGGGTGTTGATTGTCTTTACCATTGCACAAATTCATTCATCGATTCATACAATTTTTTGTGACTGTATGTTTACTGTATTTATGTAGTTTCAATGATATTAAGGATTAAGCCAGTACTTTTTTAATTTTAGAAAGAAAGAGTTTCTATTATATGTAAAATATTGTAAATAATTGTAAATTAAATAATGTAAAAAGTATTTTTACTAAAAACGTTATTATTCAATATATTTTAACTCGGATAATCTGTAACACGAATTAAAAGAAAACAGTCATATTCTAAAAACTACGTGGATAAGATTCTATTGAAAGTATGAAATCGTATTTTACGAATTTTCAAAAATAAAGTAGAGAATTAGAAATTTTGGATTGATTACGTTTATATTCATTTGTGTGTGTTTGTAATTTTAAGAATCGAATTTGAATGATAATATTACGTGTAAAAAATTATACAAATCGAAAGAAATATAGTAATTGAAAAATTAATTAATCTCGTTGTTATTTTTAATATAGATAATTATTTAGGAGAGTTATGTTTGTTCATTTATGTTTTACTTACAAATTAATAATAAAAAAATTTTAGACAAGATTTTTTAAAATATTGAAGATCCTAGTTTTTGTTAATTGATACTTGAAAATAATTGAATTTACAACAATATAACAGCAGGAATTTATTTAATTGTAATTTCTTCAGATGTTCTTTAAGATTAAGTCCAAAATTAAATTGATCAATGTTCAATATTACGTCAACTGTACAACCTAAAAAATGTTGTCTTAAGTAATTAGACGCTTTGATAGGATGAGGAATTCACCAAGAAATTCAAATTTACAAAAGGGTATAAAGTTATCAAATATAGAAATTAGGAGACCCTAAAAAATATGTTGGAGCAAATCCATGGCTCGGAGTTCAGGTTGGCTTCTTGTTACTTTTAGAAGGTCAAGATTTTGACATTGTCCTTCGACACACTGATCATGTTAATAATGAAAATGAATTAGTTTAGATGTTGTTTTCTTCGATGAAATAAGCCATAGTACTTAAAGATAAATTTTACTCATTTAATTTCCGCGATACTGATTAAATGAATCCATCGTTTAATTTAGGTTCTAAAATGAATAAAAATGAGAGGGAATCCAAGGAAGTTGTTTCTATTGATCATGCAAGTGAACGAGACATTGTTATTTCTGGCGACAAAAAATACGTTTGTGACATTTGTCAGGGGGGATTTTCACTAGAATCAAACATGATAACACACCGAGATGCAATTCACAATAAACAGAAATATTATACATGCGACAAGTGCGAAAAGGAATTTGTGAAAAAATCAAGTTTGCTGACGGACCAAAAATTAGTACACAAAGATCGCGAAGATTTCAGGTGCAACAAGTGCGAGAGAAAATTTGAAAATAAATCCACTTTACTCAAGCACAAAAAGATATTCCACGAATTTTTCAAAGATTAATTATGTGAAAAGTGCGCCAAGAGATTTGGAAATAAACATAGTTTGCTCATGCACATAAAGGTCGTCCATGAGTATCGTAAACATTTTAACTGTGATGAGAGCGAAGAGAAATTTGGAATAAAATCAAAATTGATCAAACACAAAAATACAGTCCCGATGGTTTTAAAGATCACACATGTGAAAAATGCGAGAGAAAATCTGGAAGTAAATCAGATTTCTTAAAGCACCAAAGGGCAGTTCACGAAAGTCAAAAACATTTTGCATGTGACAGGTGTGTGAAAAAATTTGCCCGAAAATCGGATTTGTTGAGGCACTAAAAGGCAGTACACGAGGGTCGCAAAGATTACGCATGTGACAAGTGCGAAAAAAAATTTGGACGTAACTTTTATTTGCTCCACCATCAAAAAACAGTACACGATGGTCGGAAAAATTAAGAATGCGACAATTGTGAGAAGAGATTTGGGGATCAAGGCCATTTGAGAAGACACCAAAAAATAACTCATCAAGGTCGCAAAGATTACTCATGTGACATTTGTGAAAAGAAATTTGGACATAAGTACCACTTGATCAGTCACCAAAAGCTAATACACGAAGGTCTGAGAGATTACCCATGCGACAAGTGTGAGAAAAAATTTGGACGAGAATCGCATTTGCAAATCCATAAAATGATGGTTCACGAAGGTCGCAAAGATTATGAATGCCTAAATTGCGAGAAAAAATTTGGAAAGAAATCAGATTTCCTTAGAATCCGTACTGATCTAATGAATTTTCATTCTTTATAACGATGAAGCCCAAAAAAGTTGTGCGCTATTCGGTTGAATATTTCTAAAGCTTAGAATTTTATTTTGTATTGAAATCTGGTTTTATGTGAAATTTTTCGTTCTTTCCATTTAAATCATCTTAAAAGCAAAAAAAGGGGACTACTGTCCTAAAAATTGATTTTAAACTTAGTTGCGATTATTCATCATATGGATTCTTGAGAGCTCAATATTTTAGAATCATCTTTTTTAATGTATACTTTATAAAGTTCAAGTTTAGAAATCAAAGTATTGGTACGAGCATAATTGAGGTATTAATTTATACATAATAATACAGAAAATATTTTTTGGTGCAAAATAATTTTTTTATTTTCATGGCATTTGTCGTAACAATTTTTAAACAATTTTTGAAAATATTTTATTAATCTAAATACATACAAACTTATATACGTATTGAAGAAAATTGAATAAATCATCTGCTTTTCAAATGAAAATGTATTTCAATTTTTGAAAATTTATACCTTACATACAGTAAGTTAACTATCCGTACATAACAAAGGCTTAAAAATATTTGTTGGGATAAACAATGAATCAGTCAATAATTAAAATTCACATTAACGAATTTTTCTTAATTTTTTTAAACTAAAAACCATACATAAGAATTTTCCATCTGTACACCTTAAATGCTAGACTTAATCTATACTTAAGTTGCTATGAAAATGTTGTTTTAACAAAGTTCACCGCGAATAAAAGAAACAGTATTACATAATCAAATAAATATATTGTTTTTTCATTATACGATAACTAAATTCACGACTAAGTGAGTATAACGAATATGTATAGCAATGCGACTCAATTGCACACGGTTCTTATTTGGCGCAAAAAAAATAATGATCAAAATCTACATGAAATGAATATCATTTTCTTTGTGAACGTGAATGAAATGAGGAATGATGATTGACTTGATTTTTACAATTGCGCTGACTCTTACAATCTCAAGTACTGTATCCCTTGTTTATGTGAAATTTTACTAAAAAAGACGAATGAAACAAAAACAAGTTACACGGGTACTGCTGCATTTTCACTCCAATCAATGGTCAGGCGCGTACGCATTGTAAGCAATATCTTGCGGGGACTCGTCCGATGATCTGCCCCAAACTCCGTGATCGTCGTCGTGATCGTAGTGGTGTTGATGTTGAGCGTGCTCGTAGTAAATCACCTTCGAGGGCCTGTGGCTTTTTTTCAGATCGAGCCAGAAACGCGCCATATTAATCAATAAGCTTATGATGGCGATCATGTAAAACTTGAACTGGAAGTGGGTGGATATCAATTGCAGAAGCAGACTCAGCTTGGCCTTTACCATCATTCCGACCATCATGGCTTTGTGCAGATGCTTCTTCTTGCCTTTTCCTTTCTTTTTGCGAGATTCTGAAACATTTCATTGATTCGAGTGTGAACGTTATTCAAGTGTTAAATTGAAGGCGCTGAAAAAATTATACTCATAAAAAATTAAATGCAAAAAGTATATCAATAAAATGTAAATTTAACTACACCAATGCTTTTTATCCACGAAGAGACGGGTAAACAAATATATTTATCAAAACTTCTAACATCTTCTAAAATGCTCTCAATTTAGTAAATAGCATCGTAAATATAAAATGATTAGTAATTTGAATATACCAATTTTACGACATTAATTAAACTAAATTACGTATAAGGACATATTGCTATATACGAATGACTGCAATGGATATTTCTAATACAGCTATAAATATTTTTTTTTTAATTTACTGACATTTTTCAAGTTCGTCCACACTATATGCGATTTCATTGATGCGAAAATTTACCGGAACAGCGTACTAATAATTTGCGTACCGTTGATTCGTCTTACAGTATCAGGAGCAAGTAAGTTGAAGCATCTAGTTTAGCTACACATATTGACTTTTCAGCCATAAAAGCCTTTTATCATCCGAGAAATCTACTTACATGGAGAAGGTTTAATGTTATAAATTCAAAGATCTAAAACAAACAGCTGTTATACTGTCATTAAAACTGGAAGAGTCTGAGCGTATGTGAGTTGCACTTATGATATATAGCATGAGCCTCGCGCAAGGAGAAATAGTAAACGAGCAAACGCGCCGAGTTTCTTCATCGTCCAGCAGATGTTCCTTTCTCACCACTTTTAATAATCTTTCAGTTTGGAAAATTCACAATGTAATAAGTCGTATTGACCTTGAAATCTATTTTTCTACTTTGAAAAAAGGATGCTATATATTTTCACTCTTTAAATATCACATTATTACGAGAATGTCGGAGTGTTCTATAAAATGTTTCCATTAACCGACCGTATAATCTTGCAATCGATAGCAAATTCGTCCGTTAGAGGAGCATTTATTTATAGTACGGGAAAAATCGTCCATCTATTCATTATTTAATCGTTCTATTGTCGTAAATGTATTATGAAAATGTAGCATGCGAAGTCCGTCTATTACGGATATTACATACATTTAAGTAATTTCAAGACATGCCAAAGATATAGTGAGAAAAAGCTACTTTTAAACTAAATATTTTATATTATTAATTACACATAATGTTCAAAAAACAATTTCATTTGAATACGGTCGGAAAATCCAAACCGCAATCTATTTAAGTTCCAATTGTATGATAACGATAAATCAGTGATGACCCATATTAATTCTCGATACCGATCGCAATCGAAACGATGTTAGTAGACACTGGAAAGTCAAATCCACGAAAATTTTACCCTTGCCCGATGTTTTTCTTTTCGTTCGCGAGAATCGGATGATGGTTTCGTGGTAAGTTTATGCACCACTTGCTGGCGGTCTCAAACTTTCACGGTAGGTCTCTGTGTCATTAAGATGATAATAAGTACCAGGTTAGAAGAGAAAAGTGAATATTAAAGACCATTCAAAGATAATAATTTTTGTAGAATATATGAAAAATCGGTAAATTTCTACGTAAATATCTTTTTACCACAATCGGGCACAAGCGCAGTCATGTAATATTGACGCAGGGTACCTTCTCGTATGTAACTCAAGATAGATAGATGTACATTTTTCAGTCTTAAAGAAAATGTTGCATTGATTACTTACTTTTATAAGTAATTTTCGCAATGATACTTTTCATTGCGTTAAAAACACGTTGTAAATTATGTATTTTCCAATTATGATGCACGATTTCTATAGTTCTGAATCTGAACTTTCCACCTATATAAATTTAGATTTATTAGTCTTGAATAGTTAAAAAGTTACGAATGGCCAACAATCGTAAAAATGAGAATTTCTTCTACCTAAGCTTGTTCAAAACTAGCAAAATATTAATTAATTGTGCATCTTGTACAATAAAGTTTTTGGTAAACATTTTCTGCTTTCAGAAATAAACTACCACAACTCAAATTAAATATTTATTTTGTGTAAATCGTTGCGATTTCCAAAAACTTCCACCATTCAGTCGACTTTGTAAAGAAGATATTTATAGTCTAAACAAAATTTACAAACAAAACAGCTAATTTTCATCTTTCCACCTTGAATGTCACACGGGAAGATTCCATCACCAAGACTAATGATACTTAGCTTTGAAGTGAAAACAATTTCGAGTCTGTAATTTGGTGCATTGTCATTGTTAACAAAAGTGTGTTTTGCGATTAGTAAAGTATTCGTTTCGGACGAGCCGAGCGGAAATTAATCCTGCGAGTTACATAAGTATATCGGTATAATGAGAATCGCCCATATAAGCGCGCAATATAAATATATGAGCTGGGCGCACATACAAATCGCACTCATCAATTTGAGAACGACGCGCTGCTACGGGGTTTTGACCGTTAGTCGGCGATTTATCGTGACGTCGCCTGCTTAAACGTAATACGCGCATATATGACCGTTGACATAAAAACACAATTTGTATCGCATCGCATCGCGACGCAGCAGGTAGACGGATGACGCTAGTTTTGCAATCGGACGAAATCCGAGCGCGCCCGTACCTACGCGGCGCGCGCACGAGTTCTTCTTTTTTTTCCGTTACTAATTCACCTTAGCAAACCATGTCACGAGCAAATATCGACCCTCGCTTCGTTGCACTCGAAGTAGCCAACTGACTGAATTTCTGGTGATTATTTTAAATACCTATTATTTATTGACATTTTTTTTCCCGTCCCGTATTTCCGTATACACTGATGCTGCGGGAAATTCATAACGTTATTTTTGCGTCGTTAAAAATGCAAAGTCTTTCCTAAAATATACTTATATACAAAACTTTTATTTCCTGTTTATCGCGCGACGATCGCTCATCTACTTAATTAAATATCTCTCTGTAGAATTAATTTGTATGTACCAACTGATGAACTTTATCGTGGAAATAACGTAAGACAAAAAATACCGTTAAGTGTTACCAAAATTAATTTCATCTGATTTGATTTAATTTATTTATATGCACGGACAATTTAAGTTTTTAATATTTTGGTTTGTCAAATGAGAACGGGTGACAAATCTTTTGAATTAATTGATAAATAAATGTATTTTATAGCGTCTAGACTCGCATTAGTTACTTTATAGTTTTAGTGTTGAGCAAAATGAACTAAAATTTTATATCGCATAAATCATTTGTAAATGTAAAATATTGACTCGTAACTATAAAAGTTATTAACGCAAATTATATATTAAATCCTCACACTATTCCGGGTATAATGTATAACAACGGTTGAGGAAGTTTTTGCGACACCGACGTTTGCTTATGTTCTAAGAGTGTACCTGTTAAAATTATTACTGTGGTTTGGCGTATAAGCTAAGCGCAAAAAGCATGTGAAAAGCTCGACCGCAAATAATATCAAGTTTTAGTACATAGAAATGGTTGTAGAGCAAAATTGAAGAATAAATATTTTTTAGCTAATATAAATTACGTCCACGCAGATCACGAGCAGGAAGGAAAATAAATTTTCAGCATGACAAGTTCGAATGAACGTGGGGAAACAAAACTTACCGACTTGGTCCGCCGAATCGAGAGCCCTCGCGCCTTCGCCAGCTTCGGTCTCATCTTGGCTTTTGGCTGGGTCGTCCTTGTGTAAAACGGACTGCAAGCCCTCGATGAGCAGACTGCCGGTCTCCTCGATTACTCGGCTGATGGGTGGATCGCTGGGCTTGTTGCCGGTGACTTGAGCCTCGATCCTGTCGAGCTCGCGGCCAATTCGCTTGGTCGTGCAGGCGACACTGTCAGTCTCGTAAAGGCAATCGAAAAATCTGCCTAGATCGCCTCCCGCGTCGCTGCCTTTACTCGTCGTGGTTGTCGTCGTCGTCGTCGTCGTCGCGGAGCCGGTGGTGCTTTGTTGAACGGCCGCCTGCTGCGACAGGGTGGCGAGGCAGCAGCAGAGCGCCGCACTTGTCAGGAAGTACTTCATGATACCGATGATGATTCGCTGTGAGCGAGCAGCAGCAGCAGATTTGGCAAGAGGAGTCGAGTTTCGCGAGACAAGCAGCTACCGAACTGAACCCAAAGCGAACTGCGAGTCCCGTGCCGACCCGAGCTTCCGTGAGGAGTAAGGCAAGGAGTAAGCGCTTCGTTCACGCGCGTGATTCGCGACGCACATGAGTCGACGGGGACGAAGCGTACACGCGCGCGCGTAAGAAAGAAAAAGACGCGTGCCGCGGCCTATACGGTGGCCCCGTTTTTTTAATAACCCTCACTCTCTGTTCGGGCGCTCTCCTTTTCTCTCCTTTTTTTTTCTTTCTCTCTCTCTCTCTCTATTTTCTGATTCCGAGGATTCGAGCCTTGTCCACGCTTACACACACACACACACTTGCAGGTGGTTGTTGATGCCCGAGGTATACATAAAAATATGCTCGCTCGTCCACGACTTTCGCGCGCGCGGCCAATCCTCGCCTCGACTCTTTTTTTTCCCACTCGCCGCGACGAGCGAGCGGGACAACGACGACGACGCGCACCGCGTGCACATGCGTGCTTTGATAAGTGTAATCTCGCGCGGCGGACTTGCAGCTGCGCGCGGAGTCAGCGGGGGGATGTGCGCGCCTCTCTTGGCTCCGCGAGTCCGTGTGTTAATTCATGCGCGTGTCGTATTCGCATTGTGTGCGGCAGGCCTATATGCTTGCCCATCTCGCGCGCGATATAGCGACTACTTGGCCTCGTGGTATCATTTGCTGCTAGCTCTCGGTGCGTAAGTACGTCAAGTGGACCCACTTTTCCTCCTCATCAGCTTTTCATCTTGGATCCATTAACTTACCTTTGTTCTAATCGCTAAATCATTTTTTTCTTTTTTTTTTGTTTCTCAAATTTTTTTTCTTCCATCATTTTGGAGTTTTCATGGCACTTCATTCTCTACATAGCAATACGTCCATTTGTTTCCGCTTTGGGGCTTCCGCTTCATCAAGCTGCTGCTGTCGTTGAAAGCGGACTACTGCGTATGAAAGTTGTGCCAGATCAATAGTGATTCGCCGCTAAATTTCGCTGATTATCAATGATATGCCAAGCTGCGTCTGTTGTACCGTTTCGGCTGCGCTTCAATTCTGAAGCCTGATTCTTGGTGATATTGCTCCCTTTACATAAAAAAGACGACTTTCTCACTCATGTTCTGATTGTTTCGAATTTTCAATTGATTCATTCCGTGAGTTTGCTGCTGCTTCACTTATATCGATACTGTATATGCGATAGTTCAAATTAAATAGTCTCGATTAGATAATCGTGTTTTATCGTGCCGCTGCAATGCAACTGAAAAACTAATTTATTATATTATATATTTCTTGGGATTACTTATTGTGCCACAATAAGATATGTACTATTTTCAAATGCACCGTTTTTTTCAATAAAACATGAAGCTCGTGGTAAAAAATACTTCTATATGTTTTACGTGTAACAATGAATTTATTGTATATTATCAATTGAGCTGAAATTAAAACATTTTGATTTACCCCATAAAATTATTGTTCAAATGAATTTTTCTTAAAATTTTGTATGAATAAATATCAAAGTTAAACAATTATTTTTCTTAAAAAGTTCTTTAATAAATTATGCTAAATGTTAAATTAAAAAATAATTATAGTAATAAACATGGAGGTCTCTTATAATTAATGCGAAACGATAACTTACAGTTTGAATTACTTTCAATGTATGAATGATCTAAAGTTTATTTTTTAAATTTATAAAAATAAATGATATTCATCAATCGGTGTATATATTTACAACAATTTCGGAATGTCTAGAAGTTTTCTTGACTTATAATTAGGCCAATAAAAAATACACTTTATTTCCCTAACCAATTAAAATAATATCCTTTATACGGAACTTTTTCTGTCGTGGACAAATTTTTTTGAGAATTTTCATTCTTATCAATACGAAGATTTTTGGTAATCGGTATATTCTCGCGATCGTCTTTTTGCCTCGGAACTAGAGTTATATTTGGTTGGTATCCAAACTCGTTCGATGTATATTTTACGTTCGTGTCAATCCCGTCTTTGAACTTGGCGTTGAACTCACCATCTTTTCTACCATCTCGAAAACCATCTTCCCAGTGACTATGTGAAGAACTGGTAAAATTGAATTTATAGAACAGATCATTGGCCATTTTTTCCAGAAGGGCTAGATTAACTTCATCATTTCCAACATTATCCTCTCCTAAGGTTTTTTTGGCCGCCTCGATCATGTCCCGGATAACCTCGTATGTAGCATTTTTATTGGTGCATTTAATTCTTTCCCTAGTCGATTATAATATCCAGGTAATTTCTGAGAATCTTTCAAAGTATATAAGCTCTCAGCGTTTCCTGCAATAATTTAATTTACTCTCTAATCATAAGTATTAATAAGGCAACTTTCACGTTAATTGATTGTAAGGCAAGATTAAATACTTTTTTTAAATGAAAATAGTCTTTTGTATCAAAACAGTAGCAATATCTAATATAATTTCAATAATAATAATGTTCATCAAGTTATTTTAATGCTGTTATAGAATTACATATTTTGGTTCATTACTGCATTGAAAATAATGTGTACTAGCCCGACTTTCAGCGTGCTGCGTGCGCTCTCTTCTTTCTTATCCCATTTTGCCATTTTTCAATATTTAAAATAGAAAAATGAGATAAACGAAGATTATGTTATAAACTGTAAATATCAAAATGAGTCTTAAACCGTCAATAGGTTAATACTCCACTTTCTCAACTTACTACAACACTCGTATTTGCACGCAAGTAAACAATTGCAAGCTACTGAACGACCAATCACAGTGCTTATAACTGCTCACGCCCTCACCACTCTTATAGGATAGGATGATTACCATTTCGTGCATTTTTGTTTGTTTTATGTAAAAAATTAATTGGTACTGATTCATGAATTTTCCATCAAGATTTAATGTAAAATTATATTGAATAAAATTCAGTACCGGCAACTTTTATTTTGATATCTGATATAATATTGAATCTTCATTTAACCGAAGGTTTATTAAAGATAAAATAAAAAAAAATATGAAATGAATGATTACCTTTCAGCGTGTCTTCTAATTTTTTATTCAAAACCTTCATCATTTCTTTGGTCACTTGTTCAAATCGCTTTTCAAAACGAACATCATTTTTCCTTGGAGTTTGAGGGGTCGTTTCAACTTTAATAAATGAAGCTGACTCTTGCCTATCTAATTCACCAGTTTCGCAATCGACACAGGGTCTCTTCATCGATTCTATGAGTATCTTCGCTTGCTCGGGTTTGTCCTTGTATATATCTACTGCATCTTTCACTGATTATAATTAAATTAATTTCATTGCGTCAGGAGCAATTTTAATTAAGATTTCAATTGATTACTGGATTAAAATCTCAGTGAATGTACTTACAGCTCAAAACTTTTCTATGCTTCATTTTCGTTACGATAAAGTCTCCTTCTTTGTTCGTCGTGTATGCAGTTTCGTGATAAATGCCGTCAGCTGTTATAAACCCATATTCACCAGAAATTAGCCCATCGTCATCTGTTCAAAAAAATTCAATTCAAGAATATTAGAATGTTAGAAATGATAAATTACAATTATTTTAAGTGAGTGAGATTATTTGAATGATGTTTTTGTTAAAAAAACGTTAAAAATTTAATCGATTTTTTTGATAAATGAGGAGATAAGTAGGTGTTGGAGGCACAAGTAATTATTCAATACCTCTTTTTTCCGATCGATGTTGAAAATCGGCGATATTAAAGGTGAATTCGTACGGTCGAATTTCATTTTCAGTCAAGTTTTGCGTATTCTGCTGACCATTGCAAACGTTCACAAGAACAAAAAACAATAACACTGATTTGAAGCGATACATTTGAAACAAGAAAAACAAACAAAAGTAAGTTTAATTGATGAGGCGGTAGCCCAATCAAGCGTAATTTCTTAGACACAACCGACTGGCCTCGCAGTGTAATGCAAAGTGATCTCGGTGGAAAATCCGTCGCGACGTGGGGAGCATGACACGAACCGAAAGGTATTTTCTGTACCCAAGTTCTCCACGGCGATGGAACTTACGAAAGGCAGTCGTCTTATTCAATAATGCTTGATAGTAAGAGAAACTTCCCTCTGCTGGTCATTGCTTTCACACACACATACTTACACACAAACACAATCTATTGTTTATGAGACACCAATAGATTTCTCAACCGCACCTTTAACTTTGCTTATATTGCCATTATTTGATGAAAATGTTCAGATTCTTCTTGCTGGGATTGAGTAATATTTTTAATAATGTCAATCGATCAGTATTACATACCATTATTTCAATTGGCAATAAATGTTTTTTATTAGATTCTTGTTAATAACAAATTACGTTCAATAAACAAATGAATCTTAATTTCTATCTTTCAGCAAATAAAATAAAAATGTATGTACAAAATTCTGAAAAGTCGAAGAGATATAAAAAAATAAACCAAATTAAAGCATGCTTGTATGTGAATGACACACCAGATTAAGAGCTAACTGAATAATATGTGCATAAATTAAAACCATTAGAAAGATTACTTTTTCATGATGATATGAAAATATTTTTACGTCAATTCAGTTTTGACAATCACATTTTTTTCGATTTTTGTCAATGAAAAAATTTTCATAAGTTTCAAATGCGAAAAATTGAAAAAATATTATATAAGATAATTTCTAGTACTTTCGTTCGAATATTGTCATGAATATTCTATATGCCACACTCCAAAGATTAAAATTTTGGTCGAGCAGAGATGATTTTCTTTTACCGTGTGCAGGCACACACAAATGCAATGATATAACTTATTTCGTCTATCGTACTTAAAATATCGTTAAAGTCTCTGTGAACTTTTATGCTCGAGACGTATACGACCGCAAAAGAGCTTTCTTTTTCTTCAATCCTGTGTCTGTATAAGAGCATCGTCGTCGTCGTCGCTGTAAAGCTTAAGCATGGGAACGAGTTCTTTAAAGAAAAAAAAACAAAAAAAAACAACCACATTCTAGCATTATGCGCGATGTTCGCAGCGAAATAGATCCGACCTTTTTCATTCGATATTTGCACTTCATATATTTCTACACGTACCCAAAGGCCTCTGCGCGACACTATCGCCGCTCTTATATCTTTGCGCACACATACACACCTTACAAATAATACACTCCCATCCACGTGAGTTAGCATGCATCACGTCAAAAGCCTGCTGATAGGATACCAGGGAGGGAAAAAAATAAGTATCAACGTAGAAAACGTGTATGAGCTGCAACAACATCAGCTAACGAGAATGAGTAAAAAGTGAGGGCAAAGTGCATAATGCGCGCAAGGCTCGTCGACGCTCGCGCGCAAACGTGTATATCTATAATATTGAGTCACGTATACATCTACCTATAGAAAGGCATTTTACAAGCGCAAGAGAGATAGACGGTCTATTCCGAGAAGGAGAGGGACAAGGAGAGACGATTTGCACCTCACTCGCAAATCCGTGTTCATTTACACTGCGCACAGCGCACGAGAAGAAGGGCCATGAATCAAATAGATATTTTATAGTATGGAATATAAATGAGTTCCAGCTGTACGTATCAATATACATAACACTTTCAATGCGGTAGTTTTCAGTAGCAATTGAATTCTATGTAAGATTGGCCAAAGATATGCGCGAAACAACATGACTTGTCCTCTTCTTTCCTACAGGCTAACTTTACACACATAGTACAAATACTTATAGATTTTCTGGGTCAGAGAAGTTTTCTTGCATCGAGTAGTTACTTTTACTGCTTGATTATTCGTTAATAGCCAGAACATCGATTATACCAGCCCTGATACGTCAATTTAATTGTTTCAAAAATTTTAGACCAGTTTTCAACCACTTTACACACAATAATAACACTTCCAGTCTATGACACAAGATGGCCAGTACCTTTATCTGTATAAATCTACAAGTGGCCAAGTCAAAATAATTGTATAAGTAAGAGCATAGTTTTGAAAAAAAATATCTTTCCTTTCCATTATGAAGTGCCTGCATTTAAATTAACAAATTTAATTTGAATAACATTATACATTCCAAATGTAGATAAATTAAAAATAGCTCTTCGTGTTCACAACATGCATCACACTTTATTCATAAATTTTTACAATAGTAGCTACTCAATAAGCTGAGAAAAATTGATAAAAATTGAATTCATGTGATGTTTTTTATTCTCATTGTCATTACATAGTTTTGATCTATGGATGAGTGGTAAATAGGTAAAATATTTTTGAAAGTGAAATTGGTATTGTCTGAAAATTATAGGAATTGATGATCCTACTTGTATCGCTCGATACAAATTTTTTTCTCTGCGATCACTTACTGCGAAACGCTAACGGTATCGATGTCACGCAGCTGTGGCGATTCCTCCCAAATTGAAATCAAGTAACAGTATAATCATTATGATAAAGCCGTTCATTTTTTTTGGCATGAAATTTTGAGATATTAGTTTGAAAAAAAATCTGCCGAGGTTTTTATCGAATCTGCATTATAATTTCAAGGAGAGCATTAACTTCGAGACAATTGCAGCTACTGCAGTTGATATCTATGCAGAATAATAAATTCATTAGTGGGAGTGTTTTTAAAAGTAAAGCGATTATCGCAAATGTATCAATAAAATACAGGCGAATGCCTCATTGTTCTCGTGCACACATGTGCCGCAAACTCCCAAGTCGTGAATCTATAATACAAATTAATAGTATGAGGTTGAATTGGCAACAGCAGTGCAGTGTACTTGCAGTATGCGCCCGCATTGCTACGATCGTGTGAAAATTATTGTCGACTCTCGAAGCGTCAATGTGTACGGCACTAAATAATGCATGTTACAAGTGCCAATTCGAACTAATCGAAATTAATCCCATATAGCATGAAGTTCGCTAATATTAGCATAAAATGTTATTAAAATTCAAGCCGTAAAGGCTGGGTCTGCGGCGACAACCGTTACGGCGCTTATCGCCTTCATCGTTGCGAGCGTGCACGATTGTATTATACGGACGAATCGGTATACGTAAGCGACACCATCGACCAAATGGGACTTCGATCGGATGAACGATTTCGGCTTTCTTGTCTTCCTAGAGTAACCTATCGATTCGTAGAAGCTCATCCGAGTTGCTATAAATTTCACGATGAATTATATACGATTTTTATTGAGCAGATTTTTTCGCGAATCGGAGGAGCACACCCACGCCGCGCAATTGACAATAGCTAGGAGCAATTGAAGATAATACGCGCGTTTGCGACATCAACTTACGACACTGCGTAACTTGTGTTACTTTGAAAATAAAGAAAAAGATCCTTTGAGAGAGGAGGATTGTGTCTCGAGCGAGAGTGAATATTACGTATAGGTAAGTGAAGGAAATAAATTAACGACAATAGGACTTTTAATTCGTACTACCTTTTCTCTAAAGCGAGTAATTTATAGTAACAATTCAGATCTTTTCTTTACACTGTCTCAGTTTGGATAAAAATCTCGTTTTGAACTACTTTCGTCTTGGTATCGAACAAGTGCTCGAGCGGTAGCCATCCACCAACATCCGTATCAATTTCTTCATCGCAGTTGGTCTTGTCGCTACCTACCTGCCGTCGGTAATCCGAGTCCGGCGCGCACGTGTTTACGTGAATTACTTGCCGCGTGTATACGTGTACTGACCGTGTATAAACGCAAGCGCCTGATGGATGACCGCCGAGGATCCGCTGCTGCATGCGTATCTGGACCGAAATACCGTTACTAACGAGCTATAAATAGGACACGCCTATAATACCTACCGAATCCTGTGCGTATGACGCCAGAATTTTTTCCTCCTTCTCTCTTTTTACGCGTGTAACGCAAGCGAGCAAGCGAGCGCGAGCGTGATACGTATTCGCGAGAAATTATATTGTTTCGTGCACGAGCCGCACGAGGGGAGACATGAAAAACTAACGTTTAAGAAAATACGTTATGCCTTACTTTGTTGCTGCGGCTAATTATGAGCTTTTGTTGACCACTTTAACATTAAATTCACCGTAGACCTACGTATGATTGAGATAAATTTCTCTATCTTGTTTTTTTGACATTTTCGTGTCAAGATCGATTGGACATAATAGTCCTCAGTAATCTGCCAATATACAATGAGTAGATATTTGAAAAAGTATCATTATAAATATTGTCGCAGTCTTAAGCTTAACTGGCGAACTTCGGCTTTTTTGTCAATAGGAATCGTTTAAAAGTTTTAAAAAGGAGGGCTTGTCGGTGATTAACTGCAATTGCAGCAATCTTCGTTAACGACAACACCTTTCACATACGTCAACGAAAATTATACATCGATTTATAGGTACTAATTTAGCAGCAAATACAATTAATTATCATGACGACAATTTAGTAACCGTTCCTACTTAATCACATCATTAGTGAAATATCTAATTTCTTTGAAAAATAATGGTGAAAATACATCTCAACATTGATCAATTCATTTTACCATCAATTATCAAATTTTAAGTCGCATAGTATGTATAACGTTTAACAAATACGTCTTCAAGTGTATTCAGAGTTATAGAAATTCTAAGAAATGTACTAATTCAATAAAGTTAACCGATATCCAGTCCATATTCATCGGTACGACTCTATCAGGGCTATTCATTTTTCAACGCCAAGTTTTCTTAAATCAAGTTAGTGTAAATCCTCTAACGGGGTAAACACACTTTATATTAAAAAAAAGTTTTCACGGTGCACAGGAATGTAAATGTATTACTTACAATTTTTTGCTCCTTGAAGTTAATCATAAAATTAAAATTAGCTCAAATATTTTGTTTCTTTAGATTTTTATGATCTATGCGGAATTCACATATCTTTTATATGTTAACATCATGTAACTCTAGTTATTTTTAGATGTTAATTGTTAATTTTATTTATGGCGTTTCAAGTTAATTTTATTTTTTTCCACTTTTTTAACATCTTATGAAGCACAATGAAAAAATACTTATCAATATTATTAATACGTATAACTTTTCGTTAATCTTATGTAGTCTAGCTTACAAATTTAAAAAATTCAAAATTCCAAAAATGGTATCAAGAGATTCCTATAAATTTAAAATGTCTACGTTAATGAACAGAATTTTCGTTCCTTAATAAATTAATGAATAAATTTTGTACACTCGTAGCATTTTGATTGATAAAACTTGGACATCAACCGAACCAGGATGTTGGCTGACCCAACCAACCAGGTTTGTTATCTTCTGGATCCTCCCAAGGATGATAGTAATGATCGTGATGCTCGTGCTCGTTGTGAATTTTGGCCGGAGCCCGGATAAGTACGACTTTGTGAGGCGGTGGTCGCGTGAATATCGTCCTCAAGAACAGCATAAACAAGGCCACTTTCGCTACGAGAATACTTCTTATAAGCGATGCTTTTACGCTAGCTATTGCCATGGGTAACTGAAGAAGCTGTAAATTCATCATAAATAAAGTATTAAATATACTATTGCAGACCTCAGTGCAATGATTATGGTCTAATTATGTATGAAATAATACCTGAAATCCAATGGGTATCATCATCATGAAGTTGCGAAGGCGTTTCATAATGTGTATCCTTTTTATTTCCTGACTATCTTTCTCTTTACTCTCTGGTTTACTCTCTTGATCTCCATCTGTGTGGAAAAAAGTTAATTTGATGAAAATTAGAGTAAGCAATTATCATTGAACCAGATTTGATAAGGTGAGAATGATTATTTTATATGCTAATGTCCTTTATAAAACAAAATATATTCAGTAGCCGGAAGTAGCGTCGAAGTGTGTTACTTGCTTGATGTTTTCACTACGATTGCGGAAATTAAATTGAGATCTCTGCAGTGTCAGCAGGCGGAATGTAGTCCAATTGAAAAATCAAAAGTTACGTTTACCATCTTGACACACGACTATAAATTATTCTCTACGTGTGCATGCATATGTACACTCAAATTGTGCGCGGAGAAAGCAGCGGAGCTATTAGGCAAATTGAATAATTGACATGCAGGATCGATTGCATTTTTATCGCTAACAATAACGAACATATCTAGCTAGCTACCTTTGCCGGTGCGTGGAAGATACTTGAGTAATAGATCCTGTTGATTATCATCGTAATTGACCATGAGGCCGTACATCAGCTCGAGCCAGGGATTCGTCGATCGCGCGGTCGACTTGCCACCGACGAGACTTGACCCATTTCCATTGCTCTCCTCCTCCTTGACGACGACACTCTGATCGTCGCATTTACATGGTAATGCCGCGAGCAGTAGCAGAATCAAGAAACCAACGAGGCAGTTGAAGCACATCCCGTTGCCGTACATAGTTCGTTTGGTTTTGCGGAAAAGCAGCTATTTAGTGATTTAATAGGAGGCCCCGCGGGCTATTTGAGTTTCCCAAGTGCAGGCATTCGGCGTCGTATACTTTGCCGCTGCTCGATCAGCGCGCGAAGAGTCTTTTTTTAGCACCGAACCAGAGCAAAAGTTTGGCAATGAACATGTCGCAGGAGATAATATCACTAGCACCACTGTCACAGGTATATGGGCCAAAAACGTGCGGAATGTCACCCGAAATTTAAGATCACGTGTCACTCGGCTTCGTGCCACTCATCGAACCTCACGAAAACTCGTCTCGTTTCGTTGAATTGTTTCGATGTCGCGGGAAACGATGTTTTTGCCCTCTGAAATCGACTGGGCGCTGGCGCGATTTGTACCGAAAGTCCGCGGAAAATCGGTGCGCGCGTATAGATCGAGTTCGGGCGTAGCGCAAGGACTGCGCGTAAGCGTCGTCGTGCATACGCAGCAGCAGCAGCAGTGCAGGCTATACCGGCGATGACGTCGACGGTGGTGGCGGCGTCGGTGCCGAGTGTGTGTATACCCGAAGAGAGCTCTATATCATGGCTCTCTCGGGCATCCGTGCGAAACGAGATTTTTCCTTTTTTTCCGGTGTGGTCTCGAGCCAGCGAGCCAGCTCTACCTAGTGTAGCTCTCTTTCTCTTGTACAAACGTGGATATATCCCACTCTTATAACCCGATTCGTCCTAACTGGGTCTCACTTGCACACGATCGCTGTATATATATATGCGTATGCACGCGTTGCTCCCGTGTGCGCAAGTGGCTCTTTTATATATCAACAAGTGGCCGACGCTGCGCACGCTTGAGTTAGAGAAAGATCGCAATTATATCGCGAGCAGCGATTCGGAGAATAATGCAGCATGTGCGGATCGCGAGCATAGCGTGGCGTAGCGCACGAGCCTGGACTCGAGTCGTGTACTTCTCGTATGCATGGGAACGCGCCTGCCTTACAATGAGTCCTGTACTACCTCGTCGACTGGGATGATTAACCAAGCCTGAAAAGTCAGTCGAACTAAGTACTAAGTAGCGGCAGCTACGACCGGACAACAGTCGGCGGTATTTCGAGTAAGCTCGCCGCGTATCTTAAATGATCGTCGACGCCTATCCACGTCCCTGCTAGAAATTCTAAACATGAATAATTGCCTAACGACCAAAAAATAACCATTTAAAGTGCTTTTAAAAAGTATGACCATTAATTTAGACCAGTTTGCAATCACTTTAATACGGTAGTACCGATTTCAGTAGATGGAGAGTATCTTTATTTCTGTAAATCTACAAGCAATAAAGTAAATCTAGTTGTATAAATCAAAGCATGATTTTGGAAAAATATCATACTTTTTAATGTCTCTATTATGATGAAAAAAAAATTTCGTTAGCCATAAAACTAGCCTTAAAGTGTTGAGAATTTCTACTTGGAGTTGTATAGTTTATTATTACCGAGACTTTTTTCGCCTAATATTTGACGACTCCGATCGTCGTCGTTGAGTGCTGATAAGCCTGACCAATGCCCAGCTTGCGACCGCATGGCTTCGTTTCATGAGCTGAGCAAGTGGTGGCGTTGCTCGCACTTTTCCAGGACTTCGGCCAAGTTGTTCGAATAGCTCACGAGATTCTGTTTTTTTTTCGTCTCGCTTCCTTTTTTTTCTTCGTCTCTGCACAGCTGCAGTCAAGTTTACACGACAATTTACCGGTAGACACGTGAGAGATCGTGCGCGAGGGTAAACACGGAGAGCAAAAAACAGAGCTATACTACTTTTTGCGAAGCAGATGATCGTATTGCGCTCGTGCATACCCGAGAATCAATTACTCTTCGAGCCAGCCTATGACTCTTCATTAATTTAATTTCCCGTGTGTATAATATGATACAGTCATTTATTGCGTGATGTTTTATGTTTGCTGACCAAAGACCGCACTCGTTTAAATTTTATAAAATTAGACCGAGTGAGAAAACAAAAAAGCTAGTCATTTGATTGGTCATCTGCCGTGGTTACTGTTGGATTGCCAACCTTATTTAACATAGGATGATCCGTTCATTAACAAGGATTTAAATTATTATGACGTGGACGAGGCTCTGAAAATAACTAAGGAGATCATTAAAGTCCACAAGCACATACCCATCAGTCAAAATCAACCTTACTCGGTCGAAAATCGTTCGTAACTGGTCGCGGCAGTTATGGCTGAAACCCTGGAAAATGTAATGGAAAGCACGACTACCACCTCGGAACGAAGAGCTTAACGCGCGAAAAATTTTAATTGAAGTGCGCGTCCAGCGAAAATCGTTATGCACCATGAATCTCGGATTCTTCCTGTTGGTAAGAAGCTGCTGAAGCTGCGCGTAGCTCCTCCACGTATAACGACCGGCATTGTGAATCTCAAATTGACTGTTTACGTGCGAGCTAAATTGGGAACAGACATGCGATGGGAAATTTTGTTGCGCTCGCCTACTCGTCATAGCAAGCCAAGTGAAAAGACGATTACAATTATTAGCATTTTAGTTTTACCAGGTGAGCTGATGCCCCGAACGCGCGTAATTATGCTACTACTATGGCAACGCGCATAACTATTATTCGCTCAATGATGTAGTTTAGTCGAGAATTTGTGGCGCGTCCAACACTGATTATAAAAGTACGAAATAGGTCGTGCGATTGGTTTCTCATATTTTATTAATTTTCAAATCAACTATTACAATGGTGTATTATTATTATTATTATTATTATTATTATTATTGGCACTATAAAGAAAGAATTCATGAAAGACTTTTAGTAAATGTTCAAAATTTATTAATAATTATAAAGTAATATGTAACAATAATAACTAAATTAATTATATATTTACAAAAAAATTAAACTATTACAATCCTCTCAAGATAATCGAAGTACGAAATGAAACGAAAAAATGTTAAAGATTCATCAAATAGAGCTGCTGTGAATTTTCAATAATATAATGAACAATCAACTTTATTATTTAAACACATAACGGTATTAATCTAATGATAGTAAATTGTGCTGAACAGACATGTTGCATTAACAGATATCTCACTTAAACTTACTCATCTATGTACACGCTCTCAGTACTGCATCATATATTACATTTTTCAACATTTTTCATAGCAGTTTGATAAAGTAAGAATTGAATTTAACATAGCCCTGGAAAAAATTCTCAACATTTTATGGCTAATTTTTGGTCAAAGAAAAACTTTCTTGGACCTAAAAAAGCCATAAACCTTTGACGCATTTTATACGTCAGAACCTACACAATTTTATTGCTTGAAAAATTTGTACACAAGTACACGGACTTATACCATTATTTGGACTTTGCCTTTTGCCGATTTGCAGATAGAGGTACTCGCCATCTAGTGGTGGATGCTTAAATTAGTATTATCGTATCCACAATGGTTGAAAACGATCTAATTTTATTGTTTTATTCTAGTTACTTAAAATAGATTTTAAATTTCTAACATAATCGTATCAGAAAAAACAACCAAAGCAAGCCAATTAATGGCAAGTTACTTCAAAAAATGTTAAATTATCATTTTTTGTCATGAATTTTCATCTGTAGGGAGAATAATAATTATTTCAATTTAAATGTATTACCTTTTGTTATATTATAGAACAAATTTTTCAAGCAATAAAATAGATTTTACCTTCTATTTAATACATTCGCTATTTTACATCGACATTTATTCCTTGATAAATACATTTAGGGTAAGTAAAAAAGTTCAACAAAAACAATAATAGTGACACCTTTTTTCACATAAAGCATCGTTAAGTAAACTCCCGCGAGGTCCGTTGAGTTGCATAACAAGGAGTGTGAACCTGAGAAATCATGCAATAGTCTGTCACGAGTATATCCTATGCAGTTAGCTTAACGGTAAGACGTACGTTTGACGTACGCACAAACTCATTGTCATGATAAATTTGCGTCTAACCGAAGATCCTACACGTACATCATTAGCATTTATACAGTATTCGAAGATTTAATTTACAAAATATATTGCGACGCACAAGTTCATTTAAAATTGATTGACAAGTAAGCTTCACTCGATTCCTCTACTCTCTATAAGTTCATTGATAAAATAGTAAGTCATTTTCCCGAAAAGCTAAATGAATTTTACTTAAGTACTATGCATTCGAGTATATATGGCTGCAACGTACTTATACTCGTATAATTTTTACTTTTACATTAAAAAACGCAGTGAAATCATATGAAATCATTTAATTACGTTTCCATCGGGTGTAAAAATACTTGAGTCTCTAAGAAGTCATGAAAAATTAACCGATCATGAAACTTCAACGAGATAAATTACAAGAGTACAATTGCAAGTCTTTGCCTATCGATCACAGATTATTATTGGCGCTTTGATCAATTTTTTTCTTTGTGTAACTGTACTGCAATCATTACTATATTATTTACTAGTATTAAAAATATTTTTGACAAGTGTATTCTTATATTACAGTATTTACATTAACCGCAAGTTCGTGTACACCAAAAATAGGATTGGTAACGCACTGAGTGTAATAGGTCATTGAGCGAGAGCACTCCTCGAAACAATTAAACATTCATCATCAAATTTCAAGAAACTATAATAATTTGCGATGCCCCCGAGCGCTGGTAACTTGAAGAAGAAAACGTCCTCTCGTTGTTTCCTTCTCTTCTTTCTCTCTCATTGCCTAATTTTCCTCGCGATTATATCCTCAGTAATAGTAGGGGGCCTTGTGAATGGTCGGGTGCGGTGGTTCGGCTTCGTAGGTCGGGCTGACGCTGTGCCAGCCGCCGTAGGCCTGCGAGTGTGACCCGTAGCCGCCGTTGCTGCCACCGCCGCCGCCGCCGCCGTTGTTGTGCACGTGGACGTGGACCGGTGGTGGCGGCGGTGGTGGTGGTTGCCAACCGGCCGAGTGTCCATAGGAGAAACTGCCTTGATGATGATGATGTCCACCGCCCAGTCCGGCGGCATAAATTTTGCCGAATAGCGCGCCGACTTTCAGCACGAGAAGTATCACTCCTGCGGATCGAAACGGAACTGATTTAAAATATATAAACGCAATTTGCGGTTTTCTGCCTAACGGGGTCGTGTACTAACGAAGAAACATACGCCGCATGCAATGTAAGTGAGTGTGTGTGTTGTATGCCTGTTTGTTTCTATCCGCCTCTTCCCCTCTCTCTTTTTTAACAACGCACCGCGAAAGCTTTGCACGAGAGAAAGATTATTACATCACTTCGCCGTTCTCTTTACTCTGGATTAAACGAGCGGAGGAAAGCAAAGGAAGACCGCGAGAGGAATGCGATTTTATTAAATTGCGCCATTGAAAATTCCCACAATGTACTTGAATATCGTCGTCTTCGGTAGCGGTGAATCGGAAAATTTTATGATTAATGGTTGGCTCTTTCTTTGAAATCGAAACCAACGCGTTAGATCAATGTATATCTTGTCTCTGCGCGAGAAAGTAAATAGTTAATATTACGCATATGTTCAATGGCTAAAGCTAGAAAAGTAAAACAGCATGACGCGTTACGCAAGTTTCATAACAACGACTGCTAACTAAATTTTTCTCGAATATATGTTGTGTTATTGTACTTTTCAAATCATTCGGAGCTTTATTTTTATCAATGGTCGATGAAGGTAGTTCAATTAATTTTACTATTTATCAAAAACGACAGTCATTCACAATTTTACCGCTATTTTGATCGTGAACGTTACGTTTTACGCGATTTATGGCGAAAGATATCTAGCACACTTTCAGCGCGACAATAACGTTCTGTGCTTGTGCACGGTCATCTTTAGAGATTAAGATTAATGTTAGTAAATAAAGTTGAAATACTTTCGATATTATGCAATTGTAAGGTACGTCACGCAGGGATAAATTTAAATTTTAATGTATAGAAAAATAGGTGCTGCTTTTTGAAAATCGGTAATTTCTCGCTAGATTGCGCAATTGTGGTAATTTATAAATATTAGAATACAAATCTGGAATATATTATAATCTAACGTGTAGGTGTTAAAAATGAAAAAGTAGGTTTAGATACGTACATAAAATAAAAGAAAGTTGCAAAGTACAACAAACGCCCAGTTCAAAAGTCTGTTGTTTTCGAGTTTTTTTTTCATACACGTATATCTCTTACATTTCGTCTTAGAGAAATCGGATCAGTGTTACAGATCGTATTGCGCAGGTTTATTTTGAGAGAGAGATGAAAGTAAAAAAAGAACCACTAGATATTCACCTGAATTATCATTACAATTTCGAGCCTACTCATAGTGTGACAATTTCTTTATAGTAATCACGCAAAACGTTCGAATGCAAAGATAAATAAATGTGTTACCGTTACGGTTTTTTGAATGATAATCAAAATAGAAAGTAAAATTTACGCACCAATCATTAAGCCTTTGAGAGAGATGACGGTCAGCATGGTCAACATGGTTATGATAACTCCCATTTTATAGATCATCGGCATCATCATGAACTGAATTCGTTTCCCCATGCCAAATGTCCTTCCTTGATCTGGAAAATTTGTTTAAAGATTATTTTGAAAAATTTCAAGAAAAAAGACAACGATATAAAACAAAATACAATTCCGTAAATCAATTAACGTGATTTTGATAAATTGCCGAATGATTTGAATACATCCAAGCTCCTGTCGCAGTTACGTGCAGTTATTGATAATTGTGCGGTCTGATTTATGGCGCTCGAGAATTTCCGACACCTTTGTAACTCATTAAATAGTAAAGGATGCAGATATTCACCTGTACCCATCGAAGAAAATAGAACATAGAAAACCGACGTGCGCTCATACATCTTGCTGCACTTACACTTCTCTATACATGCGAATGGACGTTACTTTGCTAATTAGACACGCTCTGAATGAATATTTCTAGTCGAGTGCAAAGTTTCGAGGCGCATACAGAAAAGCTTTTTCTTTGTGTACATACAACATATCTAGTATTTTCATTGATTCTTACAAAAAAGAGAGATTGCGCGTGCCTACGGTATACAGCTATGAAGAATGTCGTTGACATTTTATTAACATATTATGAAAAGCCCGTACAGTTACGTTGAAATCGTTTGAGAATTATCTCACGCGAGCTAATGTCTTAGAAGCTGTATCTGAAAATCAAAAGTTCGGTCTCGCATAAAAATGCCGCCGCCGCCTCGCGTTACACTTATCATTGCAATCGAGCGCTGCGCCCAATTACGCGTACCTGGGTACATTATACGCACACAATGGGACGTGCTTTACAAACTCACCTGCGCGCGCCACGAGGAGGAATTCGCGCTATAATTTTGATGAAAGTCTGACGAGAGGCCTCGTGTAATGATATACCGTTAAACAGCTAGAAGCGTTAAAATCCAATATATAGCCGATTAAAATAATGCTAAATTTTCGAAAGTTTGTTTTCGCGGGTCGGTATAACGGTAGCACTTGCAGTGTCGATGATCGTCACCCACACACATACACGAGCGTTGTGTTTTTCCTTATCGTTACTCGGCTCGTTTCGCCGAGGCAGTTCGCGAATTATTAGCAAGTACTAGTTCCGAAACATGAGTATTTAATAGTTCTGCGGTTCTGCAAAAAATGATCTATATTTCTGAAAATTCTCGCACATATACAAACTCTTGCGCGGTTTAGTTACATGCGCCGAGATTTAGGGCAATATGGTTACGAGGCACTAATTATTTTTTCTTCCCAACGAGCTGTGTATACTATATGTATATATTTAAGTGGCAAGCAATAACGGTTGCCAATCTTCTATAACAGAGATCGAGTATGCTCGACAACAATGTTGGCCCGAATACCGATGCTTAGGCGCTGCGCGTATATAGTTACACACAATTGTAAATCTAGTATATGATACGTGCAGTGCGCGGGGACATTATATATCGGTGCGCGCAACTCGTAATGGGCTTGTTGTGTACGTCAATGCTCATCTTCGCGCGGCATTTCTGCCTCTTTCTCTCTCTGTCTCTACGCACGCGACACAATAGCGCAAGTAAACTATTGTTTCAGCGGTTATGTGTGTTCATTGGTGCCGCTCTCGCCCGAAACTAGGTGTAAAAATGCGAAAATGCGATGCTAATGTGCTCCGATTGCCTCGCGCTCCTGCCTCAATGACTTTATACCCGAGAGCTGTAGCACGTGACTGCGGCTGCTGTTGCGGGTATGAATTACGACTCTATCTGCGTGTGGGCAGTCTGAAAATGTGTGACGTCAAAGGTCTGCACTGTTGCCTGCAACTGTATCAATTTCACGCAATTTCTTTCTCTTTTCACCAATGCAATTTTCATATCAATCGAAAGGATAAACTAGATTTTGACAGTTGCATACCGCAAAAACAATTGGGATTTCCTTATAAAACTCGTGACGTATCAAATCGAGGTGTTCAGCGTAGAAGTAGTTATTATTTAAATGATTCTCCAGTAATTAACATCAATGAAAAATGTATAATTGAGTGCGAAAATAATACGTTTTCTAACGCTATAAGTATAAGCTATAACATATTTCATAGTGCAGTTTGAATATAAAAATAAAATGATTGCAATGTTTCCCGGATTAATATCACTGATTCAAATTTAATTAAACATACTGTTTAAAGTTGTAATGAATAAGTTGTAATTGGTAATATTAGCATAGTAAATATCAGCTATATTAGCCAACTCGTTTGTAATCAATGGTGCTGAGTAAAACAAATGGAGTATTTATGCGTGAGTGATTTTCATGCTGCATTAATGAGCCGTAAAAAAGTCAGCCGATATCGAATCGATGAACTCAAATAACAAAATATCTTGTTACATGAACATATTTATGCACAAGATGAACAAAATTCCAAACCAGTTTTCGGGCTTCAAACTTATATTATTATATCGAACAAAAATGTGCAACTGACCTGCAGGCAGAGCTTTCTGCTCCCTGGGAAATGCATTATCGAAAAGAGCTTTGGTCCACGTGCGCACCAAATCCTGCTTGGCGTCGCTCGGCGAAACTCGATTCTCTTCGCAAGAAGCAAGTTCGATAAGAGTCAGTAACAGAAATACGCAGAGCAAGGGCCACCGCGTTGCTGCCGTGCTTCGGTACATTTTGGCACTCGTGTTCGCGTATCGATTCCGTAGATCGTTTACTTTTCACTCTCGGGTGGCACGGGAGATTTTTTTTATTTTTTTCCTTCACTGGACCAGGAGGCAAATGGGTCGACACTCTCTTTTTCTCTCTCTCGGCTCACTCCGTCCGTTTCGTGTAGCGGTCGAATTTGAACTTGTGCCGCTGCTGAAGCACACGACCGGCGATGCCTCGGCGGCTTGCGTTCTCTCCCGCACACGCGCTCGCTCCATTCCGCACGCGGGCCTTTCAAACGTCGCCTGTGTGTATGTATATATGCGCGCGCGCTCGCGATCGGTCTCGTACAAGCTTTAGAAAGTTGCCCTCCCTCTTCTTTCCTTTCCGCTTTTATATTATCTCTTACAGCTTTAGTATTTACCATCTTATATGTACCAGGCTTTAGGTTATTTTTGGCTCGTCGAATAATAATTGTGACTGATGGGACGCGCGGTCCAAATTTTTTTCTCTCGAAATGTGCCCCCTACTCTTTACGAGTTTTACGTGATATTAAAGCTGCATTTGCTCAACAGTTTGGCGTGTGCATGCTAATGCCGCAGCTGCAGGAAGTCGATTGGGCATGCCACTGCGGCAGGCGCAGCTTTGATAATCCGTTCACGTTATGGGTCACTTCTATTGTATACTTACTGCGCTTTTATTCATGCCATTCATAAAATGTGTACCAGGAGCTCATCGTTATTCTTACGCTGGGCATGATTTTTAACCTACATCGTGGATGACAAATAATTATCATGTATCGTCCGGAGACAACGTTCGATGTACTATAATTTTAACCGTTACAGGTGTATTTATAAAACCTAATGCAACACTGTATCGTTTTATTATTACTAATAATAATTTTCAACTCGAACACAATGGACTTTATTAAACATTTTCTGGTTACAATGGAATATTAGATTGCGATTGAAGATAAATTTAATCTGAATAAAACAAATAAATTTATATATTAAACGATTATTTAAAACTTAGCATGATTTTCTATATTCAACTTGTATAATTTTATTGGTTTTTAATCAAGATAGCAATTGTTTCAAGTCAAACTATTTGCCATCCAAAATTTTCAAAAGATGAAAATAGAGAATGATATTAGTAAATTTAAAAAAGGAAAAACCTTAAAGGTCATAAAAAAACCAGCTTCAAAATTTTTATGGTTATTTTACATACTATTGTACATACGTTTCTTTACGTTGCTTGATGTACGTTATATTACTTACTACTTCACAAGCAATAATTTTTCAAATTCACCATTATAATTACTACACAGATTACTGTTATTTTTATATCTACTCATAATTCATAAGTTATAATTTGATTTTTCTAATATTACCCAAACAATTCATTTTTACCAAAGCAAATAAAACTGTAGAAATAATGTGTATTTAAAAAATAACATCGCTACCCACAAAAATTAATTGAATGAAAATTATTATTTTTTTAGAAAATCATAAGATAAAAGAAAGGAGTATTTAACGGAATTATAAAATAATAATTATTTCTTCCATGCATAGAATCAAGGAATTGTCATCAAGCACTATTTTCAAGCTGTGTTTGCTCGTCGTTCATTGGCCTCTACAGTGCTTTATCCGACCCTGACCCTTCGCTGTTACGTAGATGGTAAGTGAAGAGCAGATACTAGGTACAGGTTTACAACTTCTTATTTTCACAGCATGCTCACTTACTTGCAACGAGGAGAAGAGAAAAAAAAGAACGCAGACGTGCAAAAATAAAAAGAGAAAATGAAGTGGGAGAGGGAAATGTGTTGATATAAGTACTGCGAGTGTATTACTCCGAGTGTCTCGAGAAAAGTAAAATACAACTGCAAACAAGAATGCCTTGATTTTTTATCATACGCATTTATAAAAGTCAAGGTTTTAAAAGTTAAATACATTGTTAACGATGTCTAAGTTGTAATTTAATGTTTACGATCGGGATTCAACAATTTTTCGCTAGTATGTTAGACCACACGAATTGAATTGTAAAATAAAATTTCATTTCGTGAATACTTCTAACAATATCGATCGTAAAATATAACTGGAATTCCTCTGAGTAAGCTGCCTATTAATATGTAAATGTAAAATCTACGGAAATTTTATAAGAACCCACGCCATAGATTATTTATTTATACTACTTTGGAGTCGCCTTGAACGCCACGCTATATCTGCGCCGCTCGGCTCTAAGGGTTTTAAAGACAAGGAGAAGAGAAAAATACAGATTCCTTTTGCTGCTGCGCGTCTAGAGAACAAGTCCTGCTTGCTGCAAGGCATGTACTCCACAACTCGTTCGGTTGGTTCTTATGGCGGTATAAGTACATCGGGGCAAGAGGAGGACTCGCGCACATAGCTAGCTAGGGTTGGTAGAAAAGCATCGACTGGTCGGCAAAGTGCAACATTCGCTCTGCGGCCGCAATCATGAGAGCATTCGTCTTTTCTCGGATATTCTTCCGTAAACTAAATATTTATTTTATAGCCTTTTGTTATTTCGTTTGCATAGTAAATTCGAGATGCGAGGCGCGCTTTGTGCACGACGACGTCGCTGCTGCTGGTGTCGCGAAAATCGGCTCGCTCGAAGAAACTGGATCGAAGAGCTTCGTGACGACGATTGACTTGCTCGGCGATAAAGAAAAAAGTGTTGATAGTGGCGTCGTCGGTGCCAGTGAGACGAAACTCGAAGACAAAAGTGAAAATATTCGTGTGAAAGAGCATCTTCCCGCTGCTTCGAGGGCCAGAGAGAACGTACGCTTGGGGGAATTGGAAGAGACACTGAATAAAAAAACTCACAAATCCGAGGTAAAGTCGCACAAAAGATTCGACAAGGTCCCGTTCAGAAAATTCAAGCGGAGTATACACGAAAAAGATCACCAATATTTCAAATAGCTCAACATGTCGCCGAGTCGGAAGACCCCAAAAAAGTTACTAACACGGAGCCATTGGAGCAACTCAAAAGTGTCAATGTAGATGGAATACGTCGCTTAGACGTTGACGTCGAACAAGGTGCTAAACAAAGTACTCGAGAAATGTCAACTACCGAAGACAAGGTAAAAGAAATTAAACATGTAGCCGAATCGTCAGAAACGAAATTTCATTTGAAGAAAATTGCAATTGGAGATTCTGACCATTCGAAAATTATTGATAATATTAAAGAAACAAGTATTAGCGATTCGCAAACTCATGATACTGTGACTTTGAAAAAATCAGGAATAAATGAGCAAAACATTGATTTGAAAGAAACAGTTTCATCTAACTCAAAATCGAATGAAAAAGAATTAGAACAATCTGATCCAAATTTGATCAAGCAACAGCCTAAACACGACGCCGTTAACATTGAAAGTCGTGCTGGAGTTTTTCGACAAAATATTCAAAAACAAATGTCCGAATTCTTGCCTAAAGTACCAAAACTCTCGGAAAATCAATTTTTAGAATTATTAAAATCTATATTTGCGAAAAAAAATATTAACGTAGAGGATAACGAAACAATAGATATCAAAGGATTGAGCCCCATTCAGCAAGAGGTTATCAAGTGCGCTCAACAGCTCGTTTCTCAAAAAGAAAGAAAATCGTTTACAGATAATATAACGGAATGTATGAAAGGATTCAACATACTCAATTGCATGCGCATATTTGTTTATCCTGTCATTGTGCAGTATATGCCCGAAGCAGTTAAAGGCTTGGAATCGAAATTTCCTCTAGAGGTCAATATCCCTGAATTACTTCAGGGTAATCGCGACAAGCCAAAATCAGCCAGGCAAGTTCCACTCCCGAACATTTATTCGAGCAATCTTGATCCGGATATGGTAATTTACGACATGCTCATGGAAGGTTTGTTGAAAACTTCTTCTGGTGACAATTTTTACTCCTATATCAATGAAAAAAATGAAACTTTATCGAAAATTTTAACGTGCAATCGCATGAAACTGCTAACAATGACTGAACAATTTTTACCGGAAAACGAGAGGCCAAATTACTCAAATCAAATGATTTCCTGCGTAAAACGTTTCGAATACTTTAGTTGCTTAAAATACTTTTCATGGCCGACAATCAAACGTCATTATCCGACGATGCCACCGTTCCCATTAAGTGATACATACTTATCGTCACTTACCAATCCAGGTTATCCTCTTATCATTTATCCCGGATCAGAGAACGAACTTCCAAATTTGCCAGAAGTCATAGAGTCCAGACAAATGACTCCTGACTCTATCATCAAAGGAATTCTTCAGAGAACTTTATATCAGTATCCAAGAGTAACAACTCCCTTCGCACCATTACAATTTAGTATTTTTGCAAAGGGAATTCCATTGAGCTACGATCAAATGCTTTCCCTGCATTTTGCTGAACAATTACTACCATTGAATTTGCGGTCCGAGTATACTTCGAGAACTACTGAATGTATCAGGAGATTCGATTTCTATAACTGCATGAAATATTCTTCTTGGCCACTTCTCAGACAATTCAATCCGACACTTCCGGAATTCCCTAATTTCAATGAAATTTTTGGTAATTTCCAAATACCAGATATACCACTGATCTCGAGTTTCTTCAACTTTTTTTCGCAATTCCAATTCCCACAGTTCGAATTCCCATTCCAGATTCCGAATTTCCCTGCTTTTGCCTTGCCTGACTTTACTCAGTTTATTCCTGGACAAGTTCCGTCGACTCCCAAGCCACCGACGATTCCCGAAGTCCCTTCACCACCGGCGATTCCTGACGCCCCTACCGCACCGACTGCGCCTACTCCACCAACTGCACCCACTGCGCCGACATATACACCACCTACGTACACGCCACCTACCTATACACCACCTACTCCACCTACCTACACTCCACCAACATATACTCCGCCTACGGCACCCACAGGTACTGTGCCTTCCTTCACCCCACCTTCGGTAACACCACCTTCGGTAACTGCACCTTCGATAAATCAATTGAAATCGGAAGCTGGTATACCAAACGTTGCTCAGTGGGAATATCAAATCTATAATATTTTGAAGGATATTCGTTTATCTATGGGAGCAACACCACTGTCGACACCATCATATACGAATAGGAAAATTTTCTTATTTCCTCTGATGACGGAAGAACAGTCGAAAATATTTGCTTTGGCTGAAAGCATCGTTCCACCAATAGCTCGTGAGCCTATGATAACTAGTATTTACTTTTGTCTCAACAATAAAAATTCTTTTCCAACGTGCACAAAAAGCATCATATGGCCATCCATCAAGACCTACGTCAAAGGATTTCCCGAATTTCCTGAAATGAGCTTCGTTCAAAAACAGCAAGGCTCGATATCTGATTCGAAAGCTTATGCATTTGGAAATGATGATAATTTCTTTGTTATCAGAGAGTTGGAAAAAGCATTTTTCGAGGGCCGAGAAGATGCTATGAGTTATATAATCAGATCCATTCAGATGACCGCTCCGGAGGACTTCAATTATAAAAAAATGCTTGAAATTTTGAGATCGATTCAATTTAAAACGCAAGACTTCACCGATAACCAGTTGATTATGTATCCTAGAATACAAGAATATTCTAGTATAACGGAAAATCAGGAGAATATAATTCATGCAGTGGAAAGCATCATACCAGAAAATATACGATTTAAATTCAACAAAGATATGATTGATTGCTTACAAAATAACAAATTTTCTATATGTTCGAAAAATATAATCTATCCTGCTTTGTATCCTAAATTTCAGAACATATTTTCTACTTCGTATACAAACCTGATGGCAGAAAAACAAGATTACGATATGAAAAGTTTGAACCACCCTGGCATTTACTCAGAAAAAAAAGAAATGATCCCTGGGTCAGAAAAAATTGGAGAAAATTTTGAAATAATTGGCGAAAAATTGTATCCAGATAACCCGGAATCGATCATACTTGAAATGCTGCGAAAAGAACAAGTTTCATTGCCATCTTTACCAGAACCACCAAAGGAATCTATAAATTACAATCCAGAATTCGAACAAGCCTTCAACATAAGACAAGCTTACATATTAAAAACAGCTGAACTCATTTTGCCAGATGAATATCGCAGAGGAATATTAGAAGAAATGTACAGTTGCAATCAGAAAGAATCATTTTTAAATTGCGCTCGAGATATTCTTTTCCCGGGATTGAAAAAATCTTACTCAAACTTCCCAGATTTTCCAGATATTCAAAAAGATCTCGACCGAACACGCATGTTGGAAATCGTAAGCAGCATTGAAAATCCTACTTTGTCATTGAAAATTGATTACAAAAAAAGAACATTACCTCACCTAGATGATTTGTTCAAATTCGTCTCCGAAGACAAAAGCGAAAACTTACAAATATTGATTGATAAACTACCGGATACTTTGTACTATAATTTGTACGTAAAAATGGTTCAATGTAATAAATTTTCTGACGGAATTTCATGTGCACATGATATCGTCTATCCAGCATTGAAACAATACTATGACGCACCTAAATTCGACTTGAATAAATACTACCCAATAGATGCCAAACCAGTTTTATACGCAGCATCAGAATTTCAGTATGGAAAATTGGACTATGAAATTATTTGCAAAAATATGGACTTTTCATGCTATTTAGTACCTTTTGGATCTCAGCACGTCGAAGCTCTCCCGAATTCTGACGTTCCTCCGAGCGTGCCTAAAACATCTTACATTCCCTTTGGAAAATTGAACGCAGACAGCCGCATATTCAAACAAAGTCAAGAGATATGGATTCCTCAAAACACACCGTCAGTAGGTGAACATTTTTCTCTAAAATAATTGAATTCAACATATTTTTCATTCATAAATTGAATTTAAGTTTCAGGAAAAACAGAATTCTTAAATGAATCATCAGCCAAGTACGTTCATAGTGATACTTTGAAAAAGCTGAACCCATTGGCAAGAAAAAAACGTGATGTTGATGATTTACTTGATTCATATCCAGATACAAATCCAGACAGTAACAAAAATTCAGTTCCACGACGTATTCCTTCGGAAATAACATTTCCAAATGTGGCTGAAGAAGAGTTGATAAAAATTTTAAAAAATATTTTAGAAAATAAGAAAAACCACTCATCTACCGAACTGCGTCTTTCACCTGTAGAATACTTTGTCGATTCATTAAATGATACTGAGAAAGCTTCACTCACAGCAAATCAATACGAAATTTTAAAATTAATCCAAGATATAAATCCAGAAACTGCCAGAGCCAGTTTTATGTGGCAGGTATTTAAATGTATTCGCAGCCTAAGCTTTATTCGGTGCGTGGGAATATTTGTTTGGCCAATGATTCAAAGTAATCTACCCTTCTCCGGTGCGGTCAATAAAGCTCGAAGAGCTCACACAGAACAAGAAATGCAGGTTCAAAAAATTTTCGGATTATCTACGTCGTCTTTGGAAGAAGAATTAATGAATCGTAAACAGCAAATCGAATCAAACTTTATTGAACTATACAAGTCATTAACCGAAAGTTCATACGAAACAAATTTAGGTCCAATGAATATTAAAAGTCAAGGAAATGGAGAATTCGCCATAACTTTTTCAAATTTCCGTCAGAGTAGAATTTCAAAAATCAAAGATAATAAAAATGTACCCAATATATTAACAGTTATTGGTGATATTATTGAAGAGGTGTTTGACACGAAAAAAAGCAAAACAAAAGTTAAAAAGGAAGTTGCAGGAAAAAATAAACGAGATCGTAGCCTTTACTCGGCAGAAAAATCGAATATTGATGGTCGTTACGAAGATCCTTTGCGCTTGACGAAGGATGACGAAGTCATTAGTATTTTATTAGAAAAACTCCGACCTACTGTAACGGACTTTAAAAATGAAGAAGTAAGACACTATTTGGACATTGAAGATGCTTTCAAAGCTTTTGAGGTTCTTTTTGGACCGAAGTTCAGTGGCGAGTTGACGAATAAATTGAAAAATATCAATACGGAAGATTTTAAAAAACTAGTAACATTCAGAATGGTCGATAAGTCAAACACCCCAACTGTAAATGAATTTACCAATAATTTCCATAGAGAATCATTGGTTAAGCCTTCAAGTCAGAGTAGAGCGATCAGTGAATCGAGTAATCATGATTTCAGTAAAAATTTCACATCTCCGGGAAATTTATCAAAATTAAAGGCATTTTTACAAGAATATATGGAGAAATCTCCAAATACCAATCGAAATTCCGTTCAGGGCAGTATGATACTTAGGGTTCCGAGATTGACCGACGCAATAGAAGAAAAGAAAGCCACAACGAATTTGGAGGAACTACGCAGAGATTTAAAAAGTAAAATGCAGTCAATGATGCCGGCAGCTGGCTTAGCTACCTCCTTATTGATACAGTTAGCATTAGCACACGCCAAAGCCGCAGCATCGGTTGCTGGATTATTAAGTAATATGGCTCTTGGAAGCGCAATGCTCGGTATGTTGAGGGACATGATTTTCGGCCAAAATACTGAAGCCAAAGTAAAATATGTGTATGAAACTGAAAAGCATGACTCCGACTTAGCTTGGTCGCCGCATAAATCTGACCCAACAATAAGTTTTACTCCTCCACCCGGGCAAATTTATCCATATCCCCATCCTAACTATCAACAATAGTTTACGATAAATTTATACTTTAGTTCGTATTTTTAGAAATACTCATTATTTTACTTTAAAATATAATACTCTACGGATACGATAACTTATGCGATCATATAAAACAGTGAAATTCAAAATGTTAGAATTCATTTTTTGAGGGAATTGAGACTGAATTAAACAATAATGCAATAATGATGCATTTCTTAAACTATAAATACGCTCGTCTACTAAAATATTTTACAGGCTTACAGAAACGAGTAAAATCTTTACAATCGGTGGAGGGAATGCCAATGTGTGATATTATTAATTTTCTCGTGTTTTTATATATCAACTCAATTTGATAGAATAAATAAAATAACTTTTTTCTTAAAACTATTACTTAAAAATTTATCTAAGTTACTCACTTATATTTTAGAATTTTAAGTGTAAGTTTTTAAGTTACAATTATATCCCAAAAATATTGTATCTTTAATATTACATGTATATTTATTAAAATCTCAAATGAAATAAATAAAAAAGAATCAGCAAAAATTTACAATTGAATATGCTCCTCTTGACTTTTTAATTAAAAAAAAAACAGAATTTCATTTTCAACTATGTAATGAGAAATTATTAGAGTTACGAGGCTTTGAATCGACCTTTGATGGCGTTAAATCCTCACAATCATCTCAACTAATAAATAACACGTAGAAAGATAGTTTTAATAGCGATAATCTGAGGAACAAATTGAAGGTGAAACTGTGCTAATATTTGAGTTTATGCATAATAGGTAAGACATTTTTTTAAAGGTAACAACAAAAGGAATAACGATTTGAAATATTTTCTTATTACGCAACTTACTCTAGTAATTACAGAAGTTTTTATTGTGTAGAAAAATCTTGGGACTAATCTCATGCTCCTAAAGCTTGCTCCGATAATGTACTGCATTTATGTGAGTTTCGGGGGGCTTTTTCTTACAAATGATTTGTGATGATATATCACATTTAAAGGGTTTTCTACGATCATTTACTATACTTATGTGTCTTGCAATATTTCCTTTTTGTCCAAATAATTTGTCACCAATCTCGAAGGGTTAGCTCTGGTGATCATGTACTACACTGATGTGTTTATTGAGATTACTCTTATCTGAAAATTATTTGTGACAAATCTAACATTCCGATTATGTTCTAATGTTCCGATTGTCTGTTATGTTCTAATGTTCCGATTATGTAATATATTTATGTATTTATTGAGATTTCTCTTGACTGAAAATGATTTGTGACAAATTTCACATTCAAAAGCTTTGTTCTGAAGATGTATTTTGTTGACATGACATTCATGAGATTATCTTTCCTTCCAAATGATTTGTGACATTTCTCACATTCAAAGGGTTTGCTCAGATCATGAACTGCACTTATGTGTCTTTTGAGATCCTTTTGGTATCCAGATGATTTGTGACAAATCTCACAGTCAAAAGGTTTAGATCTATTTCGTTGACGTTATTTAAGTAATTAGTTAAAATTCGTTTTCCTATGTTCACTGTAGGTTGACAACTTTGATACTCAGATTTGAAGATGGCCATTGAACATATAGGAACTAGAATTTCATTATAACTATACAAAAAAATTGCTATGAAAATTATACTTATAGAGACACTCTATTTCCGTACAGAGAAGATCGAAATAAGCAGAGAAACATTCACACATGAAAGAAGTATAAATTATAAATACATATCATTTTTTTGTTATATCCTTTATCAACTTGTTAAAAACTTTTTTTTACAGGGTTGAAGTGATATTTTGAAACATTCTTTTCCGAGAAAATTCGTTCTTTTGAAAGAACTACACAATTTTTTTTAAAAAGGACTGGCAAATTTTTGCACATATTTTATCAATTAGAAATAGGTCAATGTCTTATTTTACTACCATTTCATTCATTAAAATAGGAACTATCACATTTTCACGAGAATTAGTTTGCTAATACATTAGCAGTATTATTTAATTCATTACAATTAGTTTTTAATGATTGAAAGCATTCTTTATTAATCATAATTAATGTTAAATATTAATGGCATATATATGGCATTAATGGCGATGTTTAATGAACATGAAATGAAAACTTTTAAATTATTAAATTATTCACACTACTTTTGTTACTGATTTTCATTAAAAAGTTAAGATAAAACTAGAAATAAGTACCCGCAGGTATGCATACAACAATTTTCGTCAAGATGACATCTGGTGAAAATATGATAAACGAACAATTCTTCTCATTCGCTTACCATACGATCATTGTAACTTTGCTCTTCGGGTAAATGCGGTAGAGCATAATTATTATAACATCGCCGCGATGAAAAAGTGACAACCATATATGGTAACGTTGAACAAAGCAGCAGTAAGATGTCGCTTCTAGTACACATTCGGCGCGCTCTTTCGGTGCCGATTCAAACACTGCAGATGCCTCTCACCAGTCGTTACACGTGTATCCCCGGTGGTATAATATTGCATGTACCTGGCAAAATCTACACTTTCACCAATATGGGATATATACACCTTTTCTTGTATACTCTCTGTACACTTATTCTATTTCACAGCTGCTCACAGCTGTTCTTGTTTAACATCCTTTAAACGTAAAAATTTTAAAGTTTATGTCGAATGATTTTTATGTTTATTTTTTAAATGTCAGTCTTTATGCTCCTCAAAGATCATTCGAATCATTAGCAATGTGTGACAGGTAAGAGCGCGGCACGAGTATATATATATATATAAATGGAACGTGTGTAGGAGCAAAAGTATGAAAGTATGCCTCTCTCTCTTTCTCTCTTTACGGATCTACATTAGATTGTTGTGAGCGGCACAGTAGCTTTGCAACAGCGGACAGCAACAGTTTGCTGAACGCCTCTGACGCGATAGCACTGCTTATAAAACCTTCTCTTTTTTTTCCTTCTCTATACACTGACGTCCTCACGATTTTGCGTGTCCAATCAGTTGATCGCGAGCCGAATCGGCGTTTCGATCCGGCATTGGCCGGAGAACAGTTTTAAATAATGTTCCAATCTGTGGAGGCTGTAGCAGCGTCGAGACTCGAAATACCTCCTCAGTCGAGGTCGTCAACTGCGTGATATTTCGGCAGTACCTGCTTTTTTACACAGCTACGAAGCGGAAGATGCCTGTGGCTGTCTCAATTTAAATCAGGTAATTCCAAAATTTTTCAATTTTTTGTTTTTTATTAATACGAATGAATGGATCGATAAACAAATGAGAATTATTTGAAAAACAGTAAAACTATAGTTGACCAGTATAGTAATTGTTCCTAGTAATTCGAAATTCAATTTTCCACATGACGTTTTAACAGAAATATCAACAAACATTTCCTCGCTAATAGTGTACTTACTACTTTCAAAATATTTTCCTTATTCATTGACCGACGGGTTAAAGCATTAGTAAATAATTGTAGTTCATTAAACGCAAACTTTCGTTTTGAAAGGCCATTGTCAAATTATGAATGAGGGTGTTGTATTCAAAGAGCAACATGAATCCCTTTCTAATTGTGGTGCATGAATGCTTCATCGTACGCACGTGTGAAAAATTTAATTTCCTTTATAGCGAACAGGTTCATGCTGTATATAATGCAAACAGAGTCGTGAGAAGGTGAAAATGAAAGTGCACGGTAGATATACAATTTTCTTCATTGTTTTTGACATTATAGTTCTATTAAATACAGATGAAAAGCCAAAGATTCGGATCGTCGCGCCAGTCTCGCGATTCTCTACACACTTGTGTGTTCAACGACAGAATAAGCTCGTGTTTTTTTTACTTTTTATATTTAAAATTACAAAAGGTGTTTACTCGGTGCGTATATGAAGTGTGCGCTAAATCGGCCGTGATTTATCGCTCGAGTGCTGTCCCTAGCTTTGTTTGAAGTTTCGCAATACCAATTTATTGTATGGTATACACTCCTTTCAAAGTGCGATAGCCAATATTATGTATGCACGTAAGTAATGATTACCTCGTGCATAGAAACGAGTCGTACAATAAAATTAAACTTAATTGATGCAAATTCAGTATTATTATCATCGTATAAATAGCTGTTTAATATGGATTTTTAAATTGTAAAGTATTAAACAAATTAAAAAATTATCTTTCCAAAAACCAACTAAATAGAGAGTGACTCGCTTCGAAAGGCTTTAATTCTTTCGTAAAGAGAGAGTGGATGTAGCTGATGAAAACATTATAAACGTATTCGTGACTTCATCGCGTCATAAATTAGAGCTGCGACCATTTTTTTCGAATGAAATTGTGAAATGCGCGTGCTAGATTCATTTCCACTGAAAAATGTTGTTTTGATGAAAAAGAAACGATAACTTTACCTCAACACCGAATAAGGTTTTGCAATTTTATATCCTTATAAAGTAAGATGCAGCAAGTTCGGTATCGCGGCTATACACCAAAGAGAAGATACCATCGTAGTACCGATCTATGACTCGTGAACTGCGCGAGATCACGGAAAATCAAAATTACTTCTGTGCTCCTTCAGTTCAACTAATTTTCCATTTCAATTGAATTATTAGCACTAATCAGAATTTATATTGTTGTTATACTTAATTTTTTTATTTGATTATTGAAGTAATCGTTATCGATACGTATTTAATAAAAAATAATAATTACTTGCTTGAAAATCATAGTAACTTGTATTTTTGATTTACAGCAAAATGCTTCTGTTGACAATTTTGGTGGGATGTATTCTTCCAGCTCTTGGTGGATACATTCCACCAGGGCCGCGGTATTCGTGCCCAAAAAAGCGCTTACATACATCCTTGCACGTGTGTACGTGCAGATGACCAAGGTCTCTACATTGAATGCGAAAACTCGAATTTGGCCACTTTGAGTGTAGCCTTTATCAACCTTGGCAACGAAGGCATACCGATCGAAGAATTGAGACTCATTAAGTGCAATATAGGTATAACACGAGGCTTTATATTTCAATTGTAATTTAGAAGAGTCAAATTAATTCTAAAATGATATGAATTTTTCAGCACGTTTTTATGGACCGGCATTGTATCCTTTAAATGTGAGGATCTTAAAGTTTTTGGACACTCCGTTGCGGCACATTGAAGATCACAGTTTTCTCGGGGTAAATAGAACTTTGCAAGAACTTCATATGACAGCAACCATGCTTGAGAAATTTCCCAAGGAAGCTATGAAAATTTTGGGAAATCTCACCGTGCTCAGATAAGAGGACATAAGGTAGAGGAATTGCCCTCCGATATTTTTATCGACAGTTATGCTGTGTGGAAATTAGAAAGATTAGAATTTAGTAATGGTAAGTGCATTATTAAGAGTATAAATTAAATTATTTCATGCAATCACATTTTAATAAACGTTTTAACTATTAGGTAGTCTTAGCTCTTTGCCGGTTGATTCTTTTACCCCTTTGAAAAAACTCAAAAATCTCGATTTGCATGGAAATCATATAAAAGATCTGAAGAAAAACCAGTTCAAAGGCTTGCGTGACGTTGAAGCTTTGGACTTATCATTCAATCTAATCGACAAAATTGATCAATCTCATCTTAGCGATCTTTCAAAGATGGGATTTCTCAATTTATCAAATAATGCCATTTCCGATCTAAAGAGGTAACGTACCCATTTCAACTTTTTCATTGTTGTTTGAATAAATTAATCGAAAATGGCAATTGAAAATTTTACAGAGGCACATTCTCAAGAAATTCATTGTTAAAAGTCCTGAATCTGAACAGCAACAAGATTAAGAAACTAGATTCGAATACTTTCCGAGGATTACGACTGATGAGGCGCCTTTACTTGCGAGATAATCGAATAGCAGATGTGGGGCGAGGAACTTTTGGCACCATGACGAGAATCGGAACAATAGATTTAGCTAAAAATATGATTAAAAAAGTAGATTACAATATGTTTTATCAACTGAATTACGCAGAGGTACCTTAATTGTTAAAAGTTTATCTTGTGAAATAGATCTGTAATGAAACTCATGAAACTTTTTTATTTAATTTTTTACAGATAATAGATGTATCTGAAAATCAAGTGACAGTTGTTGAAAAATTAGCCTTTAAAGATTTGTTTTCGGCATCAGTGAATTTATCACACAATGCAATAAGTAATATTGAAAGTGGTGCTTTTGAAAACTGTGTAAATATATTAACTTTAGACTTAAGTCACAATAAATTAGAAAATATATCAAAAACAGCGTTCGATACAGCGACTTACGCAAGTACCTTACAACTAAGCTATAATTATCTGACTTCGTTGAATCAAGTGAGTGACAATCTTTCATTTATTTAAAAAAGTGTTTCTTGAATCTTATTCATGAAATAATTTTTGCAGGTACCCTTGCACAACATGACCGGTTTAAAAGTATTGAACGTATCACACAATCATCTTCGTTCGGTACCGAAAGGAACCTTTCCAAAACTCTACGAGCTTCACACAATCGACTTATCGTACAATAACATATCCGACATTTACAATACAATTTTTATATCGTTGTTCAGTTTGAGGACATTGAATTTGTCTTACAACGCTATGGAAAGAATCAAGTCTTCGACTTTTGGAGATTTACCAACTTTGTTGGATTTAGATTTAAGTTACAATCGTTTGACCGATGTTTCTTCGGGAGGCTTCGCTAAATTAGCGAGTTGCAGGTCAGTTTACTTCAGCAGATCGCAAATGCTGCATTTTACGCGTGTGATCGAGAAAAATTTAATTGAATATCTTTTTAGGGTACTTTCCGTGAAGCATAATCAATTGACGAAAATATTCCAAATACCGATATCAGTTGGACACATCGATTTTTCTGAAAATTTGTTAGAAGAAATACCGACCACAGAGGTTTGGCCATCGATGAATTCTTTACTTCACCTAGATTTATCAAATAATAGATTGGGCGACCGTCTCCAACATGGGAGTTTTCAAAGTTTACTTACCCTCAGAACATTGAATTTGCAATCAAATGGTATCAGTAAACCACCTTGGGAGGCCCTAAGTACCTTGACGAGTCTCCAATACGTTTATTTGCAGGTAAAAGATTGAAACATGATTTAATATTCATTGCAATATACTTAGCTTGCTAATTGAACCGATATTTTTTTCTAGTACAATAATATTACACAATTGAATAAAGCAGCTTTCGGCAAATTACCAATTGTATTCGAGCTTAATCTTGCCTACAATCAAATTCAAAACGTCAGTGAGCGTGCCTTCGAAGGGCTTCTTCAGCTTATAACCCTGAATCTCACCAGTAACGATATTCAACACATACCGAATGGAGCATTCAGAGGACTTGTATCTCTTACAACCTTGGATCTCTCACACAATCAGCTTGAAAAACTGGATAACAAAACCAATGGCTTATTGGACGATTGTTTATCTTTGGAAAGAGTTTACCTTAATCATAATAAAATTGCAGCTGTAACGTCCAAAACCCTGCCTCATGATCCATGGATTCCATATAAAATAAAAGAGGTCGATCTTTCGTACAACTTATTGTCAATTTTGAACTTTGATTTGACACTAGGAACGAAAAAAGTAGTTTATATGAATTTGAGCCACAACCAGATTAGTGAAATAAGAAGATGTGAGTTAAAAAAATTTATATTTGAAAATCACATGGCTGTACGTTATAGTAACAAATAAAATATTTTTCAGATGTTTTAGGAAATATGACAGACTTGCAAACTTTAGATTTATCGTATAACGAAATATCAGATTTATCTGAGCCTGACGTTTTTGTGCCACCGCAAAATTTGACAAATTTAATTCTTAATCACAATCGGTTTCATAGCCTCCCTTGGAACAAAATCATAACCATGACAAATTTAAAAGTTTTGGATTTAAAATTCAATGATTTCAATGCTTTCGATGACAACATAATGACGATTTTAAATAATGGCACAACAGTTGAATACGATGGTATGTTTATTTTGTCGAATGAAAAAAATTATTACAATATAGAGTAAGTTATGAGCTCTTGCTTTGCTATTTAGGTAATCCACTACATTGCGATTGTTACGTACGACCGCTGCGCGAAGATGGTTTGACACATTCACTGAGATTCCTGCAGAATGGACCAACATCGAATGCGCAAGCCCCAGCTACGTGGCGGATCTGCGTTTATCGGACATTTCAGAGGTTTTACTGAGTTGCAGTGATACAGAAGTCTTAGAGGATCCACGATACGATTTAACTCCTGACGTCAAGTATCGAGATCTTGAATAGTAAGTTTGCAAATAACCATTCTAAAGATGTTATAAATTGTCAATTATTTTTATTTCTCATCAACAGCGATCACGATGAACGACTTTGGAAAGTGTCATGGTACGTTACATCAAGAGGAGACACAGGTGACTTTTACTTGGTCGTTCGAGAACCAGGAGGCAGAAAAAATATCATGGAAAGGGACATCGTTTACAAGGAGCGTTCGTACAAAATTAGAAATCTACCTGATCCAGATGCAAAGTACGAACTTTGCGTTCTTGCTCGTGATTCAGTCGGAAATATCAAAAATTTCCGAAACTCGCAGTGTAGAATACTAGATAAAACTTCCTATAATTCTAGCTCGACACAATTACCGAATAATGTTGCTTTAATTCTTTCTTTCGTAGTGCTTTTGTTATCAATGAAATATTGAACAATTTTTATTTTAATCAACTCAGCGAGAATTTTGAGCGATCACTTTTAAAATAGTATTAAAGTTTATTATTTTTGTTACTTATAATTTAATAAAATGTTTGTAAACTTCTGTAAATGTTTTGTTGTGTTCAATTTATAAATGACGTGGAACGTCGACTGTTTGTAAAAGAAAAATTTAGATGTACGTGTATATAAAAATTTGGAATGCGATGTTCGTATTCATTTAAAGATATTTCTTATTGATTAAATTAAATGTTGGGTTGTAATAAATTTTGTATCTATTTATTTTATATCAGGCTGTTATACTTTTTATAATTGCATATTATAACGTCGAAAATATAAATATAGTCATATTCACAAAGGCGAAAACATGACTCAATGTGATTTTATAGATTTTAAAAATTAATGGGTTAAAGTGAAAATGTTATTATCTTTCATGTATTGTTTTACCCCAAAGAACTTAATACTATTTACTGATTTGTTTTGAAACTATTGATCCAAAAACAAATTTTGATGTTGTTACATGGTGATTTTTTCATTTTATGATAATTTTTCAATTACAAAAATCTAATAGTCTTGGTGCTTAAAATAGCGATGAATGCATTTCAATTCCACTGCTAATGAGATTATCCTATCAATTCATCTGTTAAGGGATATTGAGAAAAGTTGTAATTCATATCAAAATGAAGTTTTCTATTTATTACTGATATAATTTTAAAAACTTTTATGCAAGAAAGTTTAGGATTATTGTAGTACCTAAATTAATCCCCAGTATTATTTTTGCAAATTTCAATCAAATAATCATATTAAGGATGTAAGAAATCGTCAAAGATAGTTTACGATGATATTAAATATTTTTCATGTAATTTGTTTATCTTGCTGGGTCATGTATCCATCAGTAGTGTCAAAAATATCTACATAAGAAAATTGTAAACATATCATCATGATTTTCTAGCTCTAACTGTAACGTTATTTACATAAAAGTTTCAATAACGATTAGTGCGTAATTTTGACTCGAGATGCGAGGAATCATTCATTAGAATTTTTAAATCAAAAAAAAGTATTTTTAATTTTGATTCTAATACAAATTTTATCAATGGACTTGCATTAAATGTCATGTGTTAATTTTTTGCTTCGGATTTTGTTTAGTTTTACATTTTGTTTAAATTGTTCTCTATTGAATAGATTTAGAACAGACAGTAAAATGAGACAAACGTCAAGCCAATATGTGGAAATTCCAGATGAACCTTTAACAGGTTCATTAGTTTCACTCGCAGAAGGAGTTAATGAAGTCATGCAAGAGCGTATGAAAATATAAGACAGGATATTGAATTCGTAAAAACTATTCGAAGATCAACTAGTTATCATTTACTAGCTAAAGAATCAGGTATATTATTGAAAACCCTGTCGTTTTTGAGTACTAACATTTGATTAACTTGCGTTAAACTTGCGTTATGTCACGATAATGATAAAAGTAACTCAATTAAATATGTTTTTGTAGTAACATTGGCAGAAGTTAATGAAGATCTGAAAGAGCGTGTGGAAAAAATACAAATAGAAATAGCATATCTATGCAAATTCGTTGAGGAATTACACAGTCAACTTAAGACTGAGCAGAAAATCAAAAACCAATAATACTTTTTTACCCAGTGTTGCGGTGTAAAAATATTTTGTAGTACGTAATTATTTTGCTTTTTTTATAGATAAATATTCAAAATTTTATAATTAAAAAGTAACAATAATTAATTGAAAATTGGAGTATGGAAAAATAAAAAGTTCAAATTTTTCCAAAAAATACTTCATCCGATTGTTGTAGTGATTCTCCTTATTTAAAAGTAACATATCTACACATCTGATTATGTTTCATCTACTATGTGAAATTTGCTACTTTAAATGATAAATGATCGTTACGATAAGACTTCGTAATTTTTTCTACGCGAAATTTTTTCAACCGGTATGCATATGGAGCTTTGTACAAACCGAAAAATTACATCCCGAGCCGACGCAGCAACAAACTCTTCATAGGGCGTGTAGTTCACAGAGCCTAATTTCTTAGATGTCGTCGCTACCAATAAAGTAGCTTTCCAGCTAGATTCCCAAGGAAGTCGCTTGATGTATCCTGAATATTATGTATAACGAACTAGACATAACATCACTTCATTAACTTTACAAGTTTTTAATGAGATGGCTGCTATTAAAGAAGGAAGAAACGCCTAATTGGGTTACTTAAAAAAAAAAGCCTGGAAAGTATCCGCCCTTTTTATCTTTATTTTTCTTCAATATTTAAAACTAGTTGGTTGAGAGTATGTTTTACAGGATTATTTTTATCTGAAGGAAATGGATTTCTCGAAGGGATATAGTTATGAAAGAGAATTAAAGCTCAAATCAGAGCAGATTAGCCGTTGCAAAATGAGGCAAGTGCAGCACTTTCACCTCTAGATTCTAGGCTGTAGGTGATTTAAATCGTTGTCTTTATTCGCGTGCTGCATGGTATATCGAACAAAATATTACTCAACTGCACACCAAATAATACTTTAAATATAATAATAAGTTTTACAGAAACGAGCACGAAAGAAAATTCCTTTATTTATTAGAGCTTTTAAATACGTTTTATTTGATTGTAAATTGTGAGTTTACCATATCATGCGAAATTTTTCAATTATATTTTTTTCACGTCGTTTCATACGTGGCCTGCCTTGCCTTAAAAGTATTTGCGTTCTTATGACGCATAGTTTACTCATCATAATGAATGCAATATAGAACTTGCAATATTTACTCGTCCATATAGTTACATCGATTTCAATACATAAACGATGAATATAATGAGACGGCGCGTAGGTAGATTCGAGTCAAAAATTACCATGATGGCAACATCGTCTATAAATACTGCAAGTTTTTTTGCACACCCGCAGATTCGATGTTTAATTTATTCGTTAAACGATTAAAGTTTAATTATCTGTTATGTTATGAAACTTGTACTTTGCTCTGAAATTGAATTCAACATTTTTTAATCGATTTTTTGGTTAAAACAAAAAAAAAACGACGATTAAACTCGTTGTCGACATTAAATATTGCCCTTGTAATTCACAAGATTAATCGATAAATCTCACAAGAGATCGTTAAAAACGATATTGATTAATATTACATCGAAGACTTAAACGAGCGATGAGGGTTGATCTCAAATATTTCTCACACGTTAAAAAATATTGCCGATTGGATTTTCGGCAAATTTTAATTCTCGTTATTATGCTCTCTTCGATCTTTAGTGTGGCGCATATACTTATAATAATACGTGAACTACGCAAAAGGAAACTGAGAAGGACACACGACTTGTCTGTATGTGTGTGTGTGAGTGTGTTTTTGTGTGCTCGTGTGCGCGCACGAGTTCACGAGAGGACGCCCACACTTTATACAGACTGCTGCTGCTGCTCCGTGCGTTGTGTATATGCGCTAACTTGGGTGTGTGTAACTTTCTCATCGCGTCGTGTCTTTTGTTGGGGGGGCCCGTCGTTAAAGGCCCCACTCGCGCTCGCGTCCCGCTCTCTTTCGCGGCTGTATGCTATACACACGATGCCCCTTGCTCACTACTCTCTCTCTTCCATGCACATACACACACACACACACTACACTCCACGTCTCCTAGCCGCAGGAGTGCATTGGCAAATCTTGGTTGGCGAGGCCTCGCAGTTCCTCAGTGTCTCGCGTGACTTCGTACTCCGAGCATCCGTTCTTTAATGAATTGTCTCTTTCAACTTACTTTTCGATTGCGATTTTCCTCCTCGACTTCTGCTTCGTAGGCAGTTATCATCGTTATTATATAGCCTACGTCAAATTGTTAAAAGTGTCATCGAAGGAAACCGCAGAGATCGCTGTGTTTCTCGACCGGAGTGTGATATGAAATGACTCGGTTGAACCGTAGCACTCGAGTCTAGAGAGAGAGAGAGAGAGCGAGAGCTAGGTGAGAGTTCGATCGGAGAGGTGGGATGCGGATAATTGGCGCAGTGCGAGAAAGAGGCCTGTAGCAACCTTTCGGCAAAGCACTACACTGAGGAGACTGGCAATAGCAGCAGCAGCAGCATGGCTCGGCTGAATATGAGACTCCTCGTCGCCTGGACCTTGTGCGCATTCGCTGGCGTATCGCACGCGACGGGTAAGCACCACACGCAGATTAATTAGTAACATCAGCTTGACGGTCGATCGCTTGAATTATAGTAAACGTCAAGTAAATATTTATAAAAGTATCGGCGGATTTTTTACTCCTTTCGAAAAATACAAATTTGCATCGGACTTTTACGCATACGTAAAGAGAAAAAGTAGCAGTCGAGAAAGCGATAAGCCGATCCGGCCAATCGATGGACAGCATACGTAATTCAGATCTCAAGCTCGCGGGATTCGAGATCGCTCGGTAATAATTAGTTCTTACGTCCCCTGCGAGCTTGATTTGAATGGCATCCGCTATGTATCGGCTCGACGCCACGCTGCACACGCGTAAATCTGAACGATCGGCAATGGCAGCAGCAGCAGCAGCAGCAATGCGGCGGCCGATGCGAATGATTTATGTGCAGGCTTATACCGAGCAGCCACGAGTCTCTCTCTCTCTCTCTCGAGCCGTGTGCAGTACTTATAGGTACTGGACGAGGAGATATCTATATAAATATACAAGTGCACCAGAGCTCGTGATCGGCAAGCGATGTGTGCAGCACGTTCGGGACGTTAAAATAATATACCTTCGACGATATATCGAAAAGCTCCCCCTATGGGAAAGTCGCGCCGAGAGAGAGAAATTCGCGCATATGCAAGAAGGAGGAGAATCGACGGATCGAGAGAAATGTAAACACGGGCGGTGCTGGCGTAATTAATCGCCGCTTGACAAGCCCTGTCTGGGTAATGACTCGCGATCGCAACAAAGTATACGGCGGGTATATTAACTTACTCGCGTGCGTATTCATAAATAAATTAAATAAGCTGCAAAGAGCTGGGCAGACGATAGAGAGAAAGAGCGCAGACGTATAAATATTATAATAATAGCGATATTGCACGTACGCACACATAAAGATAATATACGCGAGCTCGAGTTTTACATATGAGTAAGGACGAATGAGTGAAGAGCGCGCGCGAAGGCGAAAGATAAATGCGAAAAAGGCAAAAGAGGGAGAGTGAAAAAACGGACGCGGCCTTGAAAAGTCTGCGTTGGCGGCTAGCGTTGGCATGAAATACACGCGCTCGAGAGCTCTGCTCTGCTCTGCTTCGGCTCTTGTGCAACTCACTATACACTCGGACACGATATTGGATTTTATACTTTATTATGCGCGCGCGAACGCGATCGGTGTGCCGGCCAAGCGGCAGCGCGGAGCTGCATATACATCATATTATGAGCGCGCGAGGATATAACGTATACGCGCGCACAATGGATAAATAAAATAGCCTCGTGGCCACGCTGTTGTTCGTTGTTGTCGTTGTTGCTGTAGTTGGGTTTCGTGTCCGCAGAGTTCGCGCTGCACCACGGAAACAACATCGAAGCTGCATTCGCGTAGCATAGGTAGTAGTTTCTCCCGAAGCTGCACGCTGACCCTCGCAGCTCGCTTTGTCACGCTTCACCTCGCGCGCATAGGGAAGAGGAGAAAAATATAGTTCCCGATATATTATGTGATCTCTCGCGAATCGCGCGTAGCTCTCGAATTTGTTTTTGTAAGAAAGGTGACAAGTCAAAATGCGCGGGCACTGGCTAGGAAGGAAGAATTTCATTTACCTCGACTGTGTTACGATGGATTTGTATTTTTACGTGCGAGCCGAGAGAAAGAGAGACTCGCGCTTACCGGACGCGTTGTACGCAATTTATGGCTCGAGCGAATAATACGTACTATTATACCGGAGCCTTGTGTATTATATTATACAGCGAGCGCGCCCCATCTTTTGCGCAAGATTCATTAATAAAATGCAATTTCAACGCTCGCGCGCGTCTGTACTGCTGCTCCGGATTCAAAGGTACGCGCGCGCGCACGCGGTAATTAATAAAACGATCAGTTTTCGCGGAGCTCCCACATACGGTCGCAGCACAGCTCTCGTATGGTAATTGACTTTTGAAGAGGTCTCAATTAATTCCTTAGCGCTGCCTGCACTCGTGGCGATAAACTTTACGACTCATTATATTCCGCGCAAGGTATTATTGTACGTGCTTCATAATGAGCGTCATTTTTTGCGCGTCTTTAGAGCCTCGAGCGACTGAAATGAAAATACTTCTCGATAAATAAAATTGCCAGAATTTCCCCGATGTGTATTGCCGATACGGAGAAAATCAAATTTGCCTTTATGAATTACCGAGTGATTATGAGTACCGAACTGCACTACTAACCTTGATTTGAGATTTTATGTTCGCGTATTGTTGGATAGTTTTCAAGTCGGTAAGTAGTGAGCATGACATCGGAAGAATCGATTCGTCAAGCGTCATTTAGCACGAGACGGCGGCGCGCCTTACTTAAACGTCTCTTTTCAGCGATACCTTCACCGTAAACCATTGCGGTACAGACAGGAGGAGTCAAACGAGTGGCGCATTGGCATTTAAGTAATCGAAGACCGCGTCGGTCGGCAGCATGCCCGTGGCGTATTCAAAAGACGACCAAACAAAAAGGTCTACTTAGACTTGACGAATTTTTAGCAGTCGACTTAATGATGATGATTTTGCTAGTAGCAGCTTGTCTGACTGCTTGCCTTGCTCGCTCGCTCGCTGCTGCTGCTTTCGTTTTCATTGAAACGTACGTGCGCGTTCGAGCGTGCTATATTTTTACCTTTTAATGATTCTCATTGTACAGGCATTAAGAAGGGCTTTCCTCATTATCTTTGATTTATCCGAGTATTTGAGAGAATTGATGGTCGACGTCTGGCTTTCAGAGGAGCTTCACTATTTTCGAGATGCAATGAATGCAATGAAAAATCCAAGAAATATATATTTCCTGCAGTAAGAACGATCGTCTCGTGCTTTTTTGCTTGACAAACTTTTACTATCGAATATTTTTATTTTTAAACTTTGTCCTGGTAATAATGCTGAAAATTAATAAAACTGACCAAATGTAACCATTTAACTTTTTTTTTAAATATTTTACAATTATTTGACTTGTTTTTGCCGATTTTCTGCAAAGATTATGTTTAAAATATTAGCGTATTTTGAATAACTTGCATATGATAATGAGATTGATTCAAAAAATTTAGACCAATTTTAACCCTTTCAAATACAATCTTGCATTTTACTGAAACTGTTATTTAGCTAATTATCTTTCCACCTAGCCTGTTCATTTTCGTGAACAGAGCTTTCACCACTAGATAGCGGGTACCTATATGTAACTAATCTGTAAATATGCAAGTGACAAAGTAAAAATAATTGTGTAAGCATGTCATAAGTATTATCATTTCTCAAAATGTTCAAAACGATTGATAAATCGTCTCTTGATCCAAGTATTAATAAAATGTTAAAGAGTAAAAATCATTTGCTCCGTATTTTAAACATTTTCTATCATAAAGGGAGGCAAAAAAGTGATGCAACTTGAATTTTCACAAGTATAATATGAAAATTTAGAATTGCACGAAGAAATGGCACGTACAAAGCATTGCGCGCTCCAGTCAAGAAGATACCGGTATGAGGAAGTTGCCGACGCTATACACTAGATGCCAAAAGACTATTTCGTGGTCAAAGATAGGTTTAGCTCAAGCGCATACATGCGAGAGCTCTTTACAAGGATCGTAGCGTGTAAGTAGCATGTAGGTACAGACTCGAGCGCAGCTACTGGCGTCAGCCACACCGGCACCGACGCACGAACGGCTGATGCTTATATGCACCGGCTAGGCGCACGTACACTTGTAGCCAAGAGAGAGAGAGAGAAGCTCGCTCGCGTGATTGTCATATAAATTGCTTTCACGCATTTTCTAACACCAGCTCGTCTATCGAGTCTCGTCCGAGACTGCCGCGAGTCTTCGTAGTTTCTGTATCCAGTTTTTCGCTCTTGCTCTTGCTGAGCTGCTAAACGAATGAGATTCTGAGGTTTGGAAAAGAAAAAATCGCCTAACAAACTCACGACTTATCATTTGCAATTTAAGTAAATACATATACTGTTAGCAGTGGTCGATAATGTACCCATCGGGTTTAGTACGTCTGTGTGCATTGTGTATGTTTATGAAATGAATACTCAAAAACATAAAATCGAGTAATAAATCAGATACATACCGGAAATCGGACGACAACTTTTGAAATTAAATTATAAAAAATTAAATATTTCTATTGGCACTCTATCTCTTGTTCACATGACGATTTATCTAATATAGACAATTTTTCCATGCGCTGAATCTTTGACACTTGTGGGTTCACAGATAAAGGTACTCGTCATCTAGCGGTGGTGACTTAAAGTGGTATCAAAATGGTAGAAAACTGCAATTTTTCGAAACAATAGAATTGAAATCTTCAGGACATTTAAAATGCGATTAATATTTTTAACATTGTTATTACATGAAAAATTGCTAAAAACGAGTCAATTAATGACGATGTATTTAAAAATTTTAAAATAGCTATTTTTTGTTACTTTTTATTAATGCTGCACGTTTTTCTCTCGACTTGTGCTTGTAAATTTTTCCGAATTGAGTGTATTGATCTTCAGTGCAGAAATAGTTTCAAACTCGAGGTATTGTAAAAATAAACACAAAACGTTGTAAAAGTCGTTGAAGCGGTGGGTAATTATGAAAACAGCTTTATATCTCAAATGTCAATGATAATGCCGAGTAGTAGGAGATGAATATAAAAAGCCAGTGCGTACCTATAATTATCATAGCTGCAGGTAGTAGGGCTCACATGTATTGACGATTAAACGATTCTGAGAAAACATTAAACAAGATACGTAGAGGCACAGAGAAGTCTTTTCTGGAAGCTTACATATACGCAGATATATCTCGCCATCAGGTTTCGAAAATGAGGGTAACAAAAAATTGTTTTATGCGAGCGTATAGTAGTTGGGTTTTAGAATACCGAGAATGCGCCCCGCGCACTTCTTATTTTTAATGAAAAAAAAAACGCGTAAGAGTTCCGACGTTCAAGGTCAGTAACTTATAATGTGATGTGTGCACGAGCGCTTGCATAGGTATACTGCCGCGGCGCGCACGATGCTTTCACACGAATCATGTGTCTGGCTGGAGAGCCGTGCCACATATGAGTATAGGTATACAACGTTCTAGTCACGCTAAAAGTACGTTTTGAATAGCGATGTATTTTCTTTCCACCTGTAGTAATGCTCATAATTTTCGCTTCCATCATTTAAATACGCATGAACTCGCGCGCATCAAATGCTGGTTATTAAACACATTTTATAGAAGGAAAAATTGGTCTTAATTCACTCGGCAATTGCACGCGCAAGAAGGGCCGTAATGAATCAGTTGTTAATTTATATCAGCCATGAATAGGACGTTCAGCACTTATTAATCCATATTAATTCGCAATTAATTGCGACCCGTGTAACTTTACATCGGAATCTCTTCGAGTAGGCTCAGACAAAAGTCGTTTCTTTTTTTTTCAACTAAATTTAATCTGGTGTAAATAGCTATCTCCGGATCATTAAAATTAACAATGTGTGCATGCCTTATGGGTACAGCAAGTCATTACTTTTCATGAGCTGGAAAAAAGTTGTGAGCAGCTTCGAAGTCGTATATATAATTCCAATTTGAAATTTAAATATTTTGCAATTTGTTATTGCTCATGGTTATATCGAGGAGGGAATAGTTTATAACATTGCAGACAATTTATAATGGTCAAAAATGTTTCATACATCGTGAAACGATAGCAAACATCGCGAATGACTAAAACGAAGAGAGGATTAAAGCTCGGATACAATGAAAAAAAAACACGCTCAGTAGTCAAATAAAGGATTTTCTCATGTTCCACGAGAGTAGTGGTGCACTTTGAAAAAGAAGGAGACGCTCGCTCGCAGGCTTTTTCACACGGAATTCCTCGGGCTTAAGGGAATCGACTTTGGAAAAAGCGTCTTCTCGGCTTGCTACTCTCCAGTGTAATCTAAAGTAAAGCTATTGTCCTAGCGTTCATATGAATTTACTTAAGGATTTCGATTTTTTTCTCTCGCTATACATATATATGTACACCTTCTCTTCCGTTACAAGCCTCCAATGTGTTGGCTTCGCTGGTTTGAATAATGCATGCGGAGTATAGTAAGTAAGCAGACAGCGAGCGGCGGCTCGGATCTTTTTCAGAACCCCGCTGATATCTTTCGTGGCACGATTTGCCTGTTTTTTTTCTTTCTTTCTTTTTTTCATCAGACTTGCCACACACTCTCGGCAGTCAGCAGCGTAGCTCGCCGGGGCCTCTATTCTTTTTTCCGACTTAACGAACTGCGTGTTAATTAAATTTACTGTTTATACTTATCAGGAAACTAATCGATACGCAGTCGAGCGAGCGACCGCGTTGGAAGTAAGCGTATAATCTTTCAACGTTGTTTTATTAATTTATACCTGTAGTAATGCTGTATTGCACCTGTATATTATACAGTATCGAGCTTTTCTTCGTCTCCTTTGAACGTTCTTTTCGTGAATCATAATTTTACGGTTAGCGTTTGAATTCAAGTTTGCCTATAGCATATTATCATTGGTGTCGATGTATGGTGCAGTAGCAAATGATTCATCGTCAAAGGCGAGCACATTCGATGTCTGGCAAAAATGTTCGATACTTTGGTCCCGGAGATATCCTTGCTGGTTTTTTTACGCACTGTTACGATCCATCTCTAGCAAGAGCAGCAGCAGCAGTCGAGAAGCAGAGAGTAATCAACGGAGCGATTAATCGATACCGCAGCTACACGAATGCACTCGGTATTATACGTGTATGGCTATATGGCTATGGTACCAGAGGTATTCGGTATATACACGGAGCCATATAAGCGTGGACTGCAGGTCGTTAGCGCGTACATCTTTCAGTCAGTCGCTCATATATAAAAGTTTCATTACCTGCGTGTCGTAGTAGTGTAGCTGTGGTACACACAGCCTCCCCGCCTATCTATATAGCCCCGTAGACGCGGTTGCGCGTACTCGTTGCGCCGCAGTCATTCTCTCTCTGTCTAGAAGCAGCTACGAGATCAGAGACACGCTAGAGAGAGAGCGAGGATTAGAAGAAAAGAGCGCGTGCTTACACGTAGGTGACAAAAAGCTTATACACTTGTGCAGTGCTTGTGGGATTCGAGATCGAGTCGGTGCCTAGCGCGACGCGCGGGCATGTCTGAGATTCTTCGCGCGCTTCAATAATGCATCGGAATAATGAAATAACTCGCGAGGCCTCACGCGGCTCTCTCTCTCTCTCTCTCTTTGTGTAATCCTGTGCGCACATCTTATAACAACAACTCGCTCGCTCGTAGTCGCCAACTCGAAGCTCGCGAGCTCGTGAATAATTTTTAACTTGTCGAAACATGCGGCCGGTGCACTATACTAGCCACGAGAGCTCATGGGCCTCGATTGACTTGTAATCCGCGCGCACCGCGAGCACGCAGAGAGTGATAAATCTTGCTCCATTGCAATTAATCTTACTCAATCTTTGCAGCTCGTGGAGCGCAGTGTACTGCACGTCGAGCGCGCAAACTTTCTGCCGTGCGGCCACAAAGCCTCTCTCTCTCGGCATTCCTACTTTATTATATCACCGAGCTCCTCGCGCATATGATGCGTACAGGGCGATGCGTGCCGTGTATTATAATATATACACGCAGGACATTTTAGAGGCGCTGTCAGACGAGTGCGCGAGCGACTAAAATTATCATTAATGACGCTCCCTGAAGACACTCGCACAAGCACCTTAAGCTCTCGAAAGCCATTCGTCCAAGTCGCCTTTTTTCACGACACTCGGTCGTATAACGTAGAATTTATGTAACAAGTTTGTCAACCGGCCTCGGCTTTTACTTATGCTGTATATTGCACGCAGTTTCTTTGTGATGTTCGAGTTTTTTCAATTTCCGCGCGACACGGCACGCAGGGATCGATCCTGGCCATCTGCGCACTTGCCGTATATACATTTTCAACCATTAATTTAAGCGCGACGCGGGATTACAGGCAGTTGTCTTCGATGTCTTGTTAAGTCATTTGCGCGAGTAATAATCATCTCATTTGTCAAAATGTTATTTCAGCTCGCCACCGAGGGTATAGTACTACGCGGTATCGCCATACATCGATTGAAAAATGCTGGAATCTAATTCCGATTCAATGTTAATCCTTTTGCTCGGCTTTCAATTGCGCTCGATCGTCGTCTCGTGTACCGCAGGCGATTCGAATCGAGGATGGAGGGGGACTCCTCGTACGCATATAAATACTTTGCTACAATACTTCAAACTGTCTCGTAAAATGCAAAAATAAGTGCGGACTAATTTGTAAGCGCATTGGCTGATGTCGTCGCGCACATGCAAAACCCCTGCACTCGCTTACTCGATGCGCGTACGTAATAAATTAATTGAATCAACCGACCAATCAGTCAATCAATTTAACATAAATCTTTTCGCGTGTATAATTCATCACCGCGTCTCTTTTCAGTGGAATCTGTACATGTAGGATATAAAAAGTAATTTATATTTCTTTAATTTCCGCTAATTGATTACAACATGAAAATTGTACGAATATTTTAATCTTTTCCTTCCTCAATATTTAAAGTAGCGAAATGAAATTAATGCGAGACAGTAGGGAGGGGATATAGTAGTAATCTTTCTGCGCACGGGCTGTAAGCCTCCTGCAGGACCTTCTAAGAAGAAGGAGTAATAAGAGAGAAAAAAAATACGAAAATTCATGCCACTGTTTAAAAATCCTTAAATTCAAGTAAATTTAAACTTCAAATTAAAGTTGTATGAAAATTCAATCATAATTAAATCCAGAATCCACCACTAGGTGGCGAGAACCTTCATCCGTAAGTATCTGCAAGTGGCAAAGTGAAAATAGTTGTATAAGTAGCACGGTTTAAATATATTTATAATAGGTATGATTGTATCTTTTCAGAGAAATGTTTACATTTATGCGGAGGAAAAACTTCCTCTATTGTTTAAAATTTTTTTATTTGAACGTAAATATTTTCAACAGCGCGGGTATTCACGCAAACTCATTCGGCTGTAATCGTCAATGGAGCAGCATCGTAAAGACCATATTAATGTAATGAAATCGCAGAGCGTATTAAAGAGCGCTTGTTACATTTATCGGGATGCGCGCACAAATGTTTACTCGCGTTCAACATAAAACGTCAAAGTGTAACTGTGGCCAGTGAAAAAAAACATAGTTATTACGAGGAGAAGAGGCTGCTTTTGTAGGTTAGCATCTACGCGGAGCAAAGGGATTACAGAGGTGGAAAAGGAAGGTGCGCCTATGGGCCTCGGCGATATTGGCTCGTCAGTTGTGCAGTCGGTGCGCACGGGTAATACGATACGCGTGTTTTTGCGCCTTGGGATCGTAGAGCTCGCTGCAGATATACAGACACACACGCGCGCACATGCACATATACGTATCGCGGTTGACGTTCAGCCACATCTCTTGGTCGGTCGCGGCTATTGAGTTACGAAAAAGTTCAGATGCAGCTCTGCTACCGATCGTATAATATAATACCGATCGATCGTACGTATGCCTTGGCTCGATCCTTACTTCTTTGTACATATAGCAGGAGTCTGGTGTGCCGCAGCGTCGCTTAAGATCGGCAGCTCGTCAGTGCATGCGATATTGCAGCGAATAGTAAAGATGAGCAGTGACGCAAATGAATGACTAGTCCAGTCGTGTTTACCACAGTCGTACTATCATATTCGAGGTTCTATAATGCCATTCTGCGTTAAACACCGAGTATCCCTTATAGATATGCTCAACGTTTCAAGGCTAGTTTTGACCCAACGAACGAGTTAGTTGGACATGACCATTAGAGTCGGACATATATTGACCAAAAGTGTAAAGTTTTTTTCAACATATCAACCTATGATTCTCCAAGTTTTTTTTTGATAGTCAATACATGACATTGTACAGCCGATATTGAATTATTATTACTCATATATCCTATGCTTTGTGTTGTCCAATCCTATACTTTGTATTATAAATATGTTTTGACTTTACCACTTGCGGGTATACAGATGAAAGTACTCGCCATCTAATGGCGGAGACTTAAAGTGATATTATTTCGGGTCATTTGAATGTAATCAATATTTGTAACATAATCGTTACAGAAAAATTGAAAAAAAGAAGTCAATTACTGGTCATTTTAATAAAAAAATATTTTAAATGCTAATTTTTCATTTCGAGCATTTCAGCCAGGGATATAATATATTAGCTGCTGTATCGCTCTTCACGTATAACCGTTAAATTGCATCATCACGCGGTGATTCTATAAAATTCAAACACCTCGTATCAACGTTTCAATTCAATTCAAAGTATCTGCTTCGTGATTTTGTATATATAATATAAAGGGTCAGTAGTCACTTACCACTACAGGTTGGCAAGGCATTCGCATCTTTGCTCTTGTAATGAGCTTATAATTGGCCCCGAAGGGTAGACTATCAATTTAGCGATGAATTAATTGACGATGCGCAAATGGAAATGTTGGCTCGCTCAAGATGTGTCCGGCTGTTAAGTCCGTCAAATACATATATCGTACGTAGGATAGTAAATGAAAAATTGCTGCAGTACACTTGATGAGTTTTGAGTAAAAATGAGCTTGTATACATACATAATAATAATACGTGAGTTAGGCGTTCGCGATCGTCTATAATGTAAATGTATATGGTATATTGCAGTCTCGGTCATAACTCTTCGTGGTACAAGGAGCGAAACGAACGGACAAACAAACAATGGCAATTGCAAAAGCGCCTGCTACATTTATATATATTTCATCGGGACTCGATAAGCTACACACACATACATATGCGAGCCGGCCTAGACCATGTGTAGTGCAGTATTAGTACTAGAAGATAGGCGAGCATTGATAGAGCGCGCGAACGCACGCACGCACTCGGTCGGGACTCGGGCGCAGTACGCACGCGATCGCCGCAACAACTACAAGTACCTATATATATATAAGTAAGCTACATACACGGAGCAGAGCTCGCGCGGTCCTTTATCATGCGCGCGACTGACCGAATACACGATACGTATGTGTTAGGTTGTGTGTACTTGTTCCTGCGCTCGACTTCCTTATAAACAAGACGCGCGCGATAGTTGCGGCGCGTGTGCGTTGCACTGCACTAGCCCAGCACATGCTGCTGATGATGATGATGATGATGCAGCCCAGGAGAGCCGGGCCCCGCGTGCCGCAGAATACATTTTACGCTCGATACTCCCGCTAATCTGACTTCTCGCGGCTAATTGTTTCCTCGAACGCTTATTCGACTTCTTGTTTCTTTCTCGCTCTCTTCTCTCTTTCTCTCTCTTCGAAAGGCGTATTTATGTTGCGTGAATACTCACCCGCTGCAACTACGCACGCGGCAACAAATGTTTTCTACTACGGTACAAGCACATCTCGCACCGAGTCGTACGACGACGAGGCTTTTTTTCTGTCGTTGCCTCGAAACAATCCAATTGTCGCGCCCCGGCATGTGCTACGACGACGACGACGACTCGGCTTTTATTCACTTTTCCCGCCGAGAACAGTATGCATCGCAATTATATTCCTAGCTGCCGATGCTTTCCCTCCCGAATTTCGTACCTGCTTACGATGCAACATTGTATATATGGACGTTATTTTTAAGTACTTTTTTAAATGCCTCGTACTCTTTTACGGTGAAGGCAATTAAAATCTTTCCTGTTTTCTTGACCACGCCAAATTGGTATTTATGCCAGGATTTTTGCCACCATTCAGCCTAGCTCATTTATATTTCTTTGGGTTTATACCATGTGTGGGTTCGTGCTAGAGGTGAGCTCGAGAGAACTACATCTTCCTGGTCACGTAATCTTGTCCGGTTCACGCGCTATAAAACAGAGTAGCATCTGATCTAATATCTTTATTTCCAAGTGGCACGCAATGAGCGAAATATACCCCTCTTAAATTGCCTCCACAGCTTGCTTACAAGACAACAGAGGAATTAATCATAATTAACTAATTGGTGTGGCTGTCATTTGGCTAAGTTGAACATCATCGGTTTAAAAAATTGATTTTATTTCTTATAATATTGTAAACCAAAAATCCGAGATATACATATTATACCAATTTGAAATAATATACTTTAATAATTAATACAAAATTGTGTCTGCTACTGAACCAATGTGGCACCTTTTCTAATGACTTTTCAATGCGCTTCTTTGTATGTTAGATTTCTTAGTTCGAAATTTTCAAAAGTCAATGTCCACATAGAATACAATTTTAGCGTGTCATTCCAGTAGTGGGGTTTTTCCTTCGCCAGCCTGAGCGTACCTATTGTTTCCTTATTGATGCTGCATATAAGCTGCACATGCAGTAAGAATATTACCAAGCTAAAATGTGCAAAATATATTCCCGAATGATTTATACCGATATGGACGTAGGCGTTAAAAGCTGGCATAACTCCTCATATGAAAAAAATGACGAGCTAAATAGCGTGAACAGTTTTAAAAAATTCTGATAGGTTAACGATTGCAGGTCGTACGATCGATTCGATTCTTATTGGAACATAAGCAAGTAGCAATACAAAGCTTTTCAATTTAGAGCGTCCGAAACACCCCTGAAAAGTGACGTATTATAAGACTAACTTTAATTCCAGGGTTTCAATTCATTACGCTTAAAATGGATACATAATAATTTTTCTTGATACACAGTTTTTAGAACTGTAAGTTTGTGAGTCTACATTTATAAAACATTATCCATATGGTTATTAGGTTCATTTTTCTCCAAAAATGTTTTTTCTACTTGGAATGTAATTCGTAGATAGCGAAATATTATAAAAATCAAAGAAACTTGTGATACTATGATAAAAAAAAAACATTTTTAGATTACTTTTCCGAACACATACATTAGATTGTACATCGTTATTCTTGTCACAATTGAAAAAAATTTATACGTACGTTAAAGCATAATGCAAGAACGATGCACGACGTATCGATTTTAAGATATCCTTTTTGTTTGAATTATTTAGCATCACTTGTATCACATCCTTAAGAATTACCAATATGCGATGATCTAACGTGCTTATTGAGGCTGGATCGATATAAAAATATCTTTCCACGCACATTGCATGTGTGATACCACGTTGTACAGAATCAATTTGAATTTTGAGATAACATTTAGTTGAAAATTTTTTTTGCGCATACATCACATAAATATGTAATACCACTGCTTCTGTGCGCTCTATCTGTGATACTTTTATGGACCGCATCAATGTTTATTTTCAAATTACCCTTGCGTGTGATTTTTTTACGCAAATATTACGTGTATGTGTCATTCGTGTTACGTGTATGCATCGTCTTGTTGTGTACCGCATGAATCGCATGTATGAGCGATGCCCTCATGTGCCGAATCAATATGTAGATGAGACTCGATCGGTCTGAAAATAAACTTTAGCATGTGTTGCGTGTGTAAGTAGTACCATTATGAGCTTTGACGTGCCGTCTGAGGTTAGATAGGTTTCCAAATATCTTCCCGCAAACATCGCATGTATGTTTGACGCCAATGTGCACCGCATGGATGTGAGTTTGAAGATTCGACTTTTGGGTGAGTGATTTTCCGCATATATTACATGTATGTTTGACGCCAATGTGCACCCCATTGATGTGAGTTTGAAGATTAGACTTTTGGGTGAATGACTTTCCGTATATATCACATGTATGTTTGACGCCCTTGTGCACCTCAGCGATGTGATTTTGAAGATTAGACTTTTGGGTAAATGACTTTCCGCATATATCACATGTATGGTGTTTTTATGATGTACAGAATCCATGTGGACTCTGAGAGTATGTTTGTATGAATATATCTTTCCGCGTATATCACATGTATGCGAGATAATACCATTACGAGTCTTACCCGTATTTTTTTTTAGATTACTTTTTATTGCACATGCGTAAACTGTACCGTGAGGCGATGATTTGTCGTGACAATTCAGATGACTATTTCGAGTAAATGTTGTTTCGCGTGTATCACATGCATCACTGAGCTCATTAAGTTCACATCCACTTCTTCTTTAACTCCATCCGACGGTTCTATTTTAATTTTTTTTTGGATCTGATAATCTTGGCTATCGTTCATATCTCGCAAGTGATTTGAAGAAATATCCTCAATTTTCGTAACTTTTAATAAATTCATACCGGGCTTCATGTCCACACACTCGATTTCTACTTTTATTTCATCATTAAGTTCAGAATTTACGTCATTTTCGCGAAGCACACGAGCCTGTGATAAAGGCAAATTTACATGAAAATTGTTGTCGAAAATATGTTACTATATATGAGATGTAAAATAATTATCAATCTCACTGAATTTTCTCGGAGAAATCCTGGAAAATGAATATTTTGGTTAACGTGAATTTTGTCCATTACGTCATAATTATTTTCCACGAGCGATACATCTTTAGGTTCATCTTTCACCCTGAAATAAAACCAATAAGATTGAGTTAATCTGTATATGCTGTATCACATTTAGATATTTAAAAAAAATTTTTTACTTGGCGTCAAAGTTAAATAAATCACTGGAATCCATCTTCATTCCTTGAAATTCGGTGAACGATTAATCTTTCTATGATTCAAACTAACTAACCTGAGTTCAATTTGATAATATTTACAAACCAGGATAGGTTGTAAACATAGCAAAAGGTAGCTATTATTTAGTATAGATAGATATATATCAGAATATTGATCGTTTATTTAATGAATAATGAATTTATTTCTATAAATAATATTTTATCACGAAGAAGAAAGATATTAAAACAATAATTTTGCGATGTACGATCAAACATATAGTTTAAATCAGTTAATCCTAAGTGGAATTAAACGATCAAATATGTCTCGTATGATTATGGGATATTGATCGATAAGCAATTATTGCGATTGGCCAAGTTTCTCACTCAACACAGCTTTCCAGGGTAAAGAAAGGGAAGAAGGAAACTTGAACGAATAAAAGCACACTCGTTAAAACGAATCGGAATCGCGCTTCGGAGATGGCGCGCACGAGGCAACGGGAGAAACGTCTTATGTGCAGCTAAGCGCTGGTTTTCCGTCTGACAACAATGTAGCAAAAAAGTCGCGGATAATCTCGAAGAATGTTGTACTCGAACCTTGGGCGTTCTCGCGCGCACCGGGCATGGAGCAGCGGCGGCAGAGAGTACGGCAAGCGCGAGACTCGAACATAATCAGTATAAGGAGATTCTCGCACAGACGCAGTACTTTGCCGCGCGCGCACTGTAAACCGTATATAGTGCACGAAAAGGAATAAAGAACGAACGGAATAAAAGGAATCAAAAAAGCTCCGAAGAGCAGCACACATACATATAATACGGGAGCGAGCTAGGGCAAAAGAAGCAGCAGCAGCGGCAGCGACAGCGGTGGCGGCCAGAAGGCAGAGAAGAGGCAGCAGCTCCTAGCGAAGGGGGAAAATAAAGAACACGAGACGAGCTGGAGCGCATAACACACATGCACACATAGAGCACACAAGCGAGAGCCGGGGGTACCATAAGCACGGCATCGACGCGCAGCTCGCAAATAAATCCGCACTGGTCGCAAGCAGCAGCAAGCGAGAAAGATCAGAGAAAGAACATTACCGTATACGTATATAACAGAGAAAAGAGAGAGAGAGAGAGAGAGAGAGAGAGAGAGAGAGAGAGAGAAGCGAGAGGCGAACGCGCTTTCGGAATTCGAAATAAGAGACAAAGCGTGCACGAGAGGCTTTATAGCATGTCGCGCGCGGAAGCGACTGATCGCATACCAAGTACTGCGCGCGGCGCGATGACATGCCCTCAGCGAGAATGCCGACGACTACTGCAGCAGTACCTACAACGTATAAGCCCTCTGTACGCTACTACGAACAGCAGCAACAACGCACACAAAGTGGCCTGCAGTAGTTCTAGTTTGTGCACCGGCTGACTTTTCATCGATGTGGCTCTCATTTGGGCTGCACGCTGTACTGCACTTGTGCCCGCAACTAGTGCATGCGATCTCTAGTAGTAGTACGCGACAGCCAGCGCACACGACTCTATATAATGTAACTGAGCAACTTGACCACTTCCTTCACCTACATCCAGCCGCCTGCGATGCGCTGCAGCACGACTTTACGTGGATTAAGCTGTTTTGATTAATGGTTCCCAGTTCTGCATATTATACTGACAACGCAACGATCTGCAAAACTACCCAATTATCTTAATCTCTATTTTTTCTGCTGATATCGTTATTTTTAGCGCTCGTACGCATTGGCTTTTATAACGTGGCGCCATACCGATCTATGTGCGCGGTTATCGAGCCAAACCTTTTTTGTATACCGATTTAATTTATTCGCGTCCGAAAGTCGAGTGAGCATCCAAGAGGCTGCTGCGATTCGCAGATATCTGGGAGTGCTCTAATCCGCTCAACGCGATGAATGACTCGGGTGTGTGCTTTAGCAGCTTTTTCAGCTTTAATACCTAACTCGCTCCAGTATTTACCGTACATTTTTCGACTCGTCTTATATTATACGCAACTGTACCGTATGACCTTCTACACCTTTCGAGAAATATAATAGGCGATCGTCGCAATGAATTCTACTTATCACTGAATAAACTTGCGATCGCGTGCCTGCCTCCAATGATTAGCGTCGAGCAAAAAGTCTCAATAAAGTTTCGCGTATGCTTCGAGTTTTCCTTCGCGCATTAAATACTTTTAGATAAAATCAAGCTTGAAAAGTTTTACGTGATACTCGAGAAAATAAATAATGAATCTAATTGAAAGGTCGAGCTATGTACACCGTGTTCACCCTTCATGGCCGCTTGTGCGCTGTGTGTGTACAGAAACAAAACATGCGCAACACTGCCAACCGGATACAACGCGAGGCTCGGCACATATTGTCTTTAAAACTTGAAAGTATTTCGCAGTAAATTTTATTCAACTATGCTAACTCTTTGTGTAATTTATTTTCGAGTTTCAACAAAAATATATTAAAATTAAATGGAAATAATAAGATCGTTAGAGAAGAATATATTTCGTTTTTAAATATTGTAATTTTGCAGAACTTGAAATTTATACGATAGTATAATTTTCTTCGCTTAAGTAATTATAAGTATAAAAAGTAGAGAGACTTTCTGTAGAGTAAGCAAGAAAGGTACATGACTTGACAGTACTAAAATTGAATAACTTTCACTCGGGTCAAAGGTACTGAAAAATTATCTACTGGTCAACATGCTGTAAATAGAACTTCTTATTGCAAGCGATCCTTGCTTTTTTATTGCGTGCATCCTGTGTCCGACTTGTTGCGGCTCAAATACATAGACTCGAAAAAGTCGTTTTCAAGGCTGCTTTTCAAGCCTTCAACTCTAGACGCGATAACGATCTTCCAATGACGTAGCATTTCAATGGGAAAATTGATTCAAGTATACATTATAACGCAGTGTCACAGACATGACTTTTGATGCATGGGTGAGATAGGTGTCATGCTCGGCACAATACACGTGTTGTATCCTTTCAAGTTGCTCGTAATTTACCAGAAAATAATGCGGAGTATTTTTAACTATTTTGAGACATTAATTTTCAATTTTTCAAATGAGCTCTGTTTATATCGAAGTTACTTTAAAGCTCGTTCTATGAACCAAAAGTAATTTGTTGCTTTTGTGTGGCAGTGAATGTCGCGTTAAATTCGCCATTTCATGCAATATTAATTTTAATGAGATGCCTTTGAATATTCTTACAATCGTATAAACTTGCATTGTAAGTCATTAAAAAATGAAAATTGTTATATCAGTGGCATAGCTAGCTTGCATCCGTAAAACAGTTTTTTCCTTTCGTTGAAGTGCACCAAAGATTTTTAAGTTCTCCAAGACTAGCAGTCATATTCTTATGAAATATACGAGTTAAAAATAAAAACCTAACTCGTAAGCTTTTGGCTTAAAATTGATTATGACATCTATCGGTAGCATTTGAAGCTCGTCGCCGGTGCAGGTATTGAAGGATCACTGAATTTTATCTATAAATCTAATAACTTTTTTCAGAACATACTTAATCGATTCTGTTTCAAAATCATTCGCGTAATAAATAGTTATTTTAAAATTATCTGATATGATTTTCTACTCAAAATAAGGAAAATACTAGTTACACTAAATTTTCTCTAACTTAAAGAAAAATATCGATTACGGTGTCCAATATGATCCTCAAAATCCACTCGACTGGTCCTCTTCAAACTTATCAAATTAATTACCAATTATTGATTATTATTATACCCTATTTAAACTTCAAAATTTCCTACACAGGGCAGCCTAGATCATTAGAATATCATTAAAAATGCTATGAAGATGAAATAAAAGGTTTCGTGTCAAGTCGGTTAAAAAAATATCAGTTTTGTAAAGCCTGAAAATATTTTTGTCGTATGGGCATAAATTCAAAGGCATGAAAAACTTACACTCAGAATATCTGATAGAAGCGCGTCAAAGTTTGGCGAGTTCGATCTCCAGACAGTCGATGCGAAACTATTTGCACCTGATACACCGCGCGGCCATCTCATATGTACCTATATCATACCGGGCAAGGCTGTAGCTGCAATCACAATTGGTGCGCGAGTGCAGAGAACGAGGCATCGGCCGATATAACCGTTACGGGTCTGCCACAGCCGCCACGCTCGTACCTTTTCTTTCTTTTTCTTCTTCTGCATCATCTTCATGTCGGCTGCGGCGGCGTATGATGCAACCTGTCCCTGCCATACACACGAGACTCGCGCGCGCCCGAGCGAGCCTTCGCCTCCAGTGCATCGATTAGAGAGAAACCTTGGGTACTGTTATATGTATGTGCGGCGCGTAGCATATAGATATATGTACGGAGAACATCGACGATCCGGCGAGCTACTGCTGCTGCTGCTGCTGCTGCTGCAACCTTAACTTTTGCTCCAGTGGAAATGCGGCTGCACTGCACAGATATCGTTTCGCCAAAGCGCAAAGACCTGCCTCGTCGCCGCGTACAGTTAGCCAAGATGCTGATAACTCATTTTGCAAATATGCTCGCGCGCTAAGCGCGTCATCGTAATATCGACTCCGTGTAATATGCGGCAATTGTAATTGTATATTGGAAAAGTCGATCGTGTTCGGTGCGTTCGATCTCTCGAGTACACGCACCGGATATATTCTCGCGAGCTCGAGCGAGCTTCGAACTTAATGTAAGTACTCTTATATGGACAAAAAGCTCGCGTTTGCCTTAACGCCGGCACGGCATATATCGTCGTCGATCGTCCTTTTTCTGCACTCATTTCAATCACATGTATTTGGTGATTGCATATTTGTCGAAGAATCGCCGAGGACTTCCGTACTGTAATAACGTGTTATTAGTCGAGCGTCGTACCTATACCGTTAGGCGGGCGCACAGCATATATAGAGTTACCAAGGAAAATCTGATACACACAATGCGCGTTATGTGCGCTTAAACAGCGGCGCGTCCATCTGTTACAGTCGTGGTGTAGGTGCCACTTGTATACTTACACTCGGCATCCTGTTGGCAATTTTTTTCGCAACTTTTTTTTATTTATTGAGCTCTTCTTTTATTGGGCTTGCGCTACGAAAATTTAAACTGCAGCTTCTTGTAATAAGAGTCTCAAGTTTAGCAGGCGAGCTTTGTTGCGTTTAACTAGGATATTGATCGGGTATTTTGTTTTGAAATACGTGACAACATAATCCACAGAAAAAATGCTCATTCAACCGAAAAATGACCACTTCAAATGTTTCAAAATACGCGAGCATTAACGGAATTGTTTTTGGCAATTTTCTGTAACAATCATGTTACAAATATTAATCTCATTCAATAAATTCGATTATGAAACTTAGAACTTTTACCGCTAGATGGCGAATACCTTTATCTGTAAATCTGCAAGTAACAAAGTAAAAATAATAGTATAAGTCGAAGTGAATCAAGAAATTCAATACAACTGACGTTTTCGATTTAAATGAAGAAAATGAAATATAGCTATTGAAAGTAACTTTAAGGAGTAATTTTTACGAATTGATTAAGATAAAAGCTGTTCATTAAAAAAATCTGTAACATGATGGTCTTCATATATGAAAAAAACGTTGTTTTGTTGGCCAAAAACTAGCTGCAAGCCGTTGAGTACTTCCACCAGGGACGATACGTAATCTTTGAGAAAAAGTTAGATCGCGAGTCCTGAGTTTTCCTCGCTCGCGCGCGCAACGTGCTTAGATTTACACGTGCGCCAAGCCTAGGTCTGTGACCCTTTGCTTACTCGACTTCTAAGAGTTATACAGTACCGCAGCAGCAACAGCAACAGCAGCAGCCGCCGCGAGCACATGTACTAGCTTTATGTGTGCATAAGTATAGCGCGCGCGCATAAACCAACAGCTCATGCAAATGCTCCACGCGCGCGAGTAGTTTGAACTTGCTAATGGAGCCCATTCCTCGAATGTGCAGCGCATATTATATCATTATTTGCATGCGCTTCTGGTCATAAACGCTCGCGCACACGAATTGAAGTTGCAGTGCCGAGGCGTTTAGCTGGATGCTTTTACGTACGTTATATACCGTGCGCCGTATATTATATGTGTGCAAGTACGCGATCTGTATTTGTGCGGTTGTGTAATACGCGCGAAACTAACGCCACGCGTGATCGAATTACTATATCTCGCGAGTACGATGTGAAACAACGGCACTATCTCCCAAGGACGTCTGATGCTTATACGTGCACTATCTTCGTTTCGATCGACAGCTTTCAATTTATATTTTACGATTGGTTTTCAATTTTTTATCTCTGCTTAAATTCTCCGAGTTTAGCTCTATGCTTTTATAGTTTCTAAAAAAGGATTGGAGGATTTTCACCATCGAAAGCAAACATAAAATGAAATAATAGTCATATAAACGCACGTGTGTTAAAAAAGCCAGACTGCTTAGAATATATTGCATTATATTTCAGGCTTGTAGTACGTGTACAACACACAGAGAACTCGCTATATATGTATATACGAGAAGCTGCTGCACTTTGCAATAACTACAATTTGCATGTAATTCTCCACTAGGCCTGCGCGAATGCGTGCGCCTGGATTTTCGCGATGCGGGTAAAATTGTGTGTACAGTCACAGTCTCGTTCTCATACGGTGTAGTTTACTGTAAAACCCGTTAATATTGTGTGCGTACTCGAGTGTGTGTGTGTGTGGACACGTGTATGGTTAGAAAAGCATCTCTCTCTCTCTCTCTCTCTCTCTCTCTCTCTTTCCGATATTATAAACATCTGTAACGTGCACTTATGATGTAATGCGTATCGAATATCCGTTAAATTACTCAATTTTATTGTTTTACCCCGAATGGCTGGCATATTAAAAAAAGTGCGCGCAAGTATCTACGCGCGGAGTATCATCATCGCATGCCGCATTATCCGCAAAAGCGCCGGTAAGTGGATAACCGTTTCTCTTCGGCAGAGAGAGAGAGAGAGAGAGAGAGAAAAACACAATGCAAGCCCAGTTGCGCTACGTGCCTCATTCCAATACATATTATTATGTAGTAAAAGAGAAGACTGCACATTGACTATGTACGTGTAGCGTGTATATCTTCCCGATATAACTGCAGCGTCACACGCTAATTTTCTAAAACCAACCTTGCCGAGCACTAAATCAATCTGCGATGTCGAGCGGGTCTCGATGCGCGCCACCGATGAAATTATACTGTCATGCGAAAAAAAAAAGAAGAAAGAGACAATGCTTCTTCTATATCTCGCAAGTGATGCCATACTTCCTCTCGGTCAGAAATTAAATTACATCGCGTATATTTTCAGAATTAATATCTGAAAAAAATAAAATAACTCTCTTTGTAAATTCCAAAAATCTTTTTCATTACATTAACCCATTTTTTTGTGGTTGGAAAAATCTGTAAAAATTCCTTTATGGTACTTCTACACCCATGATCACCTCTGATCATATTTATATTTTGAGTTTTTCACCGCAATAGTTTGAAAAAATTCTCAAAGCTGATTTTTCGCACAAATTTTTACATTTCTTTTTTGGTTAACCCACTATAACTTTTTAATGAAGCATCAAATCTTAAATTTGAGCCTAGATTCTAAAGGGCATTAATTAATTAAGTTCAGCAAAATCTTAGTGTAATGTATCAATATCGTGTATGTCTTATACACTTATTTTCACTTTAACACTTTCGGGTTTAAAGATTAAGGTACTCGACATCTAGTGGTGGGTGCTTAATTTAATTTTGTTTGAATTTGTATGTTCTTTTTGAGCAATTAAAACGTAAAATGAATAGTATGAGAGTAATTTTTCCATTAAAAGTTATTTATGTGATACATTTTTGTGCAGTTTTATGTAAAAAAATAAATCACAACAGCCAAATTAGCTCATTTTCAATGTATATTACATGTAAACATATCTTAGATAAAATTCACTACGGATCGCATCAATTTTAATGCCTGAATTTAAGTCTGCATTAAATTTAATGGGTTTTCAACAGTGCAGGAAACAAGTTTGGGCATCAAAACATTCGTTCGTGGTGTTAAACTCGTGACTCAGTTTATGCTTATTTCATCAGCCTCAACCATTTAATTAAAAAATTGCCTCTAACAAATCATGCAACAGAAATTGTTGGTGAGATTCGTAACTAGCAATTTAATAGCTAAAAATTGTAATGCTACGAAAATATTGCAAAATTTCCTCCGATAAATTTTTGTTTTAGTTTTCTTACAATTTATTAGTTCCAGTAATATTTATGCACATCAAGCTTTCATGCATAAAAGTAATTGAAATATAGATAAGTATATAGAACTAAACGCAGTGAAGCGGTAAGCACGTGTGTGCTAACTTAATATCTCAGCTTGAACAAAGCTATAAATTATCGTCGCTGAAATGACAGGGTTAAAGTATGATTTGCTCGAGACAAGTAAATGGAATTATAAGTGCGGACACGAGAAAGAAATAAAGGAGGTATACAGAGGGGAAAAAGAAGAGAGCAAAAAACCAGCGCAGACGCTTGAAAAAACAGCCGTTGGACGATCGAGGGATTGGCTGCGATTAAAGCACGACCACAGAGGAAAAAAAAGGCAGGAAAAAGGGAAAAAGGAGAATATTATTAGGACTGCTGAACGGTGCGTTCACGCGCGTATAATGACCGAGGACGCGACGTGGACTGCACTACTGGAAAATAAATAATAAGGTCAGGGTGCTTCTCGAGCAGCTACGCTCAGTACGTTATGTGCGGCTATCACGACATCCTGGACAGGATAAACGCGAGCGTGTGGGATGCGTGGGGCGCGAGCGCGAAGGAAGCAGCGCAGCAACAGCGAGGAAAACGCAAAAAAGTGGGGCTGGCCTTGGGTGGCAATGGGCTGTATAAGCGTCCGGACTCCTCACAAACGTGAGCAAAACTGTATAAGCGCGCAGAGCAGCTCTATGGGTGCAGATATCGCATCATGGGTGTAATACAGCGCGCAGACTGGCGAGACGGACGGCAGTATACACCCATACACGCTGCTCGAGGTGTTTAACGTTGTTCGCGTTGGCAGACCCATCATTAGCCTGCCACGTCTGTGTATACGCGCGAGTCTCGCCGATCCATTTTTCGTAGCTACAGCTCTAGCTCTCTCGTCTCTTTCTTCTCTTCTTGGCTCATGTGCTCGATGACCGGCCGTGTGCTATAAGAGCTGTGTTGCTCGCATACGCGTCTGCTGCTGCTGGCTCTAAAAAGCTTCCAGCGAGTCTCCCTCGCCAAGGTCGTTCTCTGTCTTTCTGACGTTTTTGATCGCTTCGTTATAGCTTTCGCGCTGCAGCTCCGTAAATCTGCATCCACGTATCTTCGAATACACGTATAGAGCCATTCTTCTGCATATCAACTCACGCTTGGTCTTGACTAAGCCGACCATCGCCATCATGCTCTTAGCCTTTCCGCCTGGTTGATGATTTCAGTATATACTCCGGGGAGTAAAAGTGAAGTGAACGTGAGTGAATTCGATTAGCAGCATCGTGACTCAAGTCATTCGAATTAAGAAATTATGAGGTCAATTCTATAAAAAAGGTGTTATAGCGATACGATTTATTAAAAATTGTTAAATGCTTTGGCTTCTTTCGTTTTCCAATTGTGATTTCATTATTTTTAAAATTGTTCGTAAATTCGAAAGAAGCGTAGTCAGAGTTAAAATATTTGAAATATGTTTTTTCTGAAAAAGGACTTATAGTACACCCGACGGACATAATATGTGTCCGGACCATACTTCACACTAGGCATGAAAATGTCTCATAAACGTATAGATGGACTCCGAATAATCGAAACAAGTGAAGTCAGGCTGGACAGATATTATGTCCGTCAGGTGTACACCTTTACTATTTTAGATCTGAAAATCTTTAAGAAAATTTAAATAAATTATTTTATAAAACAAATTCAAAAACAAAAAACAAAAACTATTGAACGATAACTTTAAGGATACTAAATATTATTTCTTTATTTACAGTTCAGAGCAAAGTTCGGTGTTCTAAGAATACCATGGAAGTAGATATTGTCAGAACGACACCGGAGGCTTTGATATACCTTCAACAACTCAAGAATTATCCAGGTAATATATTTTAATACACTATCATGAATGAGTTGAAAAATCGTCTAAATGTGTGGTGTAATTTTTTAAAACATGCATCGATAATCAATTGTCATAGATTGAAAAATATAAATGCCAAAAAACTTTATAATATTTAATAAAAAATCGGATATTGTTACAGATGAAGCTTGCAAGCCAAAACTCAGTAACGGTATTGCGACCTTCTCACTGTCGCTACTTCCAGACGATATAGCCCGTTGTGGTATTATGAGGATCACTAATAAGCTTACGGTGAGTATTTTTTATAAACCGTATTTCATTAATTATTTATATTCTATTTACAAATAAGTTGAAAAAGAACGACAAACATCCTATGGAATTTCAGAAAGAAAGATATCACACATAAATGTGCCACAATGTATTACGGAAACATTTGAAAAATAGTGTACTTTCAAAATAAAGCAGTTTCGGATCATAAAATTAGAGATGAATCTTATTTGATAATAAATTAAAGTGATTCTTTCTACAATATTTGGATCATTTTTAAAAACACTCCCTTCACATACATGCATTAGTTAAAAATAATATCATTACAGGGTCAAAAAGTATACTTCCATAAAGTAATAGTAGAAGAACCAAGCGTCTCGAATAAGCACATGTTTACAGTGAAGTGCAGCATAACAGAAGTTGCGGTTCACCATCAACTACCAAATGTTTTTACTGAAACGAATAATCATACTCTATTAAGAAGAAGTGTTTTACCAGAGGACTTTGAAGCCGATGCGTAAGTAATTTTGATCATAAATTTTAATGTATTTTGGGGCACTTTTATTGGAGAAAAAAAGTTTAACTAATTTGTATTATCGTTTGGCGAAATTGTTTGTAGCTGCAATAACATATTGAAAACTTATTTTTTTGAGATACTAATATTAGTACTGAATTGTCATTGATGCTTCTGACAACAAAGCATAACATGTTTCACAAACTTAAATTATAGTTCTTGATAAAAAAAATCAATGATTGATCCATTGTTCCTCTTTAGTTTACAACCATAAAAAATTCATCAAAAATCACATGTCGCTATTATCAAGCAACATGATATGAGAAAAAGAAAAAATGTATTTTGATTTCAAAGAATCGATAGTTCAAAGGAGGTCAAAATGAAATGAAAGATAAATGAAGACTATGACTACAAAAGTGTTCGATCAATCCCAGTGGGGGTCGCAAAACGCTTCGCTACAATATCGCAACTGATCAAAGTGGCTTACCGCACAACAAATGTACATGACTCTTTCTCTGCGTATGATACATGATCTGTTTGACCAGTCAGGTCAAAATCTTGATGGAGAATTACATTAGAACAAATTATAAATGATCTTTTTACTTTAATACATTGATTGAAGAGTCAAGCAATAGTTATGAATTTACCTCGAAAACATATAAGAAAAAAGTTAGTCCCTATTGTATATAGTGAAATCTCTTTATAGTGGACTCTCTGAATAGCGGACAATTTTAGAACGATAAAATATTCCTATGAATTCTTTATGTAGCTCCTATTCCAAATAGCGGACATTCTCAATAGCGGACGTGGACACTTGTTTTCAGGTATTAACGGACAGTTTCTCCTCTTCTTGTTCAAATTTTTAACAATAGCATGCGAGAAAATTGCGTATTGCTGCATTTTTAATGCATTGGTTGCCCGAAATCGTTAGTGATTTTTATATTTTTTTTTACATTTTATTACATTTTACAATTTAATTTGACAGTTTTAATATCTACTTTTACTCTTTCTTGAACAATTTTTTTTCCGTCGGGGATGAATGAAAATATATAGTTAAAAATTTTCTTCTTTTTTCATATTTCCCCTCTTCCTATTCTTCCGAATAGCGGACACTTCCCAATAGCGTACAGTTTTCCAGGTTTTAAGGGTGTCCACTATAGAGAGATTTCACTGTATATCATTCATGATTAAATTTTTTAATTGCTTTTGAAAAATATAATCGTTATATCTAATTTATCAAAATTTAAGAATCATATTATTAAGAAAAAACTTCTATTGTTTTCTACTTTTTATTAAATGATAATGAAAACATGATTTAAACGAAATGTTTGATATTATTCCAGAAATACCCCAGTACTGGGTATGCTGGAGGGGAAATGCTTCAGAACCAAAGTTGTTGTTCAATGTCCGACAGGGCAGCAAAATTATAAAAGATGAATTGGTTGTCAAGCCCGGCACGCCGTTGCAAATGGAAATATACTTGAGTGAAGAGGCAGCCAAGGTTTATGGACTGCTTGTCACTCACATGCAAGTTTCCGATACCAAAAATCAGGAAGAAACTATAATATATAATGGGTAACTTGGAAAATAAATTGAATTAATCCTCACAACAGTATTATATCACAATGTAACAATTTTCTTTCCTTTTCAGATGTTCCGTTGATCCCTATCTGTTTGAAAATTTTGAGACAGTGAACGGACACTTCTTGTCCGCCAAGTTCCGAGCCTTCAAGTTTCCAGAGAGTAGCTACGTACAATTTCACGGTACTGTTACTGTTTGCGTTGGCAAATGTCGTGGGGTAAGTCGATTCTCTTCTGAAATTTGTTAAGAAATTATTTGTGACAACCGTAAAAGATTTATTCCATTTCTTATTTCATATGTAGTCGAGATAACGATACATTTTTTCAATAATTCATTTTTTAATACCTAATGACTAATTTATAAAAAAAACTTTCAGATTGAATGCAGCAACGGTAAAATTGGATATGGAAGAAAGAAACGATCAGTACAATCGTCGAAAAATGGTAAAAATGAAGTTTGGGAAATGGCCATGTCAGTATTTTTAAGAGTCGATTACGACCACGATGTTCTCAGTGAAGAAGGTAACGATGCAAATGAAAATATTAACAATTATCTTTATTAAAAATTACAAGAAATACAATAATAATATTTTTATATATCAACTAGAAATTTCGAAATTCATCCGTCGAGGGAAAACACGCGAGAGAATGGTGAGGGCAGAAGATGTAGGAAAACACTTTGAGTATAACACTGACGGTCCAGTATCCAGCAGTTCCAAGATCACACCGATCTTCAATTTTTTTCTAATTTTGTTATCGCTCTGTAGACTAGTGTAAATCCGAACTTAGTAAGCCTCTAGCGATGAAACGAGACATCTGGCAATTTACTAGACCTGATGCACAAATCAAATTATCAGTTTGAAGTGAATAAAAAAATAACAATAGCCATAAGGACTAAGCTGCGTATAAAAATAATAAATGAACATTTTCATGTGATACTAAACTAAATCAAAAAAGTACCAGCAAACCAGAGAAGTCGTGTAACAGCTTATTAATGAACAACATAATGAAAGTGTAACACTCGGCAAATGAACGATAAACTTTTGAACGTTGCATTCACTTGTTTTGTGTTAAAATACATGTATGTGAACTTAAAATAAAACGTACAATTTAAGTTGCAGTGAGTGACGCGAGACTTTAAAAATTTCAGCAATTAAAATGCCAAATTTAGATAATCGCTATAATTAAAGCCATAGGGTGCTCGCAATAAAGAAAAAAATGACAATAAATTTTGTGAATACTTTTCTAACTCGTTTTCTTTGCTGATACCAGCAGCCGTCACGTTGATCTCCATGCTAAAGTAACTGCTCTTGTAGAAACTACAGGGGAAAGATATCCAAGCGATAATTACGAGCAAGAAAAGACAGAGTCATCTACATTTATCCATTAAAATGTGTATCTACCGAAGCAATTTTCATTTTATTATTGCTTGATTTCTATTGTATCATTATTTATTATTTTTTGAATTTAATTTTCCTCATGAGACGATTCTTGAAAATTAAATTATTTTAAAAATTAATTTTTTCCACAAAGTAAGTGATTGGCATGTTATTAACTTTTTAAGAAGTAAGAGACATTGTACAGTTGAATAATTCAATGTAGTAGACTATGTGTAATATTTCAAGCAGAGATAACTAGCAGACCTAGTCGTAGGCCGACGTAAAATTTGATTAATAAGAATACTTTTACGTTATTTATGTAAAATAAATCCAACTCTACTAATACTTTTAACTTTATGATTTAATGAGTTTATTGTCTGTCAATTTAATGATAAACAATAAATATGATAAAATAAGTTGTTTTTTTAGGGTATAACTGAATAAAATTTTTCGTACATTATTTAAATGGTCTCATTTTTTACGTTTTATAAGGATTTTCCCATAATGACTATCTTTGTTTTATACTAGTGTATTTAAAAATTCTTGCTATAAGATCATCGTTCAATCTTCGTTACATTCTGAACAGCCCAAATTTAGTTTCAGGAATAGGAGCATTCAGGGCTGCTGACAAACTAAGTGCAATTACTTTTCGTGTATCTACTGGATCAATGACTCCATCATCCCATAAACTGCAAATAATAAAAAAATTTCACTATGGACTTTGATATACCCAAAATAAAATCCATAAAAAAGAATTATAAATCAATGTAGTACCGAGCACTAGCGTAATATGGACTGCTCTCTTCTTCAAACTGCTTTATAATAGGGTTTTTCAATTTATCCTCTTGCTCTTCAGTCCACTAAAAATAAGCAAATTGGAATTTTAGTATGAAATACAAACAACGTTAACATCAACTACGCACCTTTTTACCAGCTTTTTCATACTTTGTCTTGGTAATTTGAGCTAACACGCTTGCTGCCTGTTCACCACCCATTACTGAAATTTTAGCGTTAGGCCACATATACAAAAATCTTGGTGAATATGCCCTTCCACACATGCCTATTCCACATACAGTAACAAAATTAGCAAGAATATTTTATTGAATGGTACAATTAATCAGATGATATATGCAATTTTACCATAATTTCCGGCCCCATAAGATCCACCAATGATGAAAGTTATTTTTGGAACTTTAGCGCAAGCGACCGCCGTAACCATTTTAGCTCCATTTTTGGCAATTCCACCAGCTTCTGCATCTTTGCCTACCATGAATCCTATTTACAAAGATGAAAGTAATTTTAAAAGTATTTTTTCATAGATATTTTGAAGGTATGAATTCCAAAAGTAGCACCAAATCGACCTAAGTAAGAGCCAAATATTTCATACCCGTTATATTTTGAAGAAAAACCAAAGGTATTTTTCTCTGAGCACATAGTTGTACAAAATGTGCGCCCTTCAAGGCTGCTTCCGAAAAAAGTACGCCATTATTAGCTACAAAACCAACGGGATAGCCATGCACATGAGCGAAACCTGTAACGAGTGTTTCACCGTAACGAGCTTTAAATTCGTGGAACATTGAACCGTCGACTATACGAGCAATTACCTCTCGTACATTGAATGGTTTTCTTAAATTCGATCCGACAATTCCATAAATTTCATCAATTGCATATGCAGGAGTTTCATAATCACTTTTTTTCTCGATATCAGAGATTCGACGGTGATTCAAGTTTGAAACGATATTGCGAGTCAGTTGCAGGGCATGTTCATCATCTAGCGCAAAGTGATCAGTAACACCAGATGTTCTAAAAAATTTCTAATTAATACTTTCTATCGTTAAATATTTATTACTTTTTTATTTTAAAACTTACTCGCAATGCAGAGCAGCACCGCCTAATTCTTCTGCTGTAACTTCTTCTCCAGTCGATGCTTTAACTAAAGGTGGCCCAGCCAAAAATATAGTTCCCTGTTCACGAATTATAATGTTTTCATCAGCCATGGCAGGTACGTATGCACCACCTGTTGAATTTAATTTCATATTTATCTTTGAACAATTTTTTAATTATAAGAGAAAAATTACTTGTAGCGATAGTAGAAAGAAAGCATTTTATTACCATGAAAAATTTCTGTGCAAAAATAAATTAAAATTGCTATCACGGGTTTTTTTTAAAGAATTTTTACTCGAATGGATATATAATATTCTATTCAAAAAATTACTACCAAATTCTATTGTTCATATTTCAAATCAAGTTCTCAAGAGTAACTTAAATTTTTATGTGATATTTTTGTTGAACATTAGCAGCAAGATGTCCAAGAAACTGGTATTAGTGCCTTTTTTGTACTCTATTTGAACGACACTCCAAAATTGTTAAATATAAATCAAAAAACTGAATAAGTTGAAAATTATCATTTTTTTGGGCTGTTTTTAATGTATAGAAAAAAACATAGCTATGTCCCCTCAACGTGGGAACATTAATTTTATAGAAGCAAGCGAATTAATTCAGCATTAACCATTAATTACAACAAAGCAGTACTAATGATTATTTTTCATAAATCGATCTGATAAAGTAACAAACCAGCTGTGCAACTGCCCATCACGACCGCAATTTGTGGAATTCCATCCGCACTCATAGTTGCCTGATTATAAAATGTTCTACCAAAGTGCCATTTATCCGGAAAAACATCGGCTTGTCTAGGCAAATTAGCACCACCACTATCAACTAAATAAATGCAAGGTAACTTATTTTCAGCTGCTATTTCTTGGGCTCGCAACTGCTTTTTCGCTGTGATTGGATAGTAAGTGCCACCTTTAACTGTCGCATCGTTAGCTATGATGAGACATTCTTTTCTAAAAACAGTTATTAAATACAATGTTAAAAATGCCTCAGATGTGTGATTTTTTCTTATTTTTCGAACAATACCCTTCAATTCTTCCTATCCCAGTTATGATACCAGCCGCAGGAAGTTCTGCGTCATCGTACATTTTGTAACCTGCTAATTGAGAAAATTCCAAAAAAGGTGAACCTCTGTCAAGAAGACGATCGATTCTTTCTCTAGGCATTAGTTTTCCGGCTTTCACGTGTTTTTCTCTTGCTTTTTGATCACCTCCCTCTACAATTTTCCCACGGTCATTTTGAGTTTATCTACGAGCGTTTTCATTTGGGCATATTTTTCCTGAATTAAAATGAAATAAAATAAAATAAAATCTCATCGCGCGGATTAGTTTTGGTGAGACGCATATCAAAAATATTATATTTACTCAAATAAATAAGATTTCCCTATTATTAATTCATTATATGGCTTTTCGAAATCAAAAATAAGTTTGACGTTTGATATACCGATCTGCATTGCACGCCAATAATTTTTTCAGTATTCGCTCATAATTATTAGATGATTATTTTATAAATTAAGTTTCGCGCGTTTTCAAAGCAAAAAATTGTATATATTCATTGCGATTCATGCGTATTCTATTTACGCTTTTAATCTGAATAATGTTTACTAATGTCATGAGGTCGCAAACAGAAATACTGAAATTAAACTCTGATAAAAAACACTTGGTGGCCGCTGACGTGTATTATATCATGTCAACAAAATATTTTTCAGTAAGTCACGATGTAAAAGTATTTTTGAAAAGTATCGGATAATTTATAATAAAATAATTATAAACATTGAAGATTCTTCTACAACTAAAAATCGTAAATTATTTCTGTTAACTATGGTTTTCGAACAAAATATTTTAAATGAGTATTATTAAAAAAAAAATTATATGTGAAGTAAAAATAATGAAGTTTAAACAATTTTTAAAAGGTAAAGTAATTGTTGTCAATAAATTAATAATTTTAATGATAAGAGAATACTACATTCTAGCTAAAAGATATCATTGGTTGAAAAACGATAACATCGTTTACTACTAACCTGATATTCTTGTGAATGTACATCTTGTTTTGTGCCAATAATACAAGATTCTTTAAAATAATGACGATTGATTGAATTAATATTTTTTATTACAAGTTTACTTTTTCTTAACATTTTTCCCGATCTAGTAAAAAATTGATTAAAAAAACTACGGTTTACGACGAAGACTTGATTCGATGAATTTAAGAGTTAACTAAACTGATAGACTGCATACTTGCCTTTGAATTTTACGCCATCTGTGGATCATTACGCGAAGATAAATATTTAAATTTAACACAAACATATCGGTAGACAGCAATTTTTGAGATTGAAATCTTTTTTCTTTGAATTTGTAAAATAGTTTTAAAATTAAAAGTGAAGAGTATTCAATCATTAAATTAATTACAGCCTTTAAAAAGTGAATAATAGTTTTTCATAAGATTGCGAAATATTCTATTAAACAATAACTAAATAAAATCTGCTTGAGATATTGAAGACCAATAAATTAAAGAACACATTCTTAAATGGTATTGAAGCAACTTTATTTATATATTTATAATTATACTTTACGACTAACAGCCAAGGGCAATAATGATTATAGCAATTATCAACTATTTTCGTGATATTATTTAATAAATTTTAGTTAATTTTCAAACTGTGATCTTATAATAATATTTATATATATTATATATTGATTCCAACACCCCTAATATTCAAACGTTCTCCATAGAACTCTCAGTTTGTCGTTTATAGGCAAGATATTACATATTACATCATTATTTACATATTCTTGAGCAGCGCATGGTCATGAGTCACAATAAAACATCTTTATATTTTTATCTAAAAAAACGATAATTATCTAAAATAATTTTAGATTTTTAAGTTAATTTTCAAAGTCGTAAGCATGACAAGCTCAATCCTATACTTTATAGTCATGACATGAAGAAATAGGGCGTTCACTTTGGTATAATTGGACTTTTATAATATTTAATAATTTAATTCTAATTATAAATAAGTCAAAGACAGACTATTTTTCCAATAATTGATAAATTATAAGCATATTTTGAAAGAAAGTGTAGATTTTTTATAAGTAATAATCCAGAGGGAAAAATTGGCATTCTTAAAAAATTAATCTAGGGTAATCCTTTTATAGTGTGATATTTTCCCCCACTATTATTGAAATATAGATTTGAAATTTTAAAGATGATATACGGTAGCTTTTTATTTGATTATTCGAAGCGAATAGTTCCATTCATTTAAACTATAACTGTACGAAACAAGATTATTTGTAGTTTAAATTTTCATCAAGTTAGTTGCATTTTAAATTTTCATCTTCTATAGTGTAAAATACTATAAAGAATTAATTTTTTTCGAAATATAGTAAAAAAAGTTGTCTATCATAATCTCTTCAGGCTCATAACTAGAAGAATTTTTGATCTGTGACTGCCATTTTACTTTAAAACAATGGAATTTTTTTTAATTTAATTTTATTCGCAAAAAACGACATCATTTCCTCAACAGAACAATCATCGTCAATTTGCAAATTAAAAAGTTGAAGAATAAATGTTGACTTTGTTAAAAATTGGTATAGTTTTAATTTGGATCTTTTTATGATACTCATTCATAATTTATATACGATTATCGTAGATTTGATTTTGAATCAAATTTTCATTTTATAGATTGCACCAGTTCGTAGTAGTAATTCTGTCTGTAGGCAGTAGCAAAATAAAGTCTTTCTACAATTACAGAAATTATATTGACTTAAAGTAAAGGTTCAAATACAATTTGATAAAGTATATATGGTAATGCACTTCATGAATTAATTGCTTATCAAAAGGAATCTTACCACCGAGAAAGATTCCTCTTGTGATCCGTAGATATTTATTATTAATTCACAAAGATACGATTAAATAAATAATTGATGAAAAATTCATATGAATAAAACCATGTCAAAGTGTAATGTACAATAATCATACATTTGCTACAGTTATCAATATTATCAGTAAGTGTACGTATTGGTAGTTTTTATTGGTGACATGTATTGAGTTGCGCATAAGATGAAAGTAAAAATTCCAGTTAGAACTACTTAGCGCAGAATTAACTCAAATTTTTACAGATGTAAACTAGCTGAACCAACAAAAGCGGCGGGAGCTGATTGTGGTCCAGCTGGGGCTCCTCCAGGTACTGGAACACCAGGTGGTGGTCCTGCAGGAGGATATTGATAAAGTGGTGGAGGTTGAGCCACAGGAGCAGACTCTGGCATAAATTTAGCTGGAAATTCAATTCAATTAAAATCATGAAGTGTTAATGTTATTTTGTTGGAATCAATTTTATGATTTTTGCTGAACATATTTTCGGTGTTTCTTTCAAAAAAGAATTTAATTATTTGAACATTCAACTAATTTATTTTATACTTTTGATTAATTAACAACACGGAATAATCGCAGAAATATATAACTGAGCTCACTAAGCGCGATCGTAATATCGCCTTTAAATTAAATTATAATGTACTCTATACTTGAAATTAGTATAGTTTTTCTCGTGGTAGTAAAAATATTTTTAACTTTTAGACTTCAAGGATTTTCAGCTTAAGAAGGTTTTTGTTACAAATTTACAATATGCAATGTATGAATTCCAAGAACCAAATTGTTTGATGGAATCTCGACCAATCTTCGCCGTGAAAAGGTTAACAATTTTACGCTTGAAATCAGTGAAAAATGCATCCACGGATTTGAAAATGAATTTTCATATCCGTGGCCCGAAAGTGACTACTTTCTGGCCACTGCGTAAAGCAAGAGCTATTTTCGGGCCACGGGCTATGAAAAATAGTATACAGTCCTAAGCCGCGAAAACCGAAAGCCTCAGGGCTCGTGTTTATTGGCTTTGGCTTCGCCTCGGCCGCTAATTACACGTACCCTGAGACTTTTCTGTTTTTCGCGGCTTAGGGCAGTAATACACTAATGATTTCCACTGAGTTTGTAATTTCTGTTTAATCGGTATTGACATTGAAATTCATAGAAAAATTTTCTTTGTATTGCTCATACTTAAAATTAAAGAGTATGCAGTTTTAGTTTTTTACCGGCAAGCTTACAATTTAATGAAAGAACCGATTTTTTGTGAATTCAGTTATATATAACAATATGACAATTATGTACAACTTATATTTTTACCTCAGATATAGAATCTTGAGTTTCAAACTAAATCAGTTATGGATTGAAAATTATTCAGCATTTCAAATTCTAATGTGTTATGTGTCTGTCGTTAGTTTTTTAGTGTTTGAGAATTATGTAATTCTTTTACTTTTTGTCTGTTTGGAATCATTAAAATCGTATCTGAGTAACTTAAAACTTAAAGATAATAATAACGCAAATTTTAAAAATTATACAAGGGTAAAAATTCGTCAAAAAAATTATACATGTTATTCATTAAAATTCAGTTAAATCAATCATTCAAAAATATATTTCAAAAATGCATCTTCAAATGAAATTTTATTGTGATTATGTATATATCAAGTATATATATAATTTATTTATTGAAGAATTTATATAAATTAAAGTTTCAACCAATAAAACATACGAGTACCCAATGCTTCGACATTGCTCATTTTTAATTCATGTGAAATAATACGTAGATGCACCGTGAATTCATCGGTTTTTTTGCGGTACAGACTTGATTACTTTAAAATCTTTACATTTTTAACTGATTTTTAAAATCACTTTCATTTTTGCCACAAAGTATTTATTCAAATATTCTTTGAATTTTACATAAGTTTCTCTGTAGTTTTAATGGATAAAAATAAGGGTCATATTTGTAGTACTATTCTGGTGTGTACCCACATCAACGTGCGTTATTTAAATTATTTTAGTTCACGCGAAATGATACATATTCACAAATATATTTTTTGTCCATTATGATAGTTATGCATCATTCACAAATCACATCTATTGAAATCTATACCTGTAATATTTTTCTTATTACGATTTTTTCACTCAAACGAGGTTTCGATATTATTTGCTACTCGTCAATAGACTTGGAATCTTTATTTTCTTAATTACGATTATTATAAATTATTTCATATTTATACATATTGATACATTTATCCATGTATAACATTTTAAAATAATTAGTTTATCAACCGTAAACAACAATAAACTTGTAGTTCTTGATATCTTAAAGCTCAAAAAATTAAATTATTTTGTATGAAATATTTTCAGTGGAATCTGTTTTCATTTTTATCCTTTATTTAAATGACTATTTGGAATTTATTGAACTTGAATGAACATTCAAATTTATTTCGCAAATAATTTTCCACGTATCTGTTGTAGGTAATTGGTATACAAGCTACTTCCGAATTAAATAATAAAAATCAATTAATAAACTTCAAAAAATAATTATATTAATTAAATTCATTGTGTCATGTCCACATTACGTCAAATATTATGGTTACATATTTACAACTGATTAATTTTTTACTGATGATATCATCCAATAAGCTTGTTTTCGAACTTTAAGTTATCGATAATTGTTTACTTAGTTATGAGCTAAATTAAAAAAAATAGATTATTTAGTTCCTCTAAAACATGAAAAGTTTAGAAGGATTCTTCAGAATAAAATACTGTATTTTCCGTTGAAGAATGCAAAGAAGTCAGATTAAAAAGGAGATTTTGGTAGCGCTTTTGTTTTTTATTTTACATTTATCAAATAACAATAAGAAACAAAGAAAAAACTTTAGATTTCGAATTCTTGAAAACTGGTGAAATTTTTTGAAGAAACTCTGACTTGATGTTGAAATTTGGAATTTAAAAATTATTGTTTTCACACATAACAATTTTCTTGATTAATATCATTGACGAATTAGTCTTCAAATTCTAGAAACAGTTTGTGCCACACGGAAAAAAAAAGCTCAGTAATCGGTACGAAAATGTTTGTTATAACAACAAAATTCGTTTTTGTTACTACAACTGACATATTTTAGTTACGACAACTATTTTCCCCGTTTGCTACAACAAAATGGACTTTTGTCGTCCTTACCGAGAAAATAGTTGTCGTAACTAAAAAATTTCGGTTGTGATAACAAAAATGAATTTTGTCCTTGCCACTAACATATTGAGTTCCCACGGTTTACTGCAGACTGAAACAAATTGTATACGTAAGTCCAGCCAAAGTCGACAGTTGATCAGCATAAAATATTTTGCTGTAGCAGCCAAAATGTTGCCAAAACACTGAAGAGCACTGTCAACATTTTAAATCGAGTTCTAAATGCGAAATTTAGACTCGTTCGGCTGCCACATTGTAACACCTACACGAGCTCGAGCAGTTGGCGGCTGCTTCGATGCACACACACACACACACACACACACACACACACATGAATCGACTCGCGACCCATCACCAACATCACATGCTGAAACACATGAAAGTAAACACATGCACGCACACATATTCACGTATACGAATGTGGTGGGCACAGCGTAGCACTTTTGGCCGTCTGAGACGGTATTGTAACTTGTAAAACCGAGTTCTAAATTCACTCGGCAACATCGGACGTTGAACTCGCTGAACGATTGTATACAAAAATCACACAACTGTTGCAGATGCACAGCTCGCATTCACACGCGTTTATACGAATGCGAAAGCAGACGTATACTGGAACGCACACTACCCAAACAAACAGATCGAACGACGATGCTCCGCTGACGCCTGACCAGTGACCGCCACTCGAAGGGACACACACACGCACACACCAATCAACACGCGCGCGAGCAGCCGGCCAGCAAGTCTGTCGTAACTCCTAAAATGCAGGAACACATAGTTTTAAGACTCTTGTGGGTTACGTTACAACACTAGCCATCATGATGTCATCGTGTTGAATCTCCAAACGCGTTGTAACGTAACCGACAAAAGTCTAAACTATGTGTTTCTCCGTTTTTAGGAATCGGACATCTTGCTGCATAGATACTAGTGCTGTCTACTCGGCTGTCCGCGCATTGATTGGTGTGTGCGTGTGTGTGTCCCTTCGTGTAACGGTCAGCGGAGCATCGTCTTTCCATGTGTTTGTTTGTGCAGTGTGCGTTCCAGTCTGCGACGTAATGATGTCGAATCTTACTCTTCGGCATTTCGGTAACGGTTATATTCAAAATTTTCACATTCGTATTAACACGTAAGCGTACGCGTGTGAGTACGAGCTGTGCATCTGCAACAGTTGTGTGATTTTTGTATACAATCGTTCAGCGAGTTCAACGTCCGATGTTGCCGAGTGAATTTAGAACTCGGTTTTACAAGTTACAATACCGTCTCAGACGGCCAAAAGTGCTACGCTGTGCCCACCACATTCGTATACGTGAATATGTGTGCGTGCATGTGTTTACTTTCATGTGTTTCAGCATGTGATGTTGGTGATGGGTCGCGAGTCGATTCATGTGTGTGTGTGTGTGTGTGTGTGTGTGTGTGTGCATCGAAGCAGCCGCCAACTGCTCGAGCTCGTGTAGGTGTTACAATGTGGCAGCCGAACGAGTCTAAATTTCGCATTTAGAACTCGATTTAAAATGTTGACAGTGCTCTTCAGTGTTTTGGCAACATTTTGGCTGCTACAGCAAAATATTTTATGCTGATCAACTGTCGACTTTGGCTGGACTTACGTATACAATTTGTTTCAGTCTGCAGTAAACCGTGGGAACTCAATATGTTAGTGGCAAGGACAAAATTCATTTTTGTTATCACAACCGAAATTTTTTAGTTACGACAACTATTTTCTCGGTAAGGACGACAAAAGTCCATTTTGTTGTAGCAAACGGGGAAAATAGTTGTCGTAACTAAAATATGTCAGTTGTAGTAACAAAAACGAATTTTGTTGTTATAACAAACATTTTCGTACCGATTACTGAGCTTTTTTTTTCCGTGCACTCTTACCCATTTTATAATTAACATGAAATAGTCTATACTTGAAATATAATACTTGCATTATTATACATCAATGACTGAAACGAAAATTAGTCTATTTCTAAAATCCTTTAAACATCTTAAAATCCTAATAAATGATAAAGTTTTCAAATTACATCTTCATAACAGTAATATGCTTCTTTTTGCTAAAATGCGACATATTTTACCCTGTGTTTGACGACGTTAGAGAAAACTATTTCGTATGTACTCTGATACTAACTGATTTTTAAAGATTTTTGAAATAGTCTGAATTTCGTCTCGGGCATAAATATTATAGTTTATAAGTCAGATGGATAACGCAATTAATGAGTATATATTGCAAATTTGTTAATTTTAGCAATTATTAGGTTAGATATTATCGGGTAAAATGGACTCTTAAATAGCAATGGCAGTTTTGTTACATTCGTGAAAAGAAATCCAACAATCAAACTTTAATTTAATGCGCAAAAAACACGTTAGTTTTGTTCAGTTTCGTTATTTTATAAAAAAGTTAAGATGACGTCACCAATCATGAATTCCATATATTATTGTATTTTTTAATTAAATTTCTGTCTCTATTCATGTTATATTTAACTGCTTTCAAAATCATTTTCGGTTTAACTCTCTTCGTTTACAAGTAAATATAATGTGAAAAATTTCATTAACAAATTGACTATAGGAAAAGCATGATAAATGTAAAATTTATTCATATTAATAGTTTCTCCGCATCATTCGATAAGATATACTTACATTTTTCATAATATTCATAAAAATGATAATTACAGCAATTTTAGAGAAAAAAATTATTTCACCAATACTATCATAATTCTGATTTGAAAAAAAAAATTTTAGTTAATTGTACCCGAAAATTGTCTGAATAATTATTTTAATAATGTTCTTAAATATGGGCGCCTCCGTAAATATAAGTATGCAAAATGATATCTCCATCTTCTCTCTTCATCTTGAATTCAGTTTTCTCTCTTCCTCCGGTAGTACTTGCTGAAAGCAACCCATATCCAAAGACTTTAGTCGTTACAATCAATATTCACAATTTTCCTGATGGACGTCGATTTTGCGTAATATTTTACAATAAGTCTTTTTAGTATATTGATGGTTTATTTAAAAGTAACATTTTAGTGCATAATCTTATTCATGCATTATAAATCTTTAGATCTATACTAAATATCTTTAAAATTATTCGAAATTTCAAGTCCATCAGTCAATGATATAATCTTAAAACAAACCATGCATTAAAAATTTTTCAACAAATAACTACAAAGACCAAACATAAATGACATCACAAAATTCATAAATGTTTAGTCAAAAAATTTGATTTACAAAATTGATTAAGAAATTTTTGTTCACTCGCATTAAAAAACATTTTATTCATCTTATTGGATGTGCGTAACTAAAATTTTTTATAAATGATAATCGAATATTTTCAACTTTTACTTATTAATTTTTTTTTAACATTGATACACAAAATTTTTATGTTTTCATAATTCTGCTGATTCTATTAAAAAGATTATGTACAGATTTAATTGTAACTTATATACGGGGACTTTTGTTCGTAAATACCGTTTCTAAATATGCTCGAATTTAAAAAAAAACAATTTTGTTTGCTATTTACAATAGATATTCAATTATTTTAAACTCACTTTGCGAATTTGAAACATAAAGCCCCTCAAAAATGTGATAATTTATAATTTTATTTTATTCAAACATTCTTATGAAACTATTGACAAATCAATTTTTTATAAAATTAAAAAAAGTTGCTTTTATAAGAAAAAGATCCCATATAAAAGTTGTATCCAGTATAAATATGGTTATTTAATTTTTAATTGTTCATATAATAAGAAAATAATATCTCATCATGAACGTAATTTAAAAATCGTTTTCTGAAAACTCAACCTTTATGAGCTTTTCATCATAAACAAAAAAAATTATGATAAACTTTCATACTGTAGCATGTACCGCAAATGGAAAATGCAAATGTAAAGTATATCAGTATAGTGAGTAAAAGTTATATTTGAAAAAATGTTTATTATTGATGTAAAATTACATGGCAATATTATCGATGAAATTTATTTATAGTTGTGCATAATTATCATTAGCTTTGTTGCATAATAGCTATTTATGCAAAAAGTGCCCAAACGGCGTTTTTCCGCACACCGTGCGCAAAAAGCTGGGCACGTGTTGCATACAAAATTTTATGCAATAGTTAGCGAAAAATACTTTCATTTTAAACGAGGCATACCAGTGTCCAAATGATGCATTTTACCGCACAACAGTGTCCAAAAACGATTTTTGCGCACTTTTAGTGCGCAAAAAGACATTTTTCGTCATACTATTGCATAAAATGTGTTTACTAACACTATGAGCTCGTAGTTTTGAAAATATATTTTTGTAAATTATAAAAAAGGGTTATTTATAAACAACATTTAATTATCTACAATATAAACACGCATTATATACAGCTATTTACAAATTCATGCAATATATTCAAAACAAAGATACACACATAAAAGCTCATCACAGAATATTACTTTTTTAGTAGAATCTTTATAGTGTTTCTAGTAACATATTTACTTTTGTAAAGTTTTTGGCATTTGGATTTTGGTTTTGAATTTTTCATGTTGTGCAAGTGTTTACAGGTTAAAAAGAGAATGAAGAAAAAATCATAAAAAAGAATGTTATCGAAATACAATCGTTTGTCTAAACATGAAACGTAGTATAATAATTGTATAAAGTAGTGAATTTTGTTAATGAATTAAGTAAAAATTTGAAGATTGAAAACTAGAAATTTTTATTACATATAAATATACCTAAAATAAGATGAAATAAGAAATTGAAAAGAATAGAGGTTCGTTAAAGATTAGAAAGTTGTCTTACCGTTGTGAGCAGAGTATAATTGTAGAAAAGTAGTATAGAATTGAAGAGTTCATTTCTTTTTGAATAGAGTACAGATTTTTAGTTGGCTGCTTATATTCAAAATATGTACAAATTTTTTTGATGTTGCACGATTGAAAATCTGGCTTTTTAGTTAGATATAAAATAAATATTCTCAACTAATTCTTATCTTTGATTTTTCAAACTATCAAATCACGAAAACTTCATGATCTTTAAAAAAGCACAGTTTTTCAAAATCTAAAACTATACTACAGTATAAATACAGTAGGGTTTGTATAAAGTTCAAATAGACAGACACATAACAGCATATTAGACAATGCTTACGTAATCTTGAATAATTTGCAACCTTAAAATCACTCGTTTGAAACAATCTAAGTGATGTGCGTGATTTTACATATATTTTTAAGAATATTTTTTGTAGGTATAGAGTATGAGCGCTTAAAAAGTCATTGGTTCGTTCATAGAGAAAATCTGTATGTTGGTATACATGGTAAAAATCAAATAATTATATTTTGTCTTTGTTATAAAATATATGATCGAGTATAGGTTTTTATAAGTTTTTATAATTGATTTTTATGTTATGTTGGATACTAATGTACACAGCCTAAATTCATAAAACTTGAAGGTGTTTATGCGTTCTATGTCAAAGTTTTCATTCTAAAAATCACAGGCTCATCGAATTTCATACGTAAAAATATTTCACAAATATGTGGTATTTTTATTAGATTCAAATTTTTGATGATTTTTTGAATCAATTGTTTTATGCTAGAGTAGAAGTTTTCGTAACAACACTAAACCCTGTTATTCATAAATTATACGACTGTAATTTTGAAATGAATTTGAATAATATTTTTACTTTGACATATCCATTAATTGAAATATTATCAAACGATAATATTGGTTAGTATTTGGGCTGAAGAAATTTTGTTATTTAGAGTTGTGTTCACATTGATAAAGTAACACATTACAACAAAGATACGAGCAAATCTATGTTGAAAACAAACATTTTAAAAAGAAAAGTAATCGACCCAGTTATCCCTAAGGAATGCTGGAAATAATATGTTAGGTAGTAGAAAATAATAAAAATAAAAACCAACGGCATACTTAACATTCAATGGGAAAAGTATTGAAATATACAAAGTTAAAATTACAACCTACACAGAAAAGAGAGACATATTATCGCGAATTCTACCTGACTCACTTATACATATATGATTCTTCCACGGATCGGCGCGTCTACATGAAGTTTTGCTGGACAAAAAAAGAAACATTGAAATTCACTCGTTAGAGAAAATCGCTCAAAATTGTATGTTGTGTCCATTGAAAACTTATAATTAAACTATTGAACAAAAATTCTCTTTGTATAATTTTGAAGTTGAGTTGAATTAACATAATATTAGCATGATTTTTTCATAATTAAAACGTAGATAACTTAAAACTTTTTAATACTTATAGACCTTTTTTACTCATTAAATTATGTGTTACTCTATGCAATCGTTGTAAAAAATATTACAACACTTGAGTTTCAAAAATTGGGAAATGAAAATTCTTGTAAAAATCGTGTGATTTATTCAACCAACTCATCACTTTAAAAAAGACCAGCTTATTTTTTAGGGGTACGGCGAGACACATCGGCGTGTACATAACACTCCATTTTCGATATTGAACAATTAAGTGATTCATTTGAAACGTCATACCATAAAATTCAAACTTTATGAAACTTACCTACGATGATGGCCAGTACAATCAATCCGATGACGCCCATTATGATCATCATCTAAAATAAGAAAATATTTCATTCGCTTTTACTGTTTCATGAATAACTATCTAAATTTCCATAATAAAATTATATGAAAAAATGTAGTTACCTTCAAATTTTGTAACCAGAATTTTCTTTTCAGCTTTCCAGCTTGCTGTTCAAATTGAGAAGCTCCTTGCTGCAAAGCATCTGAAAAACGTACGAATTTTTCTCATTTCAAAATGTTTTCAACGTTTATATTTCATTGATTATAGTGTTTCGTACAAAACATATCTTTGAACTTTTAGTAAAAACATACCTGCTCTGTCGTCAAGTTCTGAGAGCTTTTGATCACGCTCCAAAACTTTTTCGACATTTGTTTTCATGATGTCGACAACTTCATCTACNCTGAGCCTGAGTTTGTTGAAGTCGCTTTTGGGCGGCTACTTGCTGTGGTGTTCGTGGACCCCCGACAATTCCATCACCACCGGCTCCACCTGGAGCCCCACCTCCTGCAGCATCAGGAGCAAGTCCTCCCTCGGTAGCCCTGCACAGTTATAATACAATGATAAACCATATTCATGAAAGTTATCCATTTAAATGCACAACTTCTTTAGGCTTTATTAATATTTTATGTTGAAAAAAGTTAAATTTTGAAAAAATATTTTGATTAATGTGGTATGTAAATACTATAAATACTATCTCTTACTACTTATTTTATTTTATTTTATTTTTTGAAGATTAATATATTTGATTTTTATAAATCAACTCCAACTCAGTTTATCTGTAAGATTTTATCAGATGGTAGCTATCTTTGCATCAATTTAATAGAGTATGGATTTCCTCAATCTTATATATATCATATACCAACTGTCAATTGCGTACATAGTTTAAACAAATTTTAACGTGCCAGTACATTAATTAATTATATTTGTAAAAAGTCAAATGATGACAAAAATTTTTTTTGAATTGTATCACGTGGTTGGTAGTGTAATAATCGATCCGTCAGTCAAAAACTGCAGACAGGCAATATCGCGCGCCACTACTATACGAAGAAATCGATTGGGCTCTCTGTAAACGTGTGAGCGTAAAACAGCCTGACACGGAGCTGAGTATTTGTCAAATATCGCAACCTCCGATTCATTAACTATAGAGAGCATTATATACACTACATAGTGCAAGTCGGTAGTTAGAGCACCGAAAAATTGCGTAAATGCAATTCATGAATTATTTTCGCTCGCATAGCGAGGAACAATCGAACGGAATAGGGTTTATTGATGCAAAGCAACTATATAAGCTCGTGGATGGCGCTGTGCTCGGTGTATATTATTGCTTACACTCGTGCACTCCAAAGACTGAAAACTGCTCCCGCCTTCTTATCGATCGATCTCACACTTGCTTTCTATCTACGTTATGTGTACGAGCGACCATCTCTTTTCTGACTTATTTAATTTTTCCCACTTGGTCATTTTGGATTTTGATTTGCGACTTTTTATTACCTCTACACGTAGGATTTTACCACCGCAGTTATATGACACAACGGCTATGCTAATATATTCCTAATGCAATTAGTTGCTTTTACATAAGTCTATAGCTTTTCGAATAAACGACCATCAAGTTTTACCTACTCGTAGTTATATCATTCGAATATAATAGAACTATAAAGTTACGATCTTGGTGGTATAGTTCAAATCACGTTTTGTTGCGCAATAGGCGAACCTTCTAAATAATATTCTCTTTTTTTAATTTTATATCAAGCTTGAAGATTCAAATAATCATGTATCAATATACTTTTCACGAGAAAGAGTAAAAAATCAGACATTGACAGCATCCGGCTGCTCAAATAATATACCATTGATAAGAAATCAAACAACAATTGTAAAATTAGGACTTTGGTTAAATATTTCTCCAGAATAAACGCGTTACGTTTGACGTCAAAAAATCAAGGGCGAGAGCAAGAAGCAAATACTTTTGACTAGTTCAAGTAAGGGGAGCTTTCAACCCCTGTTATTATTATTAGCGTTGAACCGAAGAAAATTGGGTCACGAAAAAAAGCAAAATCACGAGCAAAGCTGCAATCAAGAAGAGCGTAGCAACGCTTATTAGAAAGTATTGAAATATACAGAGTAGCAGTCGAGAACGCGACTCGATGTATTTTTTATCGTGCACTTTGTCGGTGAATCATAAAGCCTATATTTAATTAATAGATCGAGCTCGCGATTACGGACTAGAGAACTGGTAGTAAATCGAGCGAGACTTGGCCGATCCCTCGACACTGTAGCTGTTAATAATTTCAAGGGGATTACTTACATGTTCAGTCGGGGCCTCTGGTCGATCGAGTCAGGGGCCTCCTCCTCCTCTTCCTGTGGGGGCTACGGAGCGTTGGTGCGACGGAAAAACTACGCGGCGCGCAGCGAGCTTTGCGAAGCGAGCACACACACTAGTAGTAGCCAAGCGAGCCGATGCCAAGCTGCAGCAGCGACGAGCCTGCCGCTTGCGGACTGCTGGCTGCCTGCGCGCGGTTAGCTGTTATTGATAAAAGTTCGTCGAGCTGCTGCTGCTGCTGTGCACTGCTGGCTGCCTCTGCTGTTCTCGCTGCAGCACCAGCAGCATCAAGCGCGCCACTCAACGTCGTGTCCTAGAGTCACACTCTCTTGTCGCGCTCGCGCCACCCAGCAACCCCCTGTTGTTGTCGTTGTTCGCGACCGACTCCTCGCCGTTGAGCTTCTCCGGAGACCGATGATCTACGAATCCTCGAAGAATAAATCGCCACGAATCTTGCGGGCTTGCGGAGAAAACCACCCCTGCGTTCTGCTGCAAGCTGGCCAAGTAGCTCGGTAGTATACGTGACACATCGACGAGTCATACACACGCGTAGGCCCTTGCGAAAGCAAAGTTCGTGCCTCCTATATCTGTATCTATGCGTTCGAGAAGGCATTCGGTGCGCGCTGCTGCTGCTGCTGCTGCCTCGGCGCACGATGACGTGTTGTGGGGGCTGACTTGGGCGCAAGCGCCTGCTGCTGCTGCTGCTGGTCTCCCCCGCACCCGCCACCGTCACAAACGCCTCTATGTGGCTCTCCCAGTCGATAAAGCGGCGGACTACCCCGCGCCCCGCTTCCCAACCCTTTCAATGATTGCGCGGCTGCGTCGAGTGTGTATACGTGCCAGAGCTCTTTTCTTCGCTATACGTACATGCAGGCGCGCACTTGTATACGCTACACCCACCCTGTGTGTATTCTAATTTATACGTGTGCCAGCGCACACACAGCCACGAAATAGTAGCCCCACTTGAACTTTCTCTTACGATGCTTCATTTGCGCTTTCACTTTCGTCCTGCTGACTTACTCGCACGCCGCGATCCATGATACCGTTTTCCTACCCTCTTTTGGCGATGTCTCTTTTCATTCACTCTTTATTTTGCGATTTCGACTAACTGTTAACTTTATCGAATTCGGCGAGTCGTATGAAAAGCGCAAAGTTATTAACGAGACAAGAGTTGAATTATCATCGCTATACACAGGCACACAATAATGTTACAATTGTATTGTTAGAAATTATGCATGCCCTGAAGTATCATCACAAACTTAGGACCACTTTTTTATATACCTGAATGAAGTCAACGCATAAACGCTGAAACAATCGAAACACTATGAAAAATTTGATGAAACATGCGCTCTTATTATTAGGTTGAACCTCATAATTATGAAGCCGTATTGTCAAGGGCCACTTACGAAAATTAGTCGTGCGGGTGAGCTCACGAGTTTAGAAATAATTCTAAATTCGATTACTCGATTGAAAGAATTTTCTATCGTCACAACAATGAGGAATACTTGATAAAAATTTAATTATTTAATTACATGTTTTAAAATCAGTTTTCAGGTCAATAATGAATCAAACAAATAGAAGATGAAGATGTGTTATTTTATCAAATTACGAAGAGTAGCACTTTTCCATTTCAATTAAATTATAAACATTCTTCTTTTCGTGAAAAGTGTTGATGTTAGTTTATGGTTGGATTAGTTAGTTAATATACTTCTTTTTAATTTTTCTATAACTACTGCATCACTGACGTTTAAAACATTACTTGTAAATTACAAGCGAGTGAAATGAATATTCATCCTTACTATTCCTCAATTTTTCGAATCTTTTTCAAGGACATAAAATCTTACAAATTTAATGGATTTCGTCAATAAAAGTTTGTGACTTTTCAAGTGGATCATTCCAAGTTAAAAATTATACAGAGACTTCGTTTGCATAAAGAAAATATAGGAAAAAAACATTACGGAGCTAAAAAAAATCTCCTCCTCACTATTTCCCTTTTTTTTGCAACTTTTTGCAATATTATTAAATGATCAAAATCTAAATAATGTTTTGAAAAATTCGGTGTTTTAATTGTGAAACAAGAATCTGAAGAAAGTCTTCGTCAATTTTTTATCTATTCATATTATATATAATTAAATTAATGCTTTTAAATTTAAGAAATTCTTTATTTAATAATTAATATTTAATATTTAATATTTTCTTTATTAAGGCTAAGGACTTAAGTCCAACATAGCCCACGCGCAGCTGTACAGCCTCCCGGTCAACAGCGGGGGACACGGGCATGAGTATTATATACAGTTTTAGTTATTTTTACAGGAGAACAGAGAAAAAAAAGAATAAGGAAAAAAAAGAAAAAAAGATAAAACATGTGCATAAAGAAAAGAAAAATATAATTAACAAAACAGCCAATAACGCAGGTAGGTCAGCTGCCTCTTCGGACCTCGAGCAAGTATTCGCAGAGGTCGGCACCAAATCTAGGCCGCTGAGACCCCTCGCGGAGTCCCAATGGCAGCGAGTTCCAAGCCGGGCCCCCCCGATCGCAAAAGACATCTGTCCACAGGTCGTTGCCGCCCCAGATATGGACAGGCAACCATCCGTCCTCGTTTCCCTCTCCGCTACGCTCGAGTGAAACACCAGATTGCGCGCCAAATACTCCGGCTCGGCAAGAGATTCTTTATACAGCCACGTAAATAAATGGCCCAATCTCAAATTTGCTTTCTATAATGCACATTTGCATTATTTTAGAATTATTTATGTCTAATGAGATTTAGAATAATACTATTATAGTTTGATTGTACTAAATATTTCAATTTTCATTGCGATGCAATTTTTCTTGAAAAGTCAGGGAATAATTGCAAGGGATTTGATAAAATTTTCTAAAATATTAAAATCTTTAAAAAAGTTTTTTTAGCCGACTATGACGGAACTTGCACAAAATGAACATGTTCAAAATTATATCGCAATAAATTGTGTTCGAATCGAATCACGATTCTACTGGAGGAAATCGATGCGTGCACAGTATACGTGCGTTGAAAAATATAATACGCCATCACTTCGTGAACAAAAAATCGTCTAGAATAATCACTTTGGCGAGCAAGAAGTGTACCCTGTCGTGCAATCGATAGGCTATTAAACATTAAAATCTGAATTTTTTCCTCATTTTACCTGAATATAAACTCGAATAATTTTGGGCAAGGAACAGAAGTACCGGTAAAATATTTTGTTAATTTTTTCGACGTATTGTAAGACCTTAACCATGAATCGTTTGCTGATTTTTTCGACGTTATTGCTGAATTCATTCACTCTCCAAAAGGTGAACTCTCAAAAAAACAGTGATTTTGACGAAGAAATATTGACTAAATTCACCGAAGGCCAAGTGGAATTTGACGAACTCGACAAGCATGGTGGTTTACATCAAGAACTGATATTGCTGATAGGAAGCTCTAAAGCCAAGGAGGACTTTTTTAGCGATCACTCCTCCGAAATCGTCGATTTAACTAGTAATGTAACAATTCTGCCGCACTTGATGCTGAATACCCGAACAAAAACTGAGTTTTTGGACTTCTCCATTTTGAACGAGGATATCAAATCAGCTCAATACATTCCAAGGATTTATTTCACCAAGAAGATCGTCAACTTAGTAAGTGCTGTAAAGCTGCTCCTTCTCATAGATTTTCCCTCTTTCGACAAGCAGATAGACGCTTTAATGCAAAAAACTGCAGAATCCATCGAGGACGTGGAAAAATTTCTTGGCAGCATCGGTCTGATTGTAACGGAAGTTCAGAACGAGCAGCAAATTAAAAAAGTGAAAAATCAATTGAAAAACCTGGCCAAACTCACTCACGGGATCGAACGAAACTGTCTCGATTATCAAAGCGTTACGCATTGAATACGAGGGAAACGACGATTTGAATAGATTGGGATTCGTTGGAAATTCAAAAGATAGCTCGTTAGAGAGTCATAAAATTAAAGATCTGGAACGCGTGATCTACGAATCGATAGACTTTACGAGACATGATAGTGATGATTTTATCTACACACTGTGCCAAACCACTTGCGTCAATCTCATCGATCTCCTGAGCCAAAATTTGACCGAAGGAGTCCGTCAAATCGGTCAAGATATAATCAACTTTTACGTAAAAGTCGAAGAAAACTTGCGGGATTTCGAAGAATCATCTTTGTATTTCTCGCACGTAAATGAAAATTTCTTCAAGTTTTTCGAGGATGAAGAACTATCGACGAAATGGATAAAAAATCCTGGACAATTGATTGAGCGAATCGTCGAGTACTCGAAAGCTGCAACCATCGAATTGCTCAGTGAAAATCTTCAGTTATACGCTAACGTTGCCAAATACTTAGTTTTTCTGCGAGGATCTGTGTCAAAGGAAACTTACGAGTCGCTTGGCAATCAATTAATTCCTACCACCGAGTACTTGGAATCAACTGCCAATGGTACACATTTTTATCAAATTTCGATAAAAATTCTATCGAATTTTATTGTACAAAGAGATATTAGTCCATACCAAAAAGTAACGCTGCAACTGCTCGAAGATATTGAAAAAGCCAAGCGTGAAAATAATTATTACCAAGACATTACCGAGAGTTTGAAAAACTTATTGAACTCAATACCGAAACCAAATGCCACTCAAGTTCTTGATGGCTTGAAATTGATTCATTTGGAAGTACCGAAATTAGAAGCATTAAAAAAATTATTGTCTGCAGCGTTGAAGCACCAAGGCGTGAGCAGCAACAAGTGCAATGACGAATCCAAAAAATTAACAATCCGCGGATCGTACGTCAAATTAAGTGACGTATCCAAATTCAACTGTACTGATACAAATTTCATCGAAGTCTTCGCTTTACATAAAGTATTTTTTGATGAAGATTTGGACCAAACTGGTAAAAAAGTGCATTTGGCAATCATAGCCCCATATTGGGATGTAATTGGTCATCGAATAATCAAACTCGATGGTGAACCTGGCAAATTTCACAAGCCCCTTCAGGCTAGACACTCCGTAGGGCCTGGAAATATAGGAGAGGATGGCAAGCCAGGACTCCCAGGTGGATCAGCCGGTAGTTTTCTGGGTATTGGTAGATTTTTTACGAACCCCGGAAATCTCCATATATCCGCCAACGGTGGTAGCGGCGGCGTTGGACAATACGGAGGTGATGGCACAGAAGAGGATAATGGTGGGAACGGTGGAGCTCCAGGACTAGGTGGATACTCAGGTAAAGTAACAATCATTGGATTGGAAAAATCAAATCCAAACATAAGTGTAAGCTCTCAAGAAGGCTCGATCGGTAAAATGGGCATCGCTGGTTCTGGTAAAAATCGAGCCATAAATGGTTATAATAAAAAAGGAATAAAATCGGCCGAGATGCTGGAGCCACCACCATTTGATCGAGCTGTCAACAGCTATCAATCTTATCTCAGAGAAAACCAGATTGAAAATGTACGAGAATTTCTTATGAAAATGTTCTCTAGGCTTTTAGCCGACACCGAAGACGTCATCGATTTGTACGACATCGCAGGATTAATAGATGAATTCCGAGAATTGGAGCATCAATTTTTCAAGTTGAGTCCCAAGATGTCTCTATTGCCAGATTATCAATCTTTGCTAGATCAAATTACCAAGCATGCCAAAAAACTTAAGGGCTCTGAGCAGCTGTCCCAAGATAATAGCAACGTGCTTCGGTACCTGTACACTGCTGCTTTGAGTAAAATCATCAATTTGAAAAATAATATCAACAATAATTTGGTTGTTGATTTGAAAAAATTTTTGGATACAATCCAGACAGAGCTTGCAGCAGTACAAAAAAATAAAAAAGAACACTTTATACATGGATATAAAAAAGATTATGTTCAAGAATTGAAGGGAAAAATTGAAGAAGCTCAGCGTTATGTGAACGATATAGTTTCCCCGGAAATTGACAGAGCTATTAAAGCATTGGATGACAAAGTACTCAAATTTGTCGATGAAGTTGTTAAGCTACAGAATGCTGCGCAAAAGGAAAAAAGGAATTAATTAAGAAACGAGAAAGTTTGAAAACGTCGTTGATTTTGAGCGCAGTATTTAACGGGATTAAAGTGGCGAGCATGTTTTTGAATTTTTTGGGTCCAGTTGGATCAGCAGTGGGCACAGTCATTGGCGGAGCCGCTTCTCTGGGCGAATCTTTGTCCGTCGATTCTTCAAACGTTGATAAAAAAACCTTACTCAAATTACCCAATGCACTTAAGGCATCTCTGTCGCCTCTGAAAGACTACGTTAAAGAGCAGAAAGATATACTCAAAGAGAAACTGTATGATGCTGAAAAGTTGCTCCGAGACGACCAGTTTGTACGTGATACATCAGATATCAAAGACATTAAAGATAGAATTAAAGATGCGAATAAAAAGTTAACGAAAGAAATAAACGAAGGCACATATGATACAGCTTCCACCGAAAAAATAAATACTTTGAAAGATAATATTAAATTATTATCCTCGGAAAGAAGTAAAGCGAAGTCCTCAGAAATCAAAAAAATTGATAGTCAAATCAAAGCTGCAAGAAATAAGTTAAAGCTTGAACAAAAAAGACAAAACATACAATGTGGATACAATAAATAAGTTGAAAAAAGATATTAAAGATTTATGCTTGGAAAAGGTAACAGCATTAGAGAAAAAAAAGACACTAGCCGATGACAAGGCATCGAAACAATTGAAACTAATCGGCCGCGTTCAGAATACATTGAGCATTGTTGAAACGTCAATAAACGCATACGACAAATATAGATTCCAGCAGGAAAAGATCGATGAAATCGGTAATCTCATTCGCAGCGCCGAGGAAAAATTCGAAAAACTGAAGCAATGGGAGCGTGGAATTTATGAAACCATCGTTCCCGTTTGCAGACAAATCGAAGCCAATGTCAATGAGGTGCAGGAGCAGCTGAAGGGACAATCCTCGGCAGCTCTCGTCGTCGGCAAGTGGAAATCCAGAGCACCTTGAGAAACATCATGAAGGAAATCAAAGCAGCGACCGATGGTTACCAAGTGCAGAGCGAATTTTTGGACATTTTCAATAAGCTCGAAGAAGGTATGAATGTCATGATCGAATTGTACAATATCATGGACGAGTATCATGATAAGGCCGAGCTCGGCAAGCTCATAGCCAACATCAATACTAATCCTTCCAAAGTAGACGTTACGAACAACTCCGATCTGAGCGCGGCAGTCAATGACTTAATGCTTGTGATCCAGAACAATGTCATTATGCACGATTATAAAGTAGCCACTCATGCCATTCAGCGTAACATCTTCCCATTCGCTGAAGACGTTTTCGGGCCTTATTATTTACCAGAGATTTTGAAGACTAATGACACCAATGCGATTGTGAGCAGAGTTTCAAATGAACTTGAAAACTTGGAAAACAATCGGTTGCAATCGGAATCTATAATCCAAAGGAGGGATGCTTATATTTATAAAAATATTGTTTTCAATAGTAGAAAAGGAACGTTGAAGCCGTTTTACACGTGGAAATACAACGAGCATAAAACTAATATAGAGAAGCTGCTGAACGGTCAGGAAGTGGTGCTTAAAGCCGATTTAAAGCACGGGTTCAAAGGCAATGCGATAAAATTCAATAAAATCGGTATTAATTTCGAATCTCCTAACAAAACAATCGAAAGAAAGATACACCAACAGTTGCAAGGCTTCAGCGTGACTCAGATCCACTTGGGTCACTCATTTTACAGATGCAAAGACAGAATATACATGATTCCGAGTGAAAACCAGACTATCCGGTACTCGATGAAGCAAGATGACGGAAGCAACGACCCAGCTATTACCAACGAAGTTTACAATAAAATAGCGAAATATGAAGCTGTCCTCAGTCCATATGCAACTTGGCAGATACGATTGGATCACGACGAGGATGATTTTGATGAACTATCGAAGTACGCGAGCGAAATGATCGATTTGGTGCTCGAGGGTACAGGACAGTACCTCGACTTGAACATGCCGGGGGTGTGCAACGATCAGCTCGATCAATACTACATACGGTCTGACAATCAAACGGAGGCCATTGAAATCTACGAAAAAACTCCGGAGCTTAATTTAAAAAGTGTGCAAGGAGTAATCAATGATTTATGGAGGAGCACTGCAAATTTATCAGCGATTGTCAATGAAGTGAACTTCGAAGAAGTGGAAATCAGCGAACCAAAAATTGAAGTTATTGAGCATAAAGCTAACCAAAAATTCGAAAATGACCCTAAAAATAATTTTAGTCCAGAGCTTTATGAGCAGTTGTTTGAAATTTGCAAAAATATTAATTATTCGTCGCGCGCGTTGTGGGAACATAAAACCTCTTAACCATTACCAAAAAGAACAAGAAAAAATTTGAATATAAGAGTGCGTTTTACATTAATAAATCTATTTATTATTTATTATAGAGCAGATATGAAGCGAGTGTAGTTATTTCGCGAGCCTTATCCCCTTTCTTTCCTTTATAGGTAGCCAAGAAGTCGGATACAGCCGAATTTGGATTGTAATGGACAACGAGCGATATGCTTGGGTTTAACCATAGTATCGCAAGAGTGTTATTTTGTTTTTTCTTCTTTTTTTTTTAATTAATTAATACATAACATTATCATGAATAATATACATGATCTAAACTTGGGATTATTTTCAATTTTTCGTAAGAAAAGGATCAAGAATTGAATTTAACGGCTAATATTGTTGAATGACGCAAGGACAAGTTTTGCACAATTAGTAGCAATCAAGGATAAGTACTACAGAATTTTTCCCAAATTTTCTCTACAGTTGACACTGCAGCTATTTTAAAGCATTTTTAGGCTAAAACCAATAAATCGTCTACGAAAAAGGTATGCGTTATCGCTGGGATTTTATTCATTCATTTTCTCGAGTAGGACTACTATAATGCTTCGCCAGTGTTTGTTCTCTGTTTACACCTTTACGAATAGATTTCAAAACTTACACAGCAAACCAATTGAGTTCAATATTTGTTGTTTGCAAAAGGTTTAGAATGCATAAAAGTTCATGTACAAATATTTTGAGGGAGTTAGACTTGACCGTACAAGGCCTGATACCAATAAGTGGTATTTTTTAACATTATATTATATTTAATACTTTTTTCTGCTCTATAACTCTTTCCAGGGCCCATTGGAACAAAGTAACTATAGGGGGCTTTATTATTATGTACAAGAAGACCCCCAAACATGTTTGGTAAGGATCTATGACCCGCAGATGAAAGGCTCTCCTTGTAAGTACTTTCAAAATATTGCAAAAAGATAACTCGAGCATATTAAAAATTAGAAATAGAAACTCGAAACTGATTTAAGAAATCAGAAAAAATTTACAGAAAAAATAATTTTGAACCATTTCCCATTTATTTAACTCAATTAAAGAATACAAGTGTCTTATCATATATTTTTTTCATATTATTTTAAGTAAGCAAGGGAATGAACGCTAGGGTGGAGTGAAGGATAATTATTAAAAATGGGGAAATTGCACAAAGTTATCGAAAAAACGGCTAATTTTAATAGGTTGGTAGAGGCTGGGGTATTGTTTTGTGTCAAAATGATAACTCCGGTCACTATTACTAACGAATTTCAAAACCCCCATTTTTCATTCCGATCTACTGAACATTTCAAATTGAATCGCGTCTGATGCTGTGACTGTCACATGAGTTAATACATATTTAGCGCGCCTTAGCACGCCGTGAGCTACCGCCATCTTCAGTACACTAGGAGAAAACACAAGACTGAAAACATCGATAATATAAACATTTCTGAATTCCGACTCATGATTCAACAGTTTCAAGCTTAGCAAACAAAACATTATATATGTTTCACACTTACGATTTACATTATTGGCAGTTTGATATTATAGGTATATCTATTTGACGTTACAAACTACATCTAGTGTTCATAAGCTTTTTGTTGGCTTGTATCTATTTAAATTGTACAGTACTCATTATAACTATATTTTATCATTATTCAGGTATTGTTGAATATACTTTGAGTAAATTGTAACGACGTACAAGCTGTTGAGCAGATTTATTTTTCTCAATTCTATTAACAGCAAGAAATTTCTTCAAGCCTGTAAGTACATTTCATTTTTAAAATTTCATTATTCGCTCCTGCCGTGACATTTCGAGTTTTCGACGTTCAAACGTCTATAGACAAATCATAATAATCAATCGCTACAACAGTTACGCGTAGCACTTTTAGTCGCCTCGCATTGCGAAAACGTACTTGCAATCGATCGTCTGCGCGTTAAATCTGTGCGACTACAACCTGTTTTTTCTCGTGCCTTTTCTTATACACCGTTTGAACGTTGACGTATATCTTTGTTCATTTCATCTGTTCATATTTCTACTTGCTCAGGTTCGTCATTAAATAACTTACATTTTTTATTTCATTTAAATGAGGTTATGGGCGTGTTCAGTGGTATTAGTCACTACTACTAGCATTTCAATGGCCAGATTTGACTTAAAATAATTGGGCTACTTTGTAAATAACTGATTTAGTTATCTTTCATTCAAAGTTGAATTTGATTTGCATTAAGAGACCATACTTAACAACCATTAGTAAACCAAACGCTTGTGATATACAAAATTACAACAGTAATATTGCTTCTTATAGATCTTAATAACGACAATTTAATAAGGTTTCAGTTAATTGTTATTAGATATCTATGTCGATTACATTATTATAAATAAGTTTTTTTCAATGATTGATGTTGTTTAATTGGTTTTTAAGAATCATGATGGACGGCAGTGGATATTCTGGAGAAAATGATTTGGGTGCAAGATCCAGTGGATCTACAGTGAATAACAAAAAATTACAACAAACTCAAGCCAAAGTTGATGAGGTTGTTGGAATTATGAAAGTAAATGTAGATAAAGTATTAGAAAGAGACCAGAAATTATCAGAATTGGATAACAGAGCTGATGCATTGCAAATGGGAGCAGCTCAATTTGAGCAGCAAGCTGGAAAATTAAAACGCAAGTACTGGTGGAAAAATTTAAAAATGATGCTCATCATTGGAGCTATTTGTGGTATTTTATTGATCATCATAATTGTATGTAAGTATATTTAAAAATATATCACTGTTATCTATTACATTACAATGTACTTGAATTAGTTATAATAAAAAAAAATTATTACAGCATCTGTTTCTGGTGGCTCCAGTGAATCTGGATCGCAATAATTGAATATTGCTCTGCAACAAAATGTCTGTAAAGTTTGCGCTTGAAATACAAGAAGACAATAAATATACATAATTGATCAATTATCGACAATCAATGGTTGAAAGCTTACATATATTTTTAATGATAATTTCAAAGGCGGTAACGAAAAACATAGAATAAGTACAGTATTAAGTAAAAGTTGTCTACAAGTAAATGAATTTTATATGAAAATGTTATAAGATTATCAGAGTCTTTGCCTGAATTAATCACATGGATGAAAGATAGAATTGTTCTTATAAGTGTTGTATTTGTGATTAATATTTTACATTTTCAAAATAGCATTTTTTCAAAAGTGTTTGTGGTTATTGATAATATTTGATATTTCATATACTTATATGCATCGTATAAAATGAGTATTTTGTTATACTAATGTTAGTCTGTAAAAAATTTTATACTATATACAAAATATATCTTTGGTAAATTGATTTTAAATACTAAACTGGATGGATTACCAAAATATATGCACAAAAAATTGATTTTTCTAAGAAATTTTAAGATATTTTAATAAACATAAACATTCAAATAAAGTTTTTCCTATTTATTGATAATAAAATAGTTCATGCGTAATTGATTTCAACTAACTGTAAGCCCACTACGATTCACTAAAATTTATATTATATATTGATAAAGGTTCTTTTTATAAACATCAATATTTTTTTGTAGTCTTCATGTAGATCTCCAAAAAATATTTAAAGGTAGAAAAATTGTCCAAAATTAATAAATTTTACATTGGCATTAATCACGTTCAGAGGGAAGTTGAATAATTAGTATTTCTATTAATAATTTACTATTCTTCAACGTTTATTGTCACAAACAATAATTGCGCAAGAGGTAACATAATATATATGAGTCACGAGAAATATATGATACTGGAAATGTTTTATTGCATGGAGACGTACGGTAAAAAATCGATAGCTTATATAATAAAGGAAAACAAAGACTCGTTCTTGACAAAAATACGCCTTATCTTGAAAGGTTTTCCGGCCAAAGCTAAATTCGACCCTTATTTTATTTATAACATAGGAGCAATACACCATGATAACGATCAAAAAGGTAAGATAAAATCGTTGGTGTTAATTGAAAAAATTTCTTATGAACTTGAGCCGCTTCATCTCGCGAATAGTAATAATATACATCCTCACGCACTTCTATCGACAGTTCATACAAGTTGAGGTGCGGATCGTAAAATTCACGTATGTATCAAAGTTGAAAAACAGATGGAAAAGTGTTTGCCAGTTGTATCCACTTTTATTGAGTGCTCCGAGATGGCGATAAAAATCTAAGCGGAGCATATACGCGCACGGTGCGAGACGGAGAGCTATTATGCGAGTTTATCATGCGATCTAATTAACATCTTAAAAAGCACATCGGCTGCAACAGATATTACGCTCATACGTGCCCGGTTTACTTTCCCGTAGTGATAATCAGTCGTACGAAACGGCAAACTTTTTTTAAGCTCCAAAGAGCTTGGTACAAGTTGGCATTGATATTTTAATTACAAAAACGATAGTGTAATTTTGGCCATGATTAATTAGCTCGAAATGTAATTCTTATCGTTTTCGCTTCGCCAAAATTCAGACTTTTTCCTCCTACAACACCATCCGAGAGTTATAATTTAAAAGAGCCAGTATTTAATAACTTCATTAGTCACATTAAAATCTGTTGTTTAAAAAAGAGATCATGTGTCGACAGGCTAATATGCAGTATCAATATTGCCAGTGTATCCGAAACGAATAAGTACGAAGCTTCGTTGTGTGAATCAGTTCCATGCGATACGCGCGTTAATAATGTTTTGCCTTGCCTTGCTTGAAAAAAAAAGAAAAAAAATTTCTCATGTCAGACGAATTAGCTCGAGTACAGCATCTGGACATTATCATAAACTCGTTCGATGATTGTTCTTGCGTTTTTTTTTTATTAATTTCAAAATTGTCTGAGTTTTAGACTCGAAGTGCGTCAATTGCTCCGTTCACTTTAATGAATAATTATCTCATTAGTTATTTGAATTTCCGATGATTATCGATAGGGAATCGGTAAATTTGTCAACTCGGAATTTGATCTAGCTCATTAAATAAAAAAGCAAATTAGTGGTACGAATTTGCTCTTTGACTATCGTTTCGAAAAAATTGTGCTCGAAAAAATCCCTCATTTCATTAGTAAATTGGGTAAGAACTAGTTTTTACCTAAGCTCTTTTTTTTATTACAGATAAGAAGCAAAGTCTTTAATTGTGCCTATATAGCGAACAATAGGCGACGTTCGTAAAATAATAAAAAAATTATCTCGTTAATAAACGTTGAATAAAATTATTCGCAATGTCAGATGGATGAAAAGGCGATCACGTAGCCTGTCTTGCCCTCTGTCTCTGTCTCCCAATCAGTAGTTGCGAAATATTGATAATATTCAAAACAAGCAGTGGTATAATTCAGGCAAGAAGAGCTCGTGTATATGACTAGAGAGGGCATGAAAATTAGCTATGTATACGAGGTACGAACAATCGATGAATGCTGATAAGAAAAATACGACCTCAGCTGGGTCTAGATTGTCCGGGGCCGTATAAATACTCGTGCGAGCCCACCGCCGCTCAAAGGGGCCACGGGATCGGATCGGTTGTTCTCGCGACGACGACGACTCGGCGCGGCAAGGAAAGCGAAAAAGAAAGAGAGCTCGAGTGATAGTGCGTATAGCTGCAGCCAAAACGAATAAGAGAGAGAGAGAGAGAGAGAGAGAGAGAGTCAGCTGCGGACAAATCGTTATGTGGCAAGAAGAAACAGATTGCGGACTGCTACAGAGGTAAATTCATCACGCGTGCGTGCCTCGCGAAGATCTGCACGAGTGCTGCTGAGGCCCCCGAGCCGAGAACCGAGCATATACCAGGCAGAAGCGAGCCGAGCTTAGCAGACTACGCTTCGACGTTGTGCGTTGGAGCGCGCGCGATCTTTGACGTTACAGTCGGCCCGCGCGCGCGATATGAGCCGCAGTCGATGCCGCGGCGTGCTTAGCTTGTAACAATAATACGTGAAACACGAGTGTCAGTGCGCGATTAGCGGCTCCAGAGCGTGTGAGAATTCATCGATCGATCGACGATCGTCATGGTGCTCGTACCATCGACTTTACAGCCATCATCGTCAGTGAGTGGTAGGTTCGCGAGCTAAATTTGGCCGATCGGTACACCGTCGACGTTTCCGCTGCCTTCGGGCCTCTATCGAGGGAGATCGTTGTTGTGCCTTTTGAGAGAGCAAGACTCGAAGAAGTTGGAGCGTGGACGGGCGGACGTCCAAACACCACCAACATGTCGTTCCACAGAGATTACGACTACGAGGACTATGGCCTGGGTTACCAAAACACCTTGGTGAGTCCGTTTGAGTTTATAGAATACATTTTTTTCTGCGTCTTTCCGATTTGAGCCGGTTTCCCTTCGCGTGTGACTATGGAATACATGTCACTATCGTCCAGGCTTGCCTTTCCTCTTCTGTATAATATAAATCTCTCTCGAGGAACAGATTCGTATAAAGTACGTATAGAAGCGAGGCGCTTGTACACATTCGTCGGCGTTCCGTTGTATATTCAACAAGGAGCCCAAGTAGGACACGTGTCGCTCAACACGCGCTTCTCGTCGCCCGCGCAGCAACGCAACAATTTCATTCGTCTTTTGTGCTCTTTTTTTGAACTGTGCAGCTTGTTTTCCATAGCGAGCTAGAGCTAGAAAGCTCTCGAGTAGGCATCGAAATCTCAAAATACCGTGTCCGTCGATTTCAGTCATGTGTGTGTGTGCGCTGCCATTCGCTGCGTGACATGCCATGCAGTAAACGTCGTTGCCGGTCACTACCTATATCGTACCGTACAAACTCGACGATCGTAACCTCGTGCCGCGTACGCGGCGCTGCATATACTGCATGCGCATCTCGAGTGTCGACACGCAGCCTCTCACGAGTGTGCCGCAGCAACACGTGCGCTCGCATTAATAAGCCTACCGCAGCTAGCCGGTCAGCTGATTTTCGCGGCTCATACCTAGCAACTATCGCGGGGAGTCGCGAGTCGTCGTGGGCTACTGCTGCCGTTTTAGCTCAAAGTGTTGCTGCACTTTGGCGCGGAAAGAACGAGAAATCGATAAATATACATAATATGCAGAGAGAGGAGGAGAAGAGAGGAGCCCGGCTGTAGCTCGTTATATGCTGCTCATTATTCTTCGCTACCGATCATCGCGTCGCGCTCGTACACTATACGTATACATATTCGTGTACGAGCAATTCGAAAAATGTCGACTGTGACTCATTTTTCTGCAGTGCTCGGCAATTGTCGCGCCAGCTATAAGCTCTGTAATATGTATCCGCAGATTTACATCGCGTCCTTCCATTGGTAATTTCATATATGACAACCATACGGTTGGTTTTTTTACGAAAATATAATCGCGAATCGACATCTATTAATTACAAAGTGTGTCCTGTGCAAATGGTCACTGGTTTTACCGCTAAAAAATTGCCTTATAATTGCATAATATTATCTATTGTTCAAAAAAATATGTGTTTGCTTTATTTCTCCAACGGAATTACGAATTTACTATCGTGCTCGCAAGGCCGAAAAAAATTGATGTTAAACTTTATTGATCCGGTTTATTGTTACAGTCAATAGATGAGTACTTCCAAATACGATTTTGTTTGCAAAACTCATCATGCTTAGAATGTTGATTATTATTTGTATAAGTAATAAAGGTTTTATTTAAATATCTAGCATAGTTATCATACGTTTAGCCATTAGCAATTTTCATACGATCATAAACGATTTTTTTTTAAAGTTTGCATAGAATATTCCAGTTCTATGGTCTCTCTAGAGGCTATGAAGCTTTTGGGAAATTTTTCAAAAATATCGTTTTGTCTCCACTTCAGCGTGTCTTTAATCAACATTAATAATTCAACTTGTAAGACATTTTTCAAAAGATCGTTTTCAAATAGAAAGAAGTGATTTAGTAACCACAATTAACACAAGAACATTGAAAGCATTTGAACGAAGACACTTTTCATTTTTTCGTTTTTTCCTCAAGTCTAATGTTGAAAATATTTTTATTTTTATTATATTAGAAGCGTCACGAGTTGACGCGTATGCGTGTTATCAACCAAGGTCACTCAGATAGATCTGTGAAAAATATCTCACAATATTTTCAATCGAAAGTAATATATTTTAAAATTTATTGTTTAGAAAATTACTTGAAAAAAAAATTCAATTTACATTCACGGATCGATGAAGCATCTATTTTGTCGAAAATTGCGCGCATGTCATATTCTGCTAGAGGTTGAAAAATACGTATAGACAAGTTCTGACATTGTAAGCACACGTCATATACATGCATTTTTCTTCACACTGCGCGCGATAAGCGCATGAATGGATCATATACATGAAAAAGAATTCCCTTGTCTGTCGAAGATATTTTGATTATTGTTTCGACGTGAATAATATAATTCGAACAAAACTGATGATGTATATAATTTTCAATTATTAAGAAAATACAGAATGAAGCAAACTTGGTAAAACCGAGCCAAATATGGCAATGAACTAAATAATATGGTTTTAAGTTTTAAACAATCTGATAGATAAGAAGCTTTTTTCTGTAAACACACGGTGACAATACAAATCTTTACACATGAATATTCAAAACATCGCGGTTAAATTGATATTACATGTGGCATATCAAGTTAATATTTCATTTCCTGCTATTTTCATTATGGTTGATATAATTGTTTCGAATGATAAAAATGGAAAAGCTTCTTTTCTATAAATTGTACTGTCAAATCAATAACTTCTTGAGCTCTGACATTTTCTGCATTAAAAACAAGAGGTATTAGTCAATTTATGAATAAGTCATTATTTCTCTTTAATTGACGCAATTTCTTAAAAAACTGAGCCTCTTACATGACAAGGATAAATTGTTTAATCAATTTGCAAATAGCAGCCAGAAGTTGATTATAATTTAAATATGAATTAATTATGAAGTACAACAATTATCGAATTATAATAAGACGTTTTCTGTTATAAATAAAAATAATGAAAATTATCAACCTCATAAATATGTAAAATTCATATACATAAGTTGTAACACTCAGTGCACTCATTCTCATTATCTCGTAGGGAAATTAAATTTCAATCGAAAGTTGATTTGAATCGGGTTACTGACAATGCTTTCACCTATTTTAATAGATTCCTCTGGTGCATGAAGTATGTAACAATTTAAAAATAATAATAGCAAAGATGAGTTCATGAAATAAGTGATATTTTGATTTATCAACTCTTCGAAGTATAGTAGTAGGCATTAGTTAGTATAGCAGTGCAAAATACGATGAACCACTTAACGAATGCAGAAACAAAAATTGAATAGACTCTCGGTGCATGCGGTGACTATGCGAAGCATCTGCATGCTTGTTCTATTTTCGAATTCAGTTCATACCTGACGCTCCGTAGGCGTATTTAGGCTGTTAAAATTCGAAGCTGCATATAATGGTGCAGCTCGACGCTCGAGCGGCGCGACCGCATATGCATCTACTTACCCGAGTTTTAATACACACAAACGTACATAATAATACAAGAAAACGCGTGAGAACTCATCGATGCGGCATCCCGCAACCTGCTTGCCGCGTGGTAAAAGCGCTTGCGCACGCAGAAATTTTGCACGTCTCTCTGTAGATCGTGTATAATACCACACACATGTGTAATATGAGGTAAAGCAGTGTGGAACTTGTATTATAAGCCCACTACCAGCAGCCAAGTATCTAGAAAGCCTTTACGTAACGAGGAGCGACAGTGGCGCGCGCATATTATAATACACACATATACGCACGATGCCCTTGTTGAGACGGCGACTTTGCGTGCATTTTAGCAAGAATTTCGAGCTTGTGTTGACGACGACGCATACATACGCGCACATTGATAATCGGTAGTGGACACAAGTGAAGAATCGACGATAGTGTTGTTATCTTGTTGTGATTGGATATTTTTTGTTTTTTGTTCGATGTAAAGTGCCTAATAAATCGAACGAAGCTGCGAGAAGACTGCGATTCTCATTGAGTTTGTATGAATTTAAACTACAGCTTTTGAAAAAGACCGAAACATCGTCCAGTTACGCATAATTTAATTGCAAATTGAATTCGACGATTTTGACATTTGTATGTGACACGTGCTTTTTCCAAGTCAACCAATTGAATTTCGTTAGAAAGTGTCGTGCCATTATTGTGCATGATGTTCCGTCTACAACGTTGTAAAAGACTACCTCGTTTTCAGCATCAATAAATAATCTTGGCGGGACATTTGAATGGACGGCAAAATTGTATGTTGGTAAGTTCGCTCGCTGCACTCAACGCCGCGCGACGAGTGAATGAAAAACAACACGGTAGATGCGAAAGGTCAAGCGATTGCTTGCCACCAATCCATGATCTTGACAAAAGATAAAAAATAAAACAGCGAGTAAGAAAGAGAGAGAGAGAGAGAGAGAGAGCGTAAGCATCTGCGGAGCAAGTAAAATTTGCACAGCATATCGAGGTCAACAACTTTTCTGCGATAAATCTTGCCAAATGTGAAATTATGATAAGCGATAAGAGGCGCACGAACTATAGCATCGAGCTAACAAAGAGATAAATCGAGTGCAAATCATCGAGGTGTACACCGAATTACAAACAGAGTACAATCATATCGAAAAAAACAAGCAAAGCTCAGCAGAGAGCAGCAGCGGCAGCATTATGGCTCTGAGAAAATTGTACGGGTGCAATTGCCGAGGCTTACTGCAGCTCCAGCAGCATCGTGGTGAAAACGTGCCCGCTTTTGCCTCGTGCTTTCGCGAGCGTCAGTGCTTGCGATCGCAGCAGCAGCTCCAGCAGCAACAAGTGGCCAAGATGGCGAGCAGCTCGACTGTGAACTACCGAGAATCGGTCGTGCCGAAGGAAGAAGTCGTGCGATTTATCACGGACTGCATGTGCAAGGTCGGAACCACGCCCGAAGATGCCCGCACGGTGGCTCATCACCTCATGACGGCTGATTATCGGGGCCACTTCAGTCATGGAATGAACAGATTACAAATGTACGTGGAGGATATCGCTAAGAAAATGACTGACCCCACAGCCAAGCCTCGAGTCATTAGAGATTTTCAGGTTCGTACCATCGACCGTAGAGACTTGATAGTGATGATAATACATGAATAAATTATGCATGCAAAGCATAATGACTTTCCAATTCGAAACATCAAAAGTAATGTTCTTTAATTCATAAAAAAGTACAAATTGAAGTAGAGTGCATAGAAAAATGAATTTTCTGTTTCGTTCAATAATTAAAAATATAATTACAAAAAAGTATCATCTAAATCAAATGAATCTACAAATGAAAGTTTGTGGAAAAAATTGGAGCATCTAGTAATTATGAACTGATATTGACTATGAACTCATATTCTCACAGGCTACTGCATTGATCGATGGCTGCAACGGTCTGGGTCAAGTCATTGGCAAGCACTGCATGGAGCTGGCCATAAAAAAAGCCCAACAGTTCGGCATCGGTCTCGTCAGTGCTCGTGGCTCGAATCATTACGGAATTTGCGGCTACTACAGCCTCATGGCCATGGAACGGAATCTGATCGGCTTCAGCTGCACCAACACGAGTCCTCTGATGGCCCCGACGCGAAGCGTCCGCGCCGCCCTCGGCACGAATCCCCTGTCGCTAGGCATGGCCGCCAACGAGGGCGACGAATTCGTCCTGGACATGGCCACGACCGCCGTGGCTCTCGGCAAGATCGAGGTGGCGCATCGCAAGTGCGAAGCCATCCCCGAGGGATGGGCGATGGACACGACCGGTCGAGTCACTACCGACGCGGAGGCCGCCTTGGACAGCTCGACTCTGTTTCCTCTGGGCGGCGAGGAAAAAAATTCCGGCTACAAAGGCTACGGTCTTGCGTTAATGGTCGAAGTATTGTGTGGCATTCTCAGTGGGGGCCAATACGGTCCCAATATTCGCTCGTGGAAAAGTGACAGCAACGTTGCCAACTTGGGACAGTGCTTCATGGCTATCGATCCGGAAGTTTTCGCGCCAGGTTCGAAAGACAGATTATCGCATTTATTGAAACAACTCAGAGAACTGCCAACCAGTGGCAATGCGAGTGTTCAAGTGGCTGGAGATCCTGAAAGGGTCGCCATGCATAAAGTTGAGAAAGAAGGCGGTATCAGCTACCACGAAAATCAACTCAAAGCCTCGGAAGAGTTTGCCAAGGATCTCGGTGTGAAACCGATGCAATTGATTAAAAAAATTAAATAAAGCAATCCAATGTATTTTAAATGAACACTCGTTGAAATTAGTGTAAGGAAATGGAATATCATATAATTCATCAAATAAATCATGGCGACCAGAATTATTTTGTATTTTCTACGAATGTTATTTGAAGAACTATTTTTATAATGTATTTATACACGATTAAAAAGACAAAAATATGTAGAAGAGTATTACAAAGGTTTTAAAAAAATATATTTTATACTTACTCAAACTTGAAAATATCTCAATTCATTTTCATTTTTTATGGTATTATGCGATAGTGACGCAATTGTAATTATCTTTCAGATAGAAAGCTCATTTGTTGATTGTTGCTCGCATAAGGCTTTATGGAATGATTCTAATGATTTTTTACAGATTAAAATAATTTGGTCAAGATAAATAGATTTTTACTTTATATACGAAAGCTTTTTTCTACATAGTTAAAACAAATTTATGTTCGTGCAACAATAGCGATTAAATATAAAAATTGAAGCTATACAGTTCCTAATTACGAAGATCTAGATGATTAGCAAGAAAAAAGAGAAAAAAAGAATTATTTGAGTACACGTTTGGCAGGTACCGCTCGTAGGTTTACTCGGTGTCACGCGCTCGCATACGCCAATATTTACAGTTCAAGAGGCAGGCGGCAACGTTTGTGTAATCTAATAATTTAATGGAAACAAGATTCTCGTCGCCGTGCGTTGTAACACGCCGTGTATACGCTACTCGTGTTTTGCTCTGCCGTGTCACCGGGGATATCGTTCGCATCGTCTCGACATTCGACGATCCGGTACACGGCATAGACATCGGGTTTTGCACGGTTACACGCGGCTAAATATATATAATAAAACAAATGTACGTTCGTCTGTACCTCATTGATTACTGATCGCGTTTTCAAGGCCGGCCTTGCCTCTCCCGGCTCGTCAAATCTCGCTTCTCGACGAGTCACGTGAATTTGATCCAAAGCATAGGTGACGTTCATGCTGCTGCCTGTAACACGCTCGTAACGGAAAAAAAACCCGATATCGCGATCACGATGCATCGCAGAATACATGTCACTAGACTGCCGACGACAATGCTCAAAACTGTATCTATCCATCAAAAATTCGGCTTTAATACATTAATACAGAATTTCTTATATCATAGAAAATAATAGAAAGATACAATTTTCACATACTTGAAAGGATTCGATTTGATTTTCATTTGTCATCTTTGCTGAGATTTGCAAAAGAAAAATTATTTCACGAGGTTTTATTAAAATTATGCTTCAGAACAACTGCGCGGCATCTTATCGACACACGTAAATTAAGTAGAGCACGAAAATTAGTGTTCTTTAACGCTTCGGAATACTAATCACCTATCTATGACTACACGTGTGAATCACACACTCATCGCTCGTTGTGCTGCTAATCTTTGAATTACGTACTTCCAATTTAGAGGAATGCAAATATGAGATCAAAAAAGTGCCGATTTCAACAAGGGCCAATTGAATGTTCAACCCAACTTTTTTTACAGATCTTCCGTGAACCGAAAATAAAGCTTGTACCACTATAGAGTTTGTAATAATATTTTAAGAAATGAAATTATTATTAACATCTGCAAAGTAGATGGAGATTTGAAAAATTCCTACAAAAGAATAGATTTCGCATGTTGCAGCGATAAATTTATATTTTAAGATGCAATGGTTACATATAGTTTATGATATTTAATTGAAATAATCATAGCTTATATGCTGAGTCTATTTTTGAAATAGATCGATCTCGAGGAGTATAAGTCCAAAATAATTAGAAAGTATTGTTGACCACAGCATCCCTTTACATTTTACTTTTCGTTGCAAGAAACAAAAAAATGCTACTTAACATGATACCGTAAAATCTGAACTACAGCCAATATTACTTCATACACAAAATTGGAGTTTTCAACTCTTATCTGATTTTGCTACAATCCTTTAAGAGTGTCACAGCATTCAAACCAAATTGCAGAAATCACTGTATAGAACTGAATCCCTCCTTAAGATCGTACTAAATTTCATATTAACTTGATTCAATTCATTTTTTCGGGTTGGTCTCGGATATGGTATTATATAAAATATCCAATTAGGCTAATTACTTGAAAGTATTCATGCAGGTAACACATACTTTACAAGTTGACATCAAAAATCGAATTTTGTTCTTACTTATGAAAAATCACTTTCGACAAGCAATTGTTGTTCTCGTTTTTTCGCATATCTTTGCAGCATCGCGAAATTTCACATTTCTAAACTATGTCTGCTTATGTTTACGAGACAAAGATGAATGACGTTTTCAATGTAGTAAAGTATTTTCAAAAATATCTTGTTACTATGTCACTACGATAAAAATGGTGAACGCTGAATTTGCAAACCGAATCGTTTAAATTATTTAACTATTCAAATGAAAGTTATGATATTTGAAAATTTAAATAAAATTAGAGTAAAAATAAACATTATAAAACCATGAGGTAATTTCGTGTATCTCACGATGGTTGCTTGGGCTCGGTTGTCATGTGACTCGTATTTATATTTGTCGGAAAAACGTTTTGAGCGCACTCTTATTAAGTAAACTTGAGATAAGCTAATTTATTGGTAATTTAATAACAATGATTGTAGGATATGTAGTTAATGTAGATTGAGATTTAAACTCAGTTCTTTTTTAGAGCCTGGTAAAAAGTTGGTGTAGAAACTTTAGTCGGGATTAGTCAAAGTGCATAATTTTGAAAACATCTGCATTGTCAGTATATCAAAAGTTAAATAATATTTAAAGTTTAATTTATCCCAATTCAATCAAACTGGAATACAATCACACATCGTCTAGGAAAGTTAGTGTTTCATTTCTTACGTATTTTTTCGTGAATAAAATATTTTGCTTTCTCACAGTGGAAGCTCTATGTCGAAAATGAATTTCTAAAATAAATTTTATTGTACCATTTGATTAACATAAATATTTAAACTAGATTAAATCCTCTACAAATGTCTATGTATTTGCGTATGTTTTTTTTCTGTTTTTTAATGTTGGACAAAGGCAGAGTACCACCATGATTATTTTCGTTATAACACACGTCGATAAACTCTTCTTTTACTCTGAAAATACCAATAACATAACATTTAAAAAATTCGCTTTTGTATTCAGTTATTCAAATTTGCACTGTAACAATTACTTTGCATTAAAGTTGAGTATGCCACTAGACTTCATTTTATTGGATGTAAGACAAGTCTACTTTTTAGTTAGTATTTACAAATAATAGAATTAAAATGGTGGCGACTCAACATAAGCAAAAGAGAGAAGCGAACCATCTTAGTGCTTGAAGTGTTTACAAATATTGAACATAATTAATACCAGCACGATGATGTCAAGGTGGTAGAAATTTTATTGGCATACTTGATAAACATGATGGGTGCGTAAAATAGCTAAGAATTGTATTCTATATATTATTAAAATCTTATATTTGAGTAAAAATTTACAAATGATGAGTTGATTTAAAGTAAGTACCAAAAGTCACGCTCTCACAATATAAATTGAAAGTTACGCTACAGAAATTTTTTCTTATACATCGTAAACGTATTGATTCGTGCGCGTGCTTGCACATTTATGTATGTGTGACAAAGACCGCAAGCGTAGATCGGTAAGACAAGCTGAATTACAAGGTAATTTTCAGCAATGATAACTCGTGACTTTGAAGTCCGCTTCCTACAAGCCCTCGTTGTGGGAAGTGTCCTATTACTCAGCGCTACTTCTCTGCTCAGTCGGCACAACAATTGGCGACTTTATAGCAGAATTAAAACTTGCCTCTTCGCAGCACATTATTATAAGCTCGGTATTTAATCGAACACAGAGATGAAAATGTTGAATGAAAGCGCTAGTTCACAAACGCCATTGACCATTGAAAAAATAGATCCGTTTGAGAGGTTTTTCTTGTAAAATAGTACTTCAATCAGAAAATATCAAAATTGCTGAAATTCAGAATTGTAGAATGTTCAGCACGCGGTGATTTTGTAAACGATATGCACGCGCTATGAAAATGAAGTAGCCAAACTGCGAAGCTGAGAAAGAAAGTAGCCGGAGAATAAAAGTGCGAACAGTGCATTACAGTCCGGAAACTCGTTCATCCGATCGTTCGAGCAATCAGCAGCAGCAGCTCGTCAGGACAATCTAGCGGAGAATTTTTAAGTGAAGACACGAAAAGCGTGGGAGTCATAAATAAAAAGATGACATCTCGAGAGCGAGAGAGAGAGAGAGAGAGAGGATTAGGCTTCCTGAATCGTCAGCGTGATAAAGCTCTCTCGTCGGCCGTGTGCGCAGATACGCTGCTTTGCGCGCAGATCGCGACCAAAAGAGAGACGGAGCTGCATGATGTACTATAGGTACGCGCGCCCGTCTTCCTTCATCTCTCTCTCTCGCTCTCTCGTCGCAGCTTCGACCTGGCTTATGTGCGGACGATAGACTCTACTGCTCTCGCATGTACACACACACACACACACACACACACACACACACACACACACACACACACACACACACACACACACACACACACACAGAAAGGGACAATTGATGCAGTCAGGGGAAAATTGACCGTGTACGTATATGCACACACGCACACACACACATAGAGAGAGAGAGAGAGAGAGAGAAACTGCGCCGCTTTACGCTCTACGCTCTGCAGCCAGGCTAATGAGTTTATAAATTGATACGTGAGCGTTGTGCTGCGGCTAGACTTGGCTGCTACTACTACGAAGCCAGTGCAGCTGCTGCTGGAGTAGCGCCTGCCGTGTAGTGGTGTATATGCGACCTCCTCAGTCTGTGATTTGCATTGACCGCTATGAAGCGAGACTGACTTTTCTCCTCGATCATTTCGCCGCAGACTTTTCTCTCTCTCTCTCTCTCTCTCGCACTCACTCTCTCGGATCGAGTCGTTGTTTTGCTATTATTCTCGAGAGCTACTCAATTCGCGAGGATTGGCTGACTATATTTCCCTCACGCGCGCTTTTCCCATGCCGATCATCATCGGCTTAACGCGTACAACCATGTTTGAGCTCTTGAGCGAATAATGTTACTAAATAAGTTGCGAGTAAAGTTCAACATTGAATCATGACGTACATCAGTGAATTGTGTTAAAGAAAAGTAAATAGTACTTTCAATATGTCCAGAAATTACAATTCTCCGAGCGAGAAAATTAATCTCAGCAGAATGTCGCATCATCACAATGCGAGCAAAAAAGAGGCGCAAAAGGAGAGTCTTCTTCATTTGCACCCCGACGGCACGGAGGAGGAAATCGACAAAGAGTGGGAGGAGTTTTCTAGATTAATGGAGAAGTTCAAGGAAAATCAAAAAAACCAATCAAAAAGGTACGACACAAAATCGGCTCGTGGCTTGATTGCGCGAATTATTTACTCAATTAGGTAAATAACGAATTTTGATGATTTTGTCGTTTTAACAGACCTTCGCAAGCTTTTTATCCATGCCCTCCGTCGGCTATCGATGATGATCCTCAGGAATTTGATCCCTTCGACTATTTGAATACTTACGTAAGGAAACGAGAGTATAAGATGCTAATTTTTCTCTTGAAAATCTGCCAAAAATCACGAGATCGGAGCAATGCGAGCGTTAATTTACATATTTGAATAAATATTTGCTCTCACCTCGTGAACTCTGCATGAAAAAAAACAAAACTCTCTGAATGAACATCTCTGTAAAACTCTATTGCTTGTGCATGCTTATACAAAAAGTACTTGATTATTTATATAAGCCTCTAAAAATAAATAATAAAAGTTAAATGTTTATTATAATTCATATTAAAATTCGATTTTTGATTGAATTCATTCGGCACATGGCGCTTACATTTTTTCCTTATTGATTTTATTAATAATGTATGATTCATCCATATTTTTATGTTAAAAGAAAAATTATTGTATGACTATTAAGATTGAATGACAAGATCAATAGTATTTATAATATTATGCTATCTGTTAACTTGAATTGAAGAAATATCTAAATCTCAACTAGAGCAATATCGGAATAGATCTACAATATGCACCTATTGTTCGTTCAAGAAAAAATATCCGGAAGAAAAAGTAAAAATTTTTGATTCAATGTCAAAAATTATGATATAATTTTTTTAAATCAATCCAGTTATTAAGGGGGGGGGGGGGTATAGTATTTTTCGCAAAAATTTTCGATATTTTTTTTATTGTCTTATTCGATTCCATAAATATTAAAGAGTATTCAGATAAAATTTTAAACCAATCCAAGCAAAATTAACCAAGATATGACCATTTTAATGCACGTCCGACGAAGGGAGAACTGGGACCTCAAAATTTTTGAACGCGTATCCTGAACAATAACATTTTCAAAGACGTGTACATCATCTCTCAAAAACTTATGGACCGATCTTTTTGAAATTTTACACCGTTATTTATTAACTATTTTACTAGGTAGTAACGTCGAGATATTTTCATTTTTGCGAACATTTTCATTTTTTTCCAACAATTTTCCGAAAAAGTGCACTTTTTCGTTTTTTTCCTATTTTTTCAACTTCAAAGTCCCGCCAAATTTTCAAAAATGAAAATTTTTAAAAAAACTCGACGTCAGTGCCTTCAGAATCTTCTAAACTAAAAAAAAATGTGGTTGGGCTTGTTTCGGATAATTCTACGAGGAGTTATCGTGTACACCGCATTTTTCGACGTGTTTTCTTCAAACCGATGCCACAGACTCATTTTTCAATATTTTCCAACAAAAATTTAGCTGAATACTCTTGAAGTGATGCTTTTTAGTGTACAAATCGATATTACATTTTCATTACTAGATTGCAAAAAATAAGTCTCAAAAATGAACAAAAATAACTAAAAATTAACTATGCCCCCTCCTTAAGAATAATTTTATTAAACTTGAAAATAATTATTAAGTAGATAAAAATAATCTCTAAAAATACTCAATAAATTTAACTAACTTTAAAGATACGACCTGCTTGATTCAAGTAAGGCAATTTGTTACAATTTTATAACTCGTTTGATGATTTGTAATTTAATAAATGGTCAAAAATTTTACAAATATATATATAAAGATGAAGTAAAAGGTGAGAATTGCTTAGTGCAATTATTTAATTTAAGTTTCGAAAGAACGAGCCAAAATGTATGGAAAAAGTTTTAGATTACATCACATTTATAGTTTTCGTAGCGAATATCACTTTATAATTTATTATGATTTTTAAAATTAGACTAAAGCCGTGTGAATAGAGGTTACAATTTAAGAGCAATTCATTGTCTCTGTGTCGACAATCATTCATGCCGCTGCTACATTACGATCTAAGAGTGCTAGCGATGAAACTGCACTGAGTTTTGAATGACTTATGCTGAAAGCATACTGATTTTAATGTAAAACCAAGATACACTGGGGCAATTGGCATGGCGTATCGAAAAACAATTGAGCATTAGAGGCGATTTTTCATGTCTCGTAAGCTATGACGGTGAATAGTGTGACCTTTGGTGAGCGTCCAAACTTAATTCAAAGAAATATTATCACATGCGTATGCGTCTTTTTCTTGCTGTTCCTTGCAAATAATCGCCGGCGTTTCAATATTGAATTCTGAAAAGTTTTAAAATAAAAATGATATCGGTAAACAATTGAGATAAAATGAGAATAAGCGATTGAGAGTGTTGACATTTTATTTTCGAATTTATTTTTATGCTACTTATTTACACCTTCAGGTTATTTATTTAAAAGAATTAAATGATTAATTTAATAATAAATTATGTAAATTGAATTGATAAAAAAATCGATTAAATTGACCTATATGTTTCCCTCGAGCGACTTCCTTTTTTACATCTAATTTGACGCTGTCGAGAGATTCGTCATCATAATGTCAGTGATCCAGTTAACATTTTTCATTCTTTCATCAAACATTTAAGCAATATAATAATCGCACATTAATAAATATAATTATAGTTTGGTTATCAGCAATGAAAATTTACTCAAATAAAAAAATTATTCGAGTTTTAAAGTAATTAAAAGTTTACTCTAATATCTGAGCTTATAAGATAAAAATTGTAGAACACAGTCGTACGGTATTACAATGAGGTGGGCCTACAATTCCTAAAATTTTCATTTTACGTCATTGGGAATTTTAATACGAATGTGTTAAATTGATTACATTGAAATTTGAATTGCGTAAAGTCCATCGGTAATTCCCATTTGAGAAGATTTTTGAAGATAAAAAAAGAGAAGAGTGTAAACGTTTCGATTCAATTGGCTCTTGGCTATAAAATTCAATGCTTAAGCCTCGTCGGTCGTTGAGTGCAGTAGAGCGGACACTCTAATAATTGATTTTTAACAATAATTTAATATGATTGAAGAGCCACGTAATATGTATATTTTTTGTTGGTGCTTAAGATATTCCCACAGCTCATGCAAACACTTGTGAGAAAATTATCAGGAAGCTTTTATGCTTGTATGATTTTATCTATGCCTACTTGACTGTTGATGACGCGTTTGATCAGATTACACCTTGGCACTTCGGCGACTGTGCAGCTTGTCGACATTCAAAAATGTGCACAATGAAGCTTGGTGAAATGTGAAAAATGAATTCATAGATTATTTGATTTCCGAAAAAAATTTACATCGTTCTAATTATAAATCGCGAATCGTCCATAACAATTTTTAGAACTACCGTTTTAAGTTGTTAGAAATTTTTTGTAATAAAACGAACTCAGTGACTATTTTGATATGGAAGCAAGCCTCTTTTATTTAATAAAACAGTACATTCTAGTGAAAGAGAAAGTGAACTCTAGAAAATTGGAGCGTCTCTCTGATCGTCGCAACTTCAGGTCATATTTATAGTTGCACACGCGTTCTGACGTGAGCAATCCTTGAAACAATATACAATAATCACTCTCTAACGTCGATGTAGCTGCAGATGAAACGTTGAACGAGAAATGAAGTTGCGCCTCGAGGAACTCGCTGGCGCTCTCTATACGCAGCCACTCGTTGACGCTCGCCTATGCATCTTTATATACGAATATTAGAGCTACTCTCGGACTGTGACGATGGCTGCGACGACTCGAGTGGGCCTCGAGCTCAGCGGAGGTAGCGCACGTGCCGACGCGACGCGGCGCGAAATTCACGCGCCAAAAAGAAAGTCGCGCTCGTTTGGGCTGCTGCTTCCGTTGTAATGTGCACTAGCTGCGATGAGAACAAGCGAATAGCTCGAACGAATGCCAATCACTGCGCAGCTTTTTGCTCGAGTATTATTATTTGTCGTGAGAATTTCACGCGTCGCGTACGAGAGATGTTCTTACGCGCTGAATAGCCGTAATAATCTCGAAGATGACGCGAAGATTTAATATGCATCGATTCATTCGACGCAATGAATTGTACAATTGATTGCTGATCGGGACTGAATTTTCTTATCTAATAAATTGTTTAATTTCAAAAGATTCTGAATTTTTTCTCAATTTCAATAATTTAATAGAAACGATTGGTACTCTTTTGTGTTAAGAATATTATTAACGGTACAATTTTGATCTATTTCTGTCTGTTAATCAAACGACAATAACAAACTTGTTCAAAAACAGTTATTTTCATAAATTATACAATAATCAGTGAGTAATTCTACCTTTAAAAATTATGGTTTCAAAAATCAATATGATACTACATTAATCAGTACCCAATAATCTAGCCACCTCTGATTACTAAAAAGAATTTGAAATTATATGCAAGTCGATCTGCTTGTATTTTATTTATAAAAATGAGCTCGTTAAGTTAGCCGTGTGTAAAGCATTAACGAATTCTTGAAAAAATATTGGCCCAGGCTGGAAAACGAGCTACTGCCGAAAACTCGGGCCGATAACCTTCTAGCTGTCAATCAGCAGCAAATCCGTCCGCTCCGACTCGAGCTCTCTCGGGCGTGACGAAAATCGGGAGAGCAGCATCCGATCGTCGAACGCCGTGCGGAGACACATAGACACTGGGAGAGCCACGCAAAACATAAACAAAAAAATCGGACAGGGGTCAGTTTTATTGTGCTCGAGCGTTGCACACGAGGGAGGTAGAGAGAGGGAGACAAAACGTCGCAGCATACCGATAGCATGTACCGAGGGCTGCTAAAAATACAAGCAATATCGAGTCTTGCCAAATTTCGACAAATTCACGCGGCTACGAGTATGGCAGCGACGAATACCTCAGTTGTAGCATCGGCAAACCGCTAGACACGCCATCGATTTTTACCTGCGCGCTCGTTTCCGCGTGAGCACAAAAATCGCCTATATAGAGGAAAAAAATCGGCAACGATCGACGGGTGCCGCACTCGTGTGTGTGTGTTTGTTCGAGAGAGTGCAAACGTATAAACAACGAGTGACGCGACGCGCAATGCATAATATCTCGCTCACACGCGCCAAACAGCTAAGATGAAAAAACAATAACGGACAGCTCGAATGCGCCTTGATATATCTTTATATAAATCGAGTCCGAAGGCGAGGTAAAAGACGCAGAAATGACAAAGTAGAAAGTGCACTCTCCAGTGATCCTAGAGAGCGCGCCGAAAGCGTCACGAGTTGTTAAGGGTTGCGCCACGGATGCTTACCCCGAATCGGAGTAAATATTGCAGAGTGTGTGACAACCGTGTATAAAAGAGAAAAGTGCGAAGCCTAGAATAATAATAAGGCAAGCGTGTGAAATAAGTGTTGTACAAGCGGCAATAGGCGCGAAAAAAACGTCGCAGCCGTGGATCCCCTAGCGCCGCATCCCTATGTGCAGGCCATTAGCTGGCCCGAAAGGGCCTTTTTCGTCTGCAACGATGACTACGTCGTGAGTACTTATAAAATATAAATAGTGAGAAAAAAAGTATAAGCTCGAGAAGCTCTCGATGCAGAGAGCTCGCAAGTTTATAGTAGTACGATTTCAAGCGTCGAGTCGAAAGTTGTCCTTGACTTTGCGCGCAGACCGCCAGCCAGCCAGCTAGCTTCCGACAAGTCTATATGTACGAGGCGATATATCTGACAATGCCGAGCGAGACTTTAGCATTTGATTAAAGAGGCGATCGATGCCTCTTATACAAGCGATCGCGATTAGCTGCAAAGCCCTTTTTTCATTTTCACATGTTTGCCCATCCCATACTTGCAGGTATGGTTATCTTCATCGGCTTGTCCGTAACAACTTCATGTATCGTAATTAATCTCAGAGTGATTTCCGACAAAAATCATTGAAATAATCGTTGATCTTACTAACAACAAATGTTACAGTTATGCTTTGATTTATATATAGTTATAATTACTTTACCACTTTCGAGTTAACAGATAAAGATTTTGCCATCTAGCGGTGAAATTTGGCTTTAATTTTAATACTCTTATTCATATTCTTTTTGATCAATTGACACGTAAAATAAGTAAAATCAAAATGTTCAAATTTGAATATAGAGCGATATTTTTTTTGTTCATTTTTTCTTTAAAAATAATTTATTTTATGGCATTTCATGCATTTTTATGTTGTTAATGTAAAAAAATAAACGAGTATTAATACATACATTTTTAACAAATATTTCATATAAAAGTACCTTAATAGTTAGTTTAATTTTAATGGTTTATTTTACTTGCATTCTGAGTTAAATTTGAAGTTTTTTTAACAGTAAACTCTTCAAGTTGATAATACTTTCAACGAAAATGTATCATAAAATTGTCAGACTTAAATTCACGAAAAATCATCAAAGATTTTTAGGAATTAATTCTATTCTTGCGCATTAATTCAAAAAAATTCGAAAAAGTTCGAAAATTTTGAATAAATGGCTATAGATTTCTTAAGATTTGTGAATTAGTTTCACTAGATTTTTTAACGAATTTTGACCGTGTGCCTTTTTTTTTAATATTATCGATACGATTAATATTCCAAACATCGTCATTAAGAAAAAAAGGCAAAAAAAAAACGAAATTCAGCTGTTGAAAAATTGATTCACAAGCTTCAATTAAGATGCAACCTTGCTTACTTTCTTCTAAATCTCTTTTCATACCAATATATTAATCCACAAAACAATGCCTAACGATGAGTTTTTATGCTTGCGACGCAGATGTATGGTCGCTACACCAAGGATCTCGGCGAATACGCAAAGGAAGAGGCCCGCAAACTTCGACGCGAACGATTGGCTCGCAAAAACATCGACAAGGTACGCGTCGAGGAGCTCAGCAAGACCAGACGCGGACCTCTATGTCGCAAGTTTCTGGCATTGCTGGCAGTGATATGGAAGCACACCGGCGCGCGACTCGGCGAGGACTGGGTGTTCCTGGCGCTGCTCGGCGTCATCATGGCCCTCATCAGCTACGCCATGGACCGAGGAATATCCATGTGCAATAACGGTCAGTTTGTCACTTCGGCGCTTGATTACTGCGCGGGACTATTTTGTATATCGTTCGTTGCGCGAGAATCTCGTTTACTCGATAATGTATACTACGTTTCTATCTAATGGCAATTTTTCACAACGACTAATCAAAACAATAGTTCGAAACGAACTGGTTAAATATCCTTCAATGATCGTACTTTTTTCCCAGCCAGGATATGGTTGTATCAGGACCTCACATCTCACAAGGCGTTGCAGTATTTGGCATGGGTCGTGCTGCCCGTCTGTCTCATACTCTTCAGCGCCGGTTTCGTCCACATCGTGGCTCCCCAGAGCATCGGATCCGGAATACCCGAGATGAAGACCATCCTGAGAGGCGTGGCTCTGAAAGAGTACCTCACGTTCCGCACACTCGTCGCCAAAGTCATCGGACTGACGGCTACCCTTGGATCGGGTCTGCCCGTTGGCAAGGAAGGTCGGTGTTCGTGAGCTCTTCGATCGATCACGCAATTATAATTAATTAATTAATTAATTAATGCCTCTGTGTATCGATAGGTCCGTTCGTGCACATAGCAAGTATAGTCGCGACACTGCTGTCGAAAATGGTGACGAGCTTCAACGGCATCTACGAGAACGAGAGCAGGAACGGCGAGATGCTGGCGGCGGCCTGCGCCGTGGGTGTCGCCTCGTGCTTCGCCGCCCCGATCGGCGGCGTCCTCTTCAGCATCGAGGTAACCACCGTCTACTTCGCGGTGCGCAACTACTGGCGAGGCTTCTTCGCCGCCGTCTGTGGCGCCACCATGTTCAGGCTGCTGGCCATTTGGTTCCAGCGCGAGGAGACCATAACGGCCATGTTCATCACCAACTTCACCATGGACTTTCCCTTCGATCCGCAAGAGCTCTTCGTTTTCGCGGTCATTGGGCTCGTCAGTGGGGCGTTGGGCGCCTTCTATGTCTGGCTCCACAGACAGTACGTCATATTCATGCGCAAAAACAAGAGCATGAATCGCTTTTTGCAAAAGAAGTAAGCCATTTCGTGTGTTTCGCAATGTGTTTATTTTCTCCTCGCTTTTTTCAAACGAACGTATTGTGAAAACTAACTTTTTAAATTTTAAATTATAATTTTTAAAGGCATAAAATAGCATATTCATAAAAATAATGGATCATTCAAAAAATTCAACGATAATTCACTGAACATTGCTTTTAGATTCAAATATTAGGGTCTTAATTGAATAAACTTAAAACATAATAGTAAGCCAAAATAAATGAAAAATAACTAATTTACAGTCGCTTCTTGTACCCTGGCATTGTTTCGCTGCTGGTGTCCTCTATTTCGTTTCCTCTGGGTCTCGGCCAATTCATGGCCGGCGATTTGAACACTCACGATCAAGTGCACGGGCTTTTCACTAATTTTACGTGGACCAAAGAAGATTTGAACGTCGAGGAGAGAAATGTAGTTAAGCATTGGTCGACTGAGAACACTAACGTATTCGTCGGACTTTTAAGTTTTACTGCTTATACGGTAAGAATAATTTTGTTTTATATATTTTTTTTTTAACATAATCAACGTATCTTTTATACAATAATAATTATCATGTACTCGTATGTTTTGCAGTTTATTTTTTCAATTATCAGTTCAACTGTACCTGTGCCGTCGGGCATATTCATTCCAGTTTTCAAGATAGGAGCCGCTCTGGGTAGAGCGATCGGCGAAGCCATGGCTTTGCAATTTCCAAATGGCGTTCGATACGGAGGCATAATAACGCCAATTGTACCGGGTGCGTAATTTCATTATCCTACACATGTCACCCTACTATAAACAGATAGCGAGCGAGCTTGACGGAATTATTATTATAAAATTGCGTCACTCGCGCGTGCGCCGTCAATTTATATACCTAAATAGAATTATACGCACATTTCGTAATCGTTTGCGTGCTCGAAATTCTAATGTTGGCTGCACTGCAGGTGGTTACGCTACGGTCGGCGCGGCGGCTTTTTCCGGTGCCGTCACCCACACTATATCGGTGAGCGTGATAATCTTCGAAATGACCGGTCAGATCACGCACATCGTGCCGATGATGATAGCCGTGCTCATCGCCAATGCCGTGGCGGCCCTGCTGCAGCCGAGCATATACGACAGCATCATACTGATCAAGAAGCTGCCTTATCTACCGGACCTCTTGCCGTCTGGCTCAGGTATTGTGTTTTATTCATTTATTTTTTTGTCACCTGCACTTGAGTAGAAAGTTGAACTTTTTTTTCTATAATCAATTGCTCTCATAATTTTTATAAATATATTTTCACATTTTTTCGCTTTACAATAAATATTTGGATATTAGCGGTAAGGAATAGCATCATTCGTACGGGAATGAACTTTCGATAGATTTGTTACAATTTTGATTTTTCAGGAATGTACAATATTTATGTCGAAGATTTTATGATAAGGGATGTCAAACATATTTGGCATGGAATATCATATCAAAAGCTAAAGGAGGTACTCAAAGAAAATAGAAAACTTCGGGGACTGCCGCTGGTTGATAGCCCTGATAATATGATATTGCTAGGGTCCATTCAAAGACTTGAACTAATCAAACTTATAGAAAAACATATAGGAAGAGAAAGAAGATTACAGGTTAATTTTAGACAGCTTTTTATAAAAAAAAGCCTTAAAATATATAAATAAATATTGATGAAATATCTAGGTTGCCCAAAGACTTCATAAAGAAGCAGAAGAACGAGCGAAAGAAGAGCTGGAAAGACAAATTAAAGAGCAAGAACGAGCACGCAGACCATCGCGTTTTGAAGTAATTCCAGCTCCTGATATTTTAAAAATGCAACGCCAGAGCGTCAATGATTTGACAATGTCACCAGGCAATGGAATAGATCACGTAATATTTACTTTGCCTATGAAAAAACTATATGGAAATAATATTTACGTAAATTTTTTTTAACTTGATGAATAATTTTAGCACACTTTTCATTCGCCGGTATTTGGTACTCAACCGAAAAAGTCAATCCTCAAAAAGACTAACTCATTCACCCTCAAAGGCTTTAGTCCACTGATCAGCCCATCTGTGACACCTTACACAACTGTAACTGGAGCTGAAAGCAGGTGAGATAGTCCTCATAAATTGAATACTGAATCAAACGGAAGTTTTTTGAAGAATTTCACTTAGTGCAATTATTTGTAAATGCTTATCATTATTTAGCTGTACTACCGTAACAGAATTCCTTAAAAGTTTGTAAATAATTCATTGAAACCTAGACTGAGAAATTTAAGCTTAAGAATTGGTAATTTCACGAGTTGCAAAGAGTAGGTTTGCAGAAAATTATTCATGAGATCTAGATTATTTCAAAATGAACAATGTGCTGCATATTTCTTGTCAAAGTTTATTTTTTAACTGATGTATCATTATAAAAAAATATTTTTAGATTCATTTTCTGAACGAATCTATTGATTTGTAAATCGTCGTTTTTAGCCCAAATGGAAACAAAATATATACATTTATTAAGGCATAATTCGTAAACTATGCATGCTTAATTATTAAAAAAATGAGTCGACTTAACATGACTGTTCAGATTTCTTTTATGTAAAAATATCTTTCCGCGAACATCGCATGTATGTTTGACGCCCTTGTGCACCGCAAGGATGTGAGTTTGAAGATTAGACTTTTGGGTGAGTGATTTTCCGCATATATTACATGTATGTTTGACACCAATGTGCACCCCATTGATGTGAGTTTGAAGATTAGACTTTTGGGTGAATGACTTTCCGCATATATCACATGTATGTTTGACGTCCTTGTGCACCTCATCGATGTGATTTTGAAGATTAGACTTTTGGGTAAATGACTTTCCGCATATATCACATGTATGGGTGATTTTATGATGTACAGAATCCATGTGGACTCTGAGAGTATGTTTGTATGAATATATCTTTCCGCATATATCACATGTATGCGAGATACCATTACGAGTCTTATCCGTATTTTTTTTAGATTACTTTTTATTGCACATGCGTAAACTGTACCGTGAGGCGATGATTTGTCGTGACAATTCAGATGACTATTTCGAGTAAATGTTGTTTCGCGTGTATCACATGCATCACTGAGCTCATAGTTCACATCCACTTCTTCTTTAACTCCATCCGCCGGTTCTATTTTAATTTTTTTTTGGATCTGATAATCTTGGCTATCGTTCATATCTCGCAAGTGATTTGAAGAAATATCCTCAATTTTCGTAACTTTTAATAAATTCATACCGGGCTTCATGTCCACGCACTCGATTTCTACTTTTATTTCATCATTAAGTTCAGAATTTACGTCATTTTCGCGAAGCACACGAGCCTGTGATGAAGGCAAATTTACATGGAAATTGTTGTCGAAAATATGTTACTATATGAGATGTAAAATAATTATCAATCTCACTGAATTTTCTCGGAGAAATCCTGGAAAGTGAATATTTTGGTTAACGTGTATCTTGTCCATTACGTCATAATTATTTTCCACGAGCGATACATCTTTAGGTTCATCTTTTACCCTGAAATAAAACCAATAAGATTGAGTAAATCTATATATTATATAGCTTATTATAAGCTTTAATATGGTGTTTATGTCGAATAAACGATAAATATTTTTCTTCGAAAGATATTTCATTAAGAAGAAATGTGAAATGTCAAAATTGCTACGATAGAGGCAACATTTTCGCTTAAACGTAGCATCAATTATAATATTCTTATGGGATGAGACAAGACAAACCCCATATTACCCTAGATTTTCATTTTAATATCACTACCAAATTAAATTGCTTCAGTATATTTACTGCGTGGAAAATAACATTAAATGGTATTATTTTAGGATAAGATTAGCATTCGAGGCAATTTTCCGGAAATCTGCAACCCTTCAGGATGTTGATCCAGATCCTGAGCTCGGCGTAGCTGGTATCACGAATAATCGTCGAGAGAGTATAGACGGTACTATGCAACCAATGCTTACCCCAAGCCCCGCAGTTTCAAAAAAAGTTCAATTGGTAATTTTTTTGACTTTATTACGTCGATTGATTTCTTATTCATGAATTATTTATTTAATTTTTAAAATTATGTATGCAGCCACGTGAAAGAGTAATAGATATGTCACCCGAAGACCAAAAGCGGTGGGAGGAACAGGAAATGGCATTGGAAGTCGACTTTTCACACATCCATATCGACCCAGCACCATTTCAATTGGTCGAAAGAACATCATTGCTCAAAGTCCACAGCCTTTTTAGCATGGTTGGCGTGAATCACGCTTACGTGACCGCTATTGGTCGACTGGTGGGTGTCGTTGGTTTGAAAGAAGTAAGAATTAATTTACGTGCATTGATAGATTTTCCATGATTGTATCGACAAACTAATTTTATCAAACATTATTTTTTATCAGTTGCGCAAAGCTATTGAAGATGCAAACGCTGGCATTTTACCGGCGCAATCCAGTGGCGAGAATACCCATACGACCGCTTCGGAGGCTAGCCTAACCAGGAGTAGCGATGTGGAATCGTCGATCGACTCGTCGGTCAAAAATCAATTGGGTTCCACGGTCATTACAATACCAGCTAATACCGATGACTTGAATAAAATCGAAACAGTCTGATACTGCTGCGTCGAGCTCTCGAGTGACTTGTTTACAAGTGCACATCGCTTCAGGGATCAAATGAAATAATATAATTGTGATAGTCACGCCAAAACGTGACCAGTGTTTGTACCCTAGCCAGTAATGTCCTTCATTTTACTGCTGCTGCAGAGCACGCATTGTTATGTACGATGGAAACTTCGTATTTTTATCCTAAAAATTGTTATGTTTAAGAGAAAAATCCGTGAAACTTGAATGCTACACTTTCAATTTATACAAAATCACGGAAAATTTTTATTTATTGTCAGTCATATTAATGACTTATTTTATCCGTCAAAAAATTGACACTTGCATAATGACGAAAATGGTTGTTTAAAATTAAAAAAAAAATATTTTTATGAAAAAAAATTGAGTTATAAATGAGCATGCTCGAATGTAGACTGACAGCATTTCGTTAACTTACGATCCGGGCAAAATAACGATTTGGGCGATAAGTTAAATGATCATTATTCATTATTTGAATATTTTAATACTTGAAATGTATACGAAAATAATTTGGTCAAAATTTCACGAAAGTAAATTTCTTGATTGAACAGAATCTCAAATATTTTGAAAATCTCACTAACATCTGTTTAAAACCCTGAGTTATGCGTACTTAATTCAATACTGTTGCGAAGATACTCTTATTATATGAATAAAATTGTAATCAACATTAATTTATGTTTTTACTAATAACTTCATAAATAAATTTTGAGGACATTTTTATTTATTGCTTTCAAATCTTTATGAAAAAAAAGAATGAAATTCCGTTGAAAATGTTCATTTTTATACTAACTATGAAATCTTTACGAATAAAAAATAATTGAACTATTCTATCGATGTTTTGCATTATTTAAAATAAGTGGCTAAACGTGTCAGTCTACATATCCATAGTTATGCTAAAGACACGTTTTTAAACATGCAAGCAAGGTTTTACGCGCACTTACATGAAATATATTTCAAATAATTAAGTGGATACAAAAATTATAAAAAATCAAGTTAAGGTTTCATTTCTAAAACTTATTTTTAAGCTTGAATTTTACGTAAGATCTCGTTAGAAAATTTCTTAACTGGCATACTTGTGTAAGTGTAAAAACGAATAATGAAAATCTCAAATTATATCTACGAAAAATAGGACCTCTCAAACATCTTATGGTCTATGTTGTAAATAGAAGAAAATGTTTGAGAATCAATTTTTAAAACTATTGAACTGATAATACAGTAAAGTTGTATTTAAATATCTAAGATGAATTAGCGAAATATTTAATTTTAATTATAATTATTGCGTTAATAGATAAATCTTCATAAGCATCCAATAATTCAAACACGTATTAAATAGAGTTTGAAGATTTCTTTTTAGTTCTACCATAATATTTGTTTCGCTCAATTTTTGCATGGACAAATATATTATACATTTTTACGCATGTTTATAAGAATATTTTACATTCCATCCAAAGTAAGAAAAATGTAGTCATCTGAAATATTACTGATACCACACTCTAGTTTCTGAGGTACTATTCTCAATACTATTTGTAAATAGTCTGTATTGTTTTAGAAATGTTTCATTAAAAGATAAAAATATAAAAGATCATGATTATTTTATTATTCTTAAACGATTGGAAATTAATACAAATCATTTGAAAATAATAATAATTACATTCATAATAATAGCAATATTTGCTATAGGGACTTTGCAAATAAAACTCTCTAAAAATATTTCTTTTCTTGTGGATGTATAAAAACTAGATATCCTTATTAGTCGAAAGCAAACGTTGCTATACTTTTGTTGATGTCTATTCTTTGTCTCTTTAACATTTTTTTCAAGCTGATTTTTTTCGGATTACGCATACGTCATATGCACTCTAATAATTAATATAAAATATTAAGATACAAGATCGCAAAACCATCCATGTAAGCATTTAGGAACGGGGCCAGGTGTGTCAAATACGACTCTGCCCACTTCTTCAAAAGATGACGCGTCCAAAATCAAAAGTCCGACAGTTGTTTCCCTCTCTTGACCCCAGACAAGTGCACTTAACACGACGCCGTCATCTTCATTCTGAAAACATCAAAAATTGTTTTCCTACATTCAACTCTCAATTATACGGTGTAAAATTAAATGAAAACCGAAATTGGATCGATCTCGTGTATTCCACAATACGAGAATCAAATTAGCATAACATGATTAAATGTTATTACAACATTTTGCACTCCACGCGCTTCGAAAGAAAATTTTATATACATTGATTTTATTTCTTGTAAATTGATAATTCTGGCAAAACAATTTGATAGTCACGCACCTTTTTATTAGGATCTTGAACGAAAATGGGTTCACTGGGGTATATTCCTTTTTCAGACCAAATTTTTTTGGTTTTGTTTTTAGTATCTACTTTGATTATCTGAAATGAAGAGTTTTCAATGATTATTTTACTTTTTAACGTTCCATACGATTGAATGAAAAATAACGTACAGTTCCAGGGTTTTCTATATCAACATCACTGGAAACTGCATAAAAATATCTATATTCTTTGCCCAAGTGTAAACTATTGTTTATTCGAGGCGTTTCACAACCCAAGTCACAAAGCAACTCTGGCTTAACAAAAATTTCGCCACTTGGTTTGTAAGCAGCTGCTTTTTTGTTTAGAAAGTTTTCTTCTACTGAATATTTGTCAACACTGTCATTACTGATTCCTTTTTCTTTTGTTAATTTTGACATATTCAATCGATCGTCAAATGTATCAGATTTTTGATATACATCATTGATTGTAATTAAATTAGTATCAGACGAAATTTGATTGTCAGCAGTTTTTAATGGTAAGATAAATCGAAGTGGTCTTCCTCGAAATAGATTTGAATAATCTGGATTCTTATGCATGTTCTGTTTCCAAAAAATATAATAATTATTCAATTGTGACTTTATACTTCTTATTTTTTTTAAAGGTTTTTCATTTTTCTACTTGGGATAGCGTCAAGAAACGCTGAAATTTTCGACAAGAGTTATTCAATTTTTGCAGCAAACTCTAGCAAATTTATGGTAATATTCTTACTTATTTTTTTACTAGTATAGTTTGAAGTTATATTAATTGATTTTTGAAGCAAGAAAACTGGATAGATTTCTTTACATATTAAAGAGATAAACATTTTTAACTATTCTTTGATAAGAATAAAACACAATATTACTTAAAAACATGATAATGCCAGAGAAAATAAACAATTATGATTACAAAAAATATTTAAAATCTTAAAAAATATTTGCTATAACCTTTCAATATTTGAAGCCAACAGTTATTTTAGAATTTAATAGTAAGTAATAAAATTCTAGCATAATTAAACAAAAATATATACCTCCATAGCTTCAACGTACATACAATCTAGCATTTTTGCATCTCTATAACAACATAAATCTAAAACAACGTAGCCTCCATCTCTAGTTTCATATTGATTGATGACGTGCAAGTAAAAGAATCCTTCTGCAACAAACGTTCTCTCAATTTTTCCAGATTTTCGAGAAACAAGATGAATGTGGGTCTAAAAAAAATTTTTTTTAATGGTTACACTGATTGTAAAGATCTCTTACATTGACGGTAGTAGGAAGTATATATAACGTTTTTATAAAAAAAATCCATATTACGTTTTCGTTTTCATGAAACTTCAGGCATCCACACATTGGCTCATTTTTTATTTGACAAGTAACCATTGATACAAGAGCTATAGCTAATGGCTGTTCGATGATTATAAAATAATTGTCTGTTATTCCAAATGAATGCATGTATGCGGGGTTCAAAACCCATCTGGAATGTACAGTCGATACAATTTTGGCTTCATCAAACATGGAAGTTTTCCTTTTTTTTCTCTTTTCATCTAAAAAACAAAGTTAGATTTCGTATACGATTGAAAGCTGTATATGTTGGTTCACTTATTTATTTCTCACCCGCGGTATAGTGAAATGGTGAAAATTCAACAATACTGTATGCCGGTCCTTTTTTTGTTATACTCATACCCAAATTATATACTGTTCCATCACTCATAACGTGAGGATGTGATGTATGACTTACTATACTTACGTAATTTGCAACATTGACCTATGTAAAAATAAATTATTAATTGATCAATATTATTATATCGGTTTCATTATAAACGCAGTATAAAAAGTTTTTGATAACTCATGAGTGAAATGTACAAAATGTATTATTCAATACCTTATTTATAGTTTCTAATGATTTTGGATCTATGCGATGAATTACAGGAGATTCTGTGAAAGTGTAATATTCATCACCAAATGGATAAACTGATATCATGGAATTGTCCGAAAGGTTCTCAGCTGGGTGGAATGCTGCAGATACTCTAAAAATATAAAAATATATGACGTATGAGGAGCGTTTATTTTATTTTGACGGCACTTGTTTCCACTAATGCTACTTTCCACTCATTCTCAAGGTCATGAGCAAAAAAATCGGCACATATTTCTGGTAGGAATGCTTAACATTTTACGGCTAGTTTTTGGTACACAAAAAATAGTCCAAAAAAAGGAAAACGTCTGAAAAAATACAATTAGAGAAACCCTCATATTGGAAAAAAGAAAGATATGCTATATCATAGATCGAAGAAAAAACTCGTCAAAAAGTTTCATTCAATTCAGCATTGCATGATTTTGTATTGCTTTCTAATCAAGCTCCAAATATAATTTAAAATTTTACTGGCAGGAAAGTTCGGTTTGATTTTAGTTGTCGAGAAAAGTTATCATCTGTCCAAAATATTCAATGAATTCATGAACCATGAATGTGTTCATTGATCGTGCTTTGACTTGTACAATTACTTTTACTTTGCCACTTGGAGATTTACAAATAAAGGTACTCGTCATCTTATGGTAAACGCTTAAAGTGGTATTATCGTATTTATAGCGGTTAAATTTTTTGACCCAGATAAATTGTCATTTTCTGGTAATTTAGAATGCTCTCTATTTTGGTACCATAATTGTAACCGAAAAATCTACAAAAACTTATGCGCCTAAAAATGAACATATTAAATGGTAATTTTTTATCCTTAGCCCATTTATAATTTGGAGTATTTTTGCCAAGGTTATTTAGTAAATGTTTTTTGGTCCGGTGGAAAAAATGATATTTACGGCCCGTAGCTTATATTGTTTTATAGTCCCATGGTAATTACTCAAATTCATAATCATCGTACTATAAATACCATTAAAAGTTTATGAACTGTCTGATTTCAAATTATTTTAAAATTAATATGATTGATATTCATTTGAAGCTATAACAAAAGCTTATCACCTCCATATGTCAGTTCTTACCACTGCGCACCCTTTCTTCATAATACCTGATAGGCTGTATCGACACAGTGACATCTGCAAACTATTTGGTACATGCTTTTTATTAAACAAATATTAACTCACCGTTCAAATATACTTTGACATGGATCAGGAGTGGCCCTTGTTCCGAATTCGGTGACTACGATCCTTTTCGCAGCCTGATTTTTTTTGAAAACATCAGTTTGGATAAATCGTCTTTGATATGTTACTTTTCCATTATTAATTTCAAACCTGAAAATTTTGTATGAATACTCTTTAAAATAAATTTAAAAATGTATTGAAATATTAAACGAGAGCAAAATTACAAACTTCCAAAAATCTGCATAAGCTATGTTACCACGAGTCTTTTCTCATGATCTTCATACAATTATGACATTTTCTTTTATTTTTAAATTTATGTAAGCTTCAATAATTTTTAAATTTTCAAAAAATTAACAATTCAATGCTCATTTTACCTTATTCAACATTTATGAAAATGTTCGAAAATCTTTATTCAAATATTTAGCATGACTCGAATAATTTTTAAGGGAAGTAGGAAAATAATTTTATCAACCATACGGAATAGATGTTTGCTTTTATATAATGCTCATTTAAATTTTACCTGTGAAGTAGAGCAGAGCTATCAAAAAGATGATCAAATCTGTATTCCCCAACTTTAAGAGATCCAGGTCCATTTCTCAGAAGTGTACCTTTCAACCAGTCGGGAATATACCCTGTAAGGGTACCTGACATCGGCTCCACAACTTCTTGCTCGCATGAACGCATCCAAATAGATGTATCCACATTCGGATAATAATTAATAGAATCATCTTGGCCTGGCAAACCTTTAGTTTTATTTTCGGATGTCTTCTTGCATTCCTGAAAAAAAAATATTTTCTAATTATTTTAATTATTTAATGATTTCATTTTTCAATGTTGCTAAACGCTAATATTATACAATCAATGGTCACACCAAAAGGCTTTTAAATAGTTTAAAACTTACTAGGTTATTTTGAATTTTCGGAAAAATTTGAAGTGAATTTTTTCGATCTAGATATTTTTTTATAACATTCCATTTGGATGTATTAATATTGTCAAGTGATTTTGATTTTCGATATGCGAACATATTTATTTAATAATTTAAAATTACACTTTAATTGTAATTGCTCGTTAATGGCTAGATCAGCATGCCATTAAATCCAATAAAATCAATCAATCAATCAATCATTGAAATTAGGTGAAATTTATTATGTACACTACTGTTCCGAATAGTAGTAAATATCCGCCAACTGAATGAATCTTGACCTTAAAAGTTTGTTTGTAATCTTCTTAAAGCGGAAAAGGTTCCGGAGAAACCTTTTTAAAGTATACAAACACATGTCGATGTTAGGGCTTCCTATCTGTGTCATACGAAATTCATACCATTTCAAAAGCAACTTACATTCGAGCATATACTATTTAAATTGTATCGCATATTTAGTTACGTATATGTTATTATTTTTCAAACAAATAAGAAAGAAAATCATTTGATAATGCGTTTTTATAAGAAGACAAGTATATTTGCAATAGTTTTCATTGGGAATCTTGCTTAAAGTATTCATTACACGCCGACGAACTATAATCTTATGTATGTACTTAGAAAACTTAACATCATCAATAGTTTTTCTTTCTTTTGTTATTTATGCAACTATTTATAAATGTTGTAAAATTATTAAAAATTTATTCAGCTTAAATTTATCTTAATCGATAAATTCTAGTATCATTGTCAAGGTAAGTTTAGAATTCAAAAGTTTTAAATAATACTGTTTAATATTTCGACAATAGATATAAAAGAGTACTGTTTGGATTTTTTTAATTACTGTGTTCTTAATTACTATGCTTGCTGATTCTCTAAGCTCTGCCAATGCTCTTGTACTTAGTTTACATTTGGCAAAATTTCATGATAATTAAGTAGGATTCTTCGGGAGCGTGATTCGCGCCTCAAATTGCATCTGAGGCTAGAATAAAAATGCTCAACATTATTAATGGCTCAATTGCCATAAAATGGACATTTAAAATAGATTATTCTATATAAAATGACTCGTTTTTATCTATTTTTTGTTACAAATGTGCTAAAAATATTAAGTGCATTTTAAATAACTCGAAGTTGACAATTTATTTATTCCGAAAAATTTAGACCAGTTTTCATTCACTTTACATACGATAATACTACTTTAAGCCTCTACCACTAAATGGCGAGCACATTTATCTGCGATTCTTCAAATGGAAAGTGGCTATAAAAAAATCTTCAAGAATTTCCAAGAGTCCTTTAAAAAATTATCTTTATCTTACAAGCCAATTTTGTATGTTCGAATTCAATGTTCGGTGCAAGATTAATGTTGATTTTCGAAGTTAATGCCTGTAAAAATATTTCCACCCTAAAAACTGAACGAGCCTTAGGTATACCATTAGATAATAGATAGTTTGACTATTAACTACATAAAATTTGTAAAAATGAAATATTTCAGATAAAAGAAAAAAATGATTCATTTCAGACTAGATTTTTTTTCAGATTTTGAAGTAAAAATTACTGATTACTTCTTTTTAATATTAATGATTTCCTTCAAATTTTATTCATTTTTATCTTATTCATGATTGCAAGTTATGTAACCAATATTCGTTTTCAGTGATAAAAAATAGTAATTTTTGGTCTAATTATCATTGACATTTTTATGGAATTTTGTCTGCTGATTTTGATTAGCTCTTGGTATGCTTTACAATTGTGTTTGTATGTTTCCGTATCAAATCAACAGCATTATGATTCGTATGAGAAAGATAAAATATTCATACTAAAATTGCATTAATCTCGAAACATTGAAGGCTTTAGATTTAATAAAAATGGTAAAGCATACAAATAATTAAAGTTAACTTCACGCTTTAGCTAATCTTTTGCTAAACAAATGTATTACGACATTGTTTACGATGATCATAATAAATCATGTACGTGTCGATGCACAATGATAAACAAAGTTGTAATGATTCAAATTCAACAATCCGAAAGTGTAACAGTCATCGTTTTGAACGGCATTTATAAAGACAGCGATAGAGAGCAATTGACTACAAATTCAGAGAAAAAGAGAGCAAAAGAGAAGAGCATGCGCGTGTTTAAAATGGTTAGTATGTCTTGTGCGATTCTGAATGCAAAAAAAATTGCAAATAATGCGCGTAGCACATGACTTGTCTCTGATAATGCAGACTCGTGACTGAGAGCCGATAAGGGCCGGAAAACATTTTAATCTAAGCGACCAGATGTCCGCGTGAAACAACTTCTGTCTACAAAGCACAGTAGTTTGAACCGCCAAGATGGCTAGTATTCGAAACTATCAGACCTTTCCGAGCTCGAGTACCACAGAATTAACCCGCAGTGGATCGTCTTCTGAGTGAGTTTGCACATGCTTGAAATTTTTCTTAAATACACCTTTTCTCGGTACTTCAGACATAACGCCTGCGAATCGTTACGATATATTATAACGATCGACTTATCTCTAGATCTTAAACGTATACGAAATTAATCGATAAAAGTGACCAATGCAGTACCACAGTTGATGACGTTTAGCGTCAGTCGTAATGCTGATGATAATTGAAAGTGAGCAGCATTGGCTAGATAGTGCAATTGAGGTGCACATTGAGGCCGCAACTATTAACCCATCTGATAGTCTTATCTCAGATCAATCGATAAGCTCGTATGTGCGCGCGAAAATCAAACAATCTGGAAGTTTTTAGCTTTGATTACACCAAGTGCAGAGCTACGTACTTAGATTTAAGATTTTCCATTATTATCAAAATTGTTCATAAAATTTCATCGATACAGTTTATAAAACTGTTTGATAATTTAACGATTCAAGCTTACAAGCTTGTAGACATTATTATCGTTCTTTATCGATTAAAATTAAAATAAAACTTGAATAAATATTACAAATAGTTGGTTTTCAACGAGTGCAGAAATTTTTTTCAGCCAACGCTGACAGATCAACCAAATTTGAGTGCTGTACCGTCCAAACACCATAATTACTTTTTTTCTACCAATAGCTTAAAATAAATTAATTAAAGCGGCAAGTCTATTTTAGGTTAGCGTAAGAAACAATAATATTATGCAAAAATAAAAAATAGTTGCTATTCGCAAAAAGAAAGTCTCAATGTAGTATATCGAATAATTTATAATCGCGGTAATTTACCTTGTTCAAGACAAAAAAACTAATATCAAAATTATAAAGTACTAAAAAAGTTTAGAAAAAAGGTGCCCGATATGAGATTAGAATTCTGTATCATTTTTACTTCTTTTTCATATTTTTTACATGATTTTCTTCTGAGTTGAATTTCAAAGTCTCATACATTTTTAGAGTAAGTGTTTCGAACACAAATTTTTGTTCATGAGCAACTATAATTTTTTTAAGTAACTATTAGTAGAACTATCTATTGATTTTATTATTAAACAGACTAATAATATTGATATGCTACTAATAAAGGTACTACTTATGCTCCACTAATGTTCTGGTAATTGCATTGATGTTAAAAATAGACTGGCCACACATTAAAGTGTCTATATCTTAATTTTCCTTCAGTCCATCTTATTTCTATAGCTCAAACTCAATCGATCGTTCGATAAAAAAAATTATAGCACTACCTTTTTTATATTCCTATGGCTTACTTGAAACTGTAAATGTCAGATTATAAAAGTACATTAAATTCGATATGAGAACTCGTGATGGATAACTATTTTTTACACTATCGACATCAAAAGAACTATTATCATTATTATTAGGAAAAATTTAAAATTGACGATTTCTCTATAAAATTGAACTGATTAACCATTAAAGTTATTACAATCATTCTTTTTATAAGCAACTTCTATGATTATTAGTCTTATCCAAAAAAAATAAGGAAGAAAGTAAAATAAATAAATAAAAATTGAGATGGCTAGTTTTGAAAAACGAAATCTAATTTTGTAGTTTTTTTAGATAGTAAACCAACTCGATCGGGTCTTCCCCGGCGTTTAAATATTTTATCATTATTTAAAATAAGTAATAATTTCAAATGTTATAATTTGATATTAAGAATGACAATATTTTGAATGTAATTAAAATTCGAAAGCACTGTATTCATACACATTAATAAAAATCAAAAAGAAATTTGATAAAAATTATCATGGACAGTGGTAATTTGTTTTACTCGCACGATGCATGCACCAACGAAATGATTTAAAATCAAATGCTAATATAAAATATAGAAAAAGAATCTCTAGTAAATACTTAATATTTACGGAAAGTTTATTATTAACTATAAAATAAAAAGGACAAATAGTTTATTATATTTGTAGCTAAGTCGTTAAGAGAAAAAATAAAAATGAAAAGAGATATAACTGATAAGTTAATTGCATTTGGAGGCACTCGACGTAACTAGGATTTTTTGTTGCTCGGAAAAAACAAAGAAGTCTCTCGGACGGAAATAGACTATTTGCATTAGGCTCAAGTTGAATGCACAATTATAATTGTGGCATATATAAAGAATGAAATTGGCGATATAGATAATAAAGGTGAAAAAGTTAGCGCTTAGGCCTGTGCGCTATGGCGATGCACACATATAGAGCAGCAGAAAAGCTTGGACTTTGCCAGCGCAGCGGAGAGCCAAGATCAGGCTGCACAAGAGCGAGAGACGCACGACGCGTCGTCGACAATTTACATAGAGGCGCAGAGACGAGCAGACCGCTCGGCGCTATCGATATTTAATGTTGCCGAAGAGCAGAGGCAGTATAGGCCGAAGTCGTGCAGTGCAGGCAGCAGTGCAGTGTACATGTATAAGACGAAAGCTCGCTCGCGCGCTCGAAAGCAGCAGCAGCAGTACACAGCGGGCTCGTGAGTCGACGTGCGCGCACAAGTGCACGCGGCAAGTGTCGTATACACAGAACATGCGAAGCAATTATACAATGGCGTGTCGAGTCGATCGCTGCTGCTGCTGCACGCGCTAGCCGACTGCTCACCATTGCTCTCTATAACTGCATGTATCGCCATTACATCGTCATTGTCATTGTTGACTATTGTGTGTTCGGTGTGTAGCGCGCGACTCGTTAATCAGCGCGCGCGCTGTTTTTTCGCGCGACCGAGCTCGCTGCCTGTGACGGTGTTCAGATCGTGCAGTGCAGACGGAGCACCAAAAGCGCGCACACATTACGCACGCACTCGGCACTACGACACGTCTAGTCGCGTTGCGCTCGCGGCTCTTTTGTTTTTTGCCCGCCTTTGTAGCGGAGCTCTCGCAGCTGCAGCTGGCAAGCGCAAAAAGCTCCGATCGCTCGCATACATATAGCTCTCGTGCGCGCTGCTGTCGTGACAGTGACAGCGTTCTCAGCAAAGCACACAGGCGCGCGCGCGCGCTACTCGGGTGCCCGGACTACTACAGACTACTACAGACTACTGCTGCTGTGATTATCAACGATCGACTGCCGCGGCGTGATGATACGCCAAAACGTTATTCCGCCGCCGCCGATGCTGCCGTTGCTACCGATGCTGCTACCGCTGCTGCCGATCGAGACGTCGCTACCACCGACGACCACGACCATCATCCACTACATCTGACACGCTCCCTGCGGAACTGCCCACGCTAATATAGACGATCCCAATAGCCGTTGCTGCTACCACCGCCGCCGACTCCGCAGCAGCCACCGATTATCGCTATGGCTAAGGCCGAGTGAGTAAACCTCTTCTCTTGGCTCTCTCTCTCTCTCTCTCAGCTGCTACTATCGTCCTGCTTCATCCGTCATCATCGTCCTTCATCTTTCGTTCGCTCTTTTGTACTTTTCTAGAGAGCTTTTCTCATTTTTGATCGCTCGTTCCGCTCATTTTTTCTCTCGCCATTCAAGAAAGAAAATACCGACCGATACTAGATTTTTCGTGCGGAATCATCTCGACGTGTTGGTATATAAATTGGCACCTTTCCCGCATAAAACAAGTGTTTAAATAGCCGATCGTTCCGCCTTACCTTTTCAAATCGAAGCTAGTAAATTACATTTTGATTACCCAAGTTTAAATAGCATGAAATTCAAGCTACGTCAGTGTTCTTACATAAATAATTCTTTTAGCATCGAAAATTGCTCACGTTGTTGTTGTTTTTTTTTTACCAAGAGCTTTTCTGCTTACTTAGTATTTCCACGATCCATAATGAACGTGCTAATATCAACTAAAAAACAAGTCGGTCCATCAGAATTTTCTCGAAGAATTCGGGAGATCGTGGCAAGTTTCTACTCAAGCTCGAAAATCGACTAGCCGTAGCTTTCAAGAACTCGCTCGATTTTAACGCAAAACAGCAGGAGAAAATAATGCACGGATACCCGCGTATCTGCGTATATGTTTTGTGTCCATGATTCACGACAATGCCACAGTCGGCGTTTTTTTCGTGATACACACAGGCCGTAATCGTTCGCAAAAGCCTGGTCAACTGTCGCCCACTATCTGTCCATATATTAAAAGTACGCTTGTTTGTGCAACAGTTTGTCGTCGCTCTCTGTACGTGTCACTGGGTGAATTTTTACCCGATCTATATAAAGGCACGCTCTCCACGACGCGTGCAATAAACAATGACCGAGGCGCGTGCGATCCGGCCGCAGTCGATATTTTGCCTGGCTTTTTCCGATTTTCCGTACGTACAAGTCCGGCTGCTGCCGTGCGTGCGAATCGCTCCTCTCTCGAGTCTCGTGCCTCGCAAGCGCAACCAGCGAGAGAGAAACGTCCAACATTCTCGTGAACTTTTATTTATAGAAACTAAAAATGTCTTCTCTCACTCTCGAGCTCTCTAAAGAAAGAGGTTGAAACGAAATTGAACAGAGAGATACATCGCGAGGTCGTGCAGAGCAAATGCAAAACTTTCCGCGAATCAACTTTTATTTCTCACAATAGAAAAGCTATATAGACGCGTGTGTACTGTGTACGTGCCTCTAGACGCTGAGGTCAATTTGATGCTTATACCATCCGAGCAGAATTCATAAACGAATCTATGCATTTTATTTTTACTTTATGTAAGGTTGACGTAACTCGTTTAAGTTGCTATTGGTCGCGGCAACGAAAATGCCGAACGCATATTGGCTTTTGAACGTGGCTAAACAACGAAAACAGCTAAAAAAAAATTTCGTCATTTGGCAATATCTGTATCCTCTTGATAAATGTATGTAGCATGAAAACACGACAAAACTAGACTTTTTTAAAAATATATAAACACGCACGCACACAAACAAGCGCGAGGGAACGATTAATTCAGACAGCAAACTCATCAAACCATAGGCAACGAGATAATTATCAATTTAACTTTAAAAAGTTTCAATTGAAAAAGCACTCGGATTACGTCACTTTTGCGATCAAATAAAAGAGTGTTTCCTTTGCACGTTTTGTTAAATAGTGGATCATTGTGAGTATAGCAAAACGATCCCCGCGTTTGCAAAAGCCCGCAATAACGTGCGTGCTTTTTTCTTTTATACAAAAAAATGTATATGAGCAATACAAACTCGTGCTCGAGCGATAATTTATTACAGCTTTAAAAGAGAGAATAAATGCATATTCATGATGAAAACGGTGGCCTCACGGCTATTCATCATTACCTTCCAATATTTAATGTGTATCGTGCGCACTTATACACATGCTGTATTCGGCATCACCTGTACGTACATAAACACCTACATTCAACCGCTATAATTAATTTTTATATACGCACAGACGTGTACTTGATGCGCTCGTGATGCAATGAGCCTATTAATATTATTTATCTGCGACGAGCTTCGGACTAGTGGCAATGATTGACGAATGATGAATGTTGAGTTCGGGTGGGTTGTACGTATTAAATAACTTGTTCCGATACCGAGCCAAATAATACGCAACGATCGCTTATGTACGAATTATAAATGCAAGTAACGTGAGATAATCAAAAAAAAAAATATATATATATATTCAAAACTGTAAGATTACATTAATGGAGAAACAGGTCTCTAATCACGCCCAGTGATAGTGTTTGCCAAAAACTTCCTAAACCGATTTGGTCATTTGCTGTCAAAATCAACCTCCCACTTTGACGATGGTTTTTGACTCAATTGCCACGACATTTTTATATGAGAATTTCATCAATAACTGATCTTCTCCAAGTATTACGAGTTAAATTTCTTTCATCCAAGAAAAATTATCGTAATGGTTTTACAAATTTTTTATTGTACATTATAAACTTTTGAAAGGAACAAAGCAAGGATTTTTTTCAGGTGTCGATAACTTGCGTGCCTGTCTGATAAATTTTAAATAAAGTTATCAGTTTTCTTTGGCTATTTTCCAAAAAATTTTCATTAGTTCGTTATTGATGTTGACCTTTTGACGAAAAAAATTACATAAGAAGCATCGCAGCTTAGGATACAGAGAGAAAGAGCTATATTCTTAAGAAAAACGTAAATATTTTGACTGGAATTTTTTACATGTCGAAAGAACGTGCGAAAAAAATGATAGTTAAATAGCTTCGGAGCGTTGAAATCATTGCTTTCAAAGAAACAGACTTTTACGATCGTTAACAAAGCTACAAAAATTGAAATGAGCTCGGGGCTCGATTCGATCGTAAACAAGTTCATTCTGATCCATTTCAACTAATTGCGATGCAGTGCGTTGAAACATTTTGCGTGAAATATCATCTTCAATAAAGGTGATCTATCACAACATGCCTGTATCTTGATATGAAAAAAAAACCGACAATTAACACGTCAATTAAAGAAACTAGGCACTTGATACTTCATCAAATAATAACAATTGTCGTAGGTTGTGGAGAGCCTTAATGAACTTACTGATAGGCCCGAACCATTTCTAAAAAATTCTGCATAATAACCTAACCAAATAAAATTGGACAGATCGCGAAGTTTGTATCGCACGATTAAAACGGAGAGCAACGTCGATGCGGCTTCGCATAAGCATACAGAAATAAAAGAAGCACATGCTCGTTACTATATTGTAACTCACCGGAAACACAGATGAAATTCGTCTGTTAATGATGAATCGTCTAATTTTAATCTGACGAGTGGCAAACGGTACGCACTGAAAGCGGTTGACAGCCGCGCGTACGACGGCCATGACTACCATGCAACGCACTCGATGCTACAGCATATTAGCAGCGGCGGCAGCTTCGTTCGTCGTCGTCGTCGTCGCTCTCGGACATTGTACTCGAAGTATACACTTCGCGCATATGCACGCATACATATCTCGGTGCAGTGTGCGTGAGCCGTGTGTCGAGCTGTAAAAAAGTATAAAGAGAGAAAAACGAGCGCACGTGGGAAGCCTGCCGCTTACGCGCCGAGAGTATCGCGCTTTAAATCGTGCTCGAATGCGCGTAATATGCAGCTGAATGCTGGTAGCGCGTGTGCACGTGCGTCACGCATGATGCACTATAGCTCGAGACAGCTAAACACAAGTTCACGGCCTGTTTGGGTCTTTTGCACGCCGGAAACACATTTTCCTTGCAGAGCTATTGTGTAGTTGACTCGATCTTGTAGAGTCTCGAGGAATTCCTTTGAACCGATCAGCAACGCAAACTAATTTCTTCGATGAAAACCTATTTACCTGGAGAAATTTCATGCTTTTTTTTATAATTATCTATGAAATCGTGGGCAACAAAGTTTTTTATGCATTTCCTTTGTAATACAATAAACCCAACGAGATAATATCGTTATCGCGCTTTGTATCTATTTCAAGAGTTATACGGCAGATATATATAGGTAGATCATACTCGAGTTATAAATTCGTCGCCGACGATCCGTTTTAATTCGAACTAATTTAGCGATTACAGGCACAAATTATACAGGCCAAGGAAAGATGCAAACAAAAATAGACTACAAATATCGCGTGTGATATACGATATATTTTATAAATCCCGCATTTGACGCCGATCGCTCTAATTGCTTTGCTGCCTTGTAAATCGAAACTCCAAAAACGATACAAGTCGTGGCGCTGAAACAAGTGCAGCAAAAAAAAAGACGATAAACTAAGCACTCGTGAGGTATACGAGCTTATCGAAAAATATATCATCGATCTCGAACCTCATCGCCCAAAGTACATATACAACGATCGGAATCGCTGCTCGAATTGACTTCTCGATTTAGAGGAAGTGCGGCTTCTTGCGAGCCAACAGCACGATATGCTTGGTAATGTTACGCATGCATGGATCTTTTTTTATGCATATCCATCGAATGCCTGCAGCCTGATCCGATCGCGTTTGCTGCAAAGAGAGACAATTTTACATCGACCGAATAAATTGGAGCCAGAGCTACACGACATTGAAAACACAATTTGCTTTCGGTTTTTTTCGCGACTATGAGCGCGCGACGATCCTTATGTAACTATATATTGCATACACAATAAATCATCGATGAAAAACTGCAACTCGCAGCTTTATTGAAAATAACATCGTGCCTTTTCAATACATATCCAGAGTCGTTATCGTTAATAGATATTTTAAGAAACGGCATGTAGCACGCTGTACACTGTGTGTAACTGTAGTGTACATGAGCTTGCAATGTATTCAAATATTTACAAATGATATGCTTCGAAATGCCGATCGCGCGCGCTTCATCGTGTGTTTGAGGATGAAAACACTCACAGAAACACACACACACACGTGACTCTTAACATATTTACATTTTCCCAGATGTTACAACTATACGTAACTTATAATCGTATAACGTACTTATAACGATAATTTTTGTATTGTATAAATAGTATTATTCATGAAAATTGACTTCAACTTTTTGTTTAAAAAAAATGTTTTCTTGATTATTTTTTTTAGTAAAAGTATCGTCTCTCTTGACGATGCCGAGAAAGCTGGCCTATTCGATCAAAACTGCAATGCAACTATACAACCCATTACCAATGGTATCCACAAAAATCTTTCGGCCGAAAACAAGCACAAAAAAGGCAGCCCCAATCGACAAATTTTGGCTGCTCTGGTTGCCCAGCTAGGGACCATCAATACTGGTTTGGTTTTTGGTTTTTCAGCCATAGCTTTACCACAAATGAAAAATCTCAATAGTACTTCCACAATCCACGTCAATCAGTACGAAGGATCTTGGATAGGTATAAACTCAAATTTTAGTAGTACTTAAGTTCATCATAAATGTGATAAAGTATAACTAACGAAATATTGAATCTTTTTGCAGCTAGTATGTCAGCTGTTGGTACCCCAATTGGATGTCTTTTTTCTGGTTACCTCATGGACATACTTGGTCGAAAACTATCTCTTATAGTTACTCAAGTTCCAGCACTATTGGGTTGGCTTTTGATATTTTGCGCATCAGATGTACGCATGGTGTATGCTGGAAGATTCTTTACCGGCTTAGGCTCAGGAATGGTTGGAGCACCATCCAGGGTTTATACCAGTGAAGTTACACAGCCTCATTTACGTGGTACATTGACTGCTTTGGGTAGTGTTGGAGTGTCCACAGGAGTATTTATAGCTTACACTTTAGGGGCTATACTCTCATGGGATGTGTGTGCTGGTATCATGGCCATACTACCTGCAGTAGCCTTACTACTCATGTTCTTATTTCCTGAAACACCATCTTACCTTATGTCTGTCAACAAACCGGTGGAAGCCAGAGAGTCATTGCATAAATTTAGAAGTATTTCTTACGATTTAAATGAAGAAATAGATACATTAGCTAATTTCAATAATAAGAACAATATCAAAAGGCTCACTGGTTTCAAGGAAATCTTTACTGCATTGATAAAACCTAATGCACTGAAACCATTTATATTATTAAATCTTTATTTCGTCATTTATCAATGGACAGGAACAAATCCTATGACATTTAATGCCGTTGAAATTGTAGCAATGTGTGGTATTCAATTGAATGAAAGGTGGGTTGCGGTATTATTAGGATTAATACGTTTGGCAGTTACTATAGCATCATGTATAGCTTGCAAAAAGTATGGCAGACGACCAATGACTTTCATTTCATCTATTGGATGTGGAGTCACAATGTTAGGTCTTGGGTCGTATTTGAGCATGAAAAACCATTTGATTGGCTATGAATGGATTTCATTGATTTGTATAATTGGTTACACAATTACTTGTACAATGGGCTTTTTAGTAGTTCCCTGGATAATGATAGGAGAAATATATCCAGTACAAATTCGTGGTGTAATTGGTGGTTTAACAACTATGATTAATCATATAGCTGTATTTTCAACAGTTAAAACATATCCACTATTACTAGATTCTTTAAGTAACTATGGAACATTTTTTCTTTATGGTGCTGTCTCAATTATAGGTACCATTTACTTTTACATTTACTTACCAGAGACAAAACATAAATCTCTTCAAGAAATTGAAGATTATTTCTCAGGTCGAAATGATAGCTTGAAAACTGGTAGTTTACTGGCAAGAAAAACTAAAGTTTTAGAAGCAACAAAAGGACAAGTTCTTCCAATGTGATAGTAGCTTTAATAAATAACTTTGTACTTTTTTAAAGGTAAAAGCTAGAGGAGTAGTTGCAACTGAACGGATTGCAATCGAAGACATTTTTGAGTGAAGCATGCATTAGAATAATAAATAGCAGAATATATAAATAATGATAAATTTCCAAATCTTTTAACTGTAAATAAGTAACAGAGATCTCTGATTGATTTGGTTCTATGGAAAGGTTTTGAGTATAATTCAGTTATTCATCATTGAGCCACATATTTGTTTTGATGAAGATAAAAATTTAGTATATATTTTAGTAAACTAATATAATCTGTGTTTTTATCTGATTATATAAATAGTATTATTTTTTTACTTGCATAATATAATATTTAATACTGATAAGTGACTTAAAAAGTACTCAAGAAGAAACTGTTATGAATCTGTATTCAATAATTTATATGATTACTTTAATAATACCAATCTTAATTTATAAGCAATTTAAGTTATGTACTGTATCAGATATTTTTGTACTAAATAAATTATTAATATAAATAAATAATGTCTTTTAATTTGATTTAAAAATAAAAGTACTAAAAAAACAATAGAGTAAGATTTGTCTTTTTCTGTTTATTGCAAAGTAGTTAACATAATAATAAATAAAACTTACACAAATCAATCGTTTTCTAACTTAATTTTATACGTACGTCTACGACGATTATCAGCTTTTCTTTCAGCTTTTTGTCTTAAAAATTCTTTTACTTGGTCTTCAGGTAAAAGTTCACCTCTATATCTAGTAGGTACCAATTCTCTTTGGTGAAGATAAATGCGTGAAGCAACATACGCTTTAGCATCAAATTCTTCAGCTTGTTGATAAATGTCTTGTAATTTAGCTTGGAAAATTTTTTCTTTTTTCAACTTTCTTTTTTGCTCTCTCTTCCGAATAACAAACTTCATTCTCTTGAGAAACTTTTTTCTTTTATGCTTCTTTATTTTCTTTCTTCTTATGACTATCATTCTTACTGCTTGTTTCTCAATAATATTTGTATCATTGGGAATTTCAATCACTTTGTTGGAATTAATTTCATTGATTTCTTTTTGGTTTTTTAAAGGATTGTCAATTTGAAGTATTGGTAGAATTGGGCACTCTATGATTTTATTGACTGGTAGTGGAGGTTTTATTATGTTCAAGTTTAACTCAATAGATCGACAGGTAATCGAAAAATTAGTTTTCAAAGATTCAACATTGGTATACTCTGGATTAGACAATAAATCCGATGATGGCTTGATTGGCAGTTTAACTTGAGTAACTGGTTGACATTTTATGAAAAATTCTGAAAATAAAAAAAACAAAATGTGAACATTTTAATTCATAAGTTGACGTCAAAATTTGAATTTTTAAAAAGTGTTATTGTAAAACTAGGTTATGCATTGATAGCATGTCATTGCAAAAAATCGAAACACTACTTAAAGAAGCTCGAGTTAGTAAATTACCTGGATTCCTGATATTTAATTGCCTAAAGGCTTTTGATAACATGTTAACAGCCATAGTGTTAAAATAACTATTATTTTACCAGATCCATGCGTCTATAACAGAAAACGTAACGCAGAACCTGGACATACGAGATTTCATGAAGCATGACATAAATAAGCGTCTGCTATCAGTTCGCTCATGATTAACCATGTTTCGGTAATTTCCAAAATTTTTTGCATATCAAGACCATTGTATATTAGTCAAACAATTATAAATTTTTTATTTTTAATATTTTTATAATTTTTATGATTGCATCCACCAGTTGCAATTAATTTAAAATAGATTAGATAACATTTCATTTTTTTATTTTAAATAATCACATGATTTTGATTAGAAAATTTTTTAATATTGATTAACAGATTGTTTCATTATAAAATGTTAACATTTATTATATATATTTCATATAATTTTCAGATCCCTTAGAAGTTTCCTGTAGTTTAAATTTTAATTAATTATGGACAGCAGAATTTTTTTTCTGGTTTTACAACTTTTTGTATTTTACTTAACAAATGCATCTAGTGAAAAATGTTTAGAAAATAGCAATCAATCTGATTGCAAATCTAGTACTATGACACCATATAGATTTGTTGCCAACTACAATGATTCCCAACTACAGTTTGCAGGTAATAATTCAAAATATTTATTTAAGAATATGTATTAATAACAATATTTATTTTAGGATGCACTGAAAAAAAAATATGGTTAATGATTCGACATGGAACAAGACTTCCTGCTGTGAAATTCATAAAACCTATGACTGAAATTTTACCTGATATTCAAAAACAAATTATTAAAAACTATCAAAATGGAAAATCAAAATTATCAGCGGATTTTATTAAAAAACTTGAGAGGTGGACTATAAATTTAAAAGAAGCAGAAGCTATGAATTTAGCGGAAGAAGGACAGAATGAATTAATTGATCTTGCTGAAAGAATGCAAGCTAGATTACCAAAATTATTTCCCGATGATTATGAAAAAAACTTATTCAGAGTACAATATTTTATTAGCAAAAATAGTAACTTTTTTAGATTTATTAAAATTCATTAATTTACAATAACTTTTTTTATATAGTTCAAATATACTGCTACTCAACGAACAGAACTAAGTGCCAAATCATTCGTCATGGGACTATTTGGACAACATCAAAGTAAAAAAGTTGTATTTGAACAACCTGAAAAGAAAGATCCAATTTTAAGAGTTAATTTTATTTTATTAATATGTTTTTTTATTAATCAAATATATTATAATACTTTTTATTTTACAGTTCTATAAAAAATGTAAAAAATGGCAAAAAGAAGTTCACGATAATCCAAAAACCCAAAAAGAAAGAGATCTATTCATACAAAGTAACTATGTGCAGAAGGTTGTAAAAGATGTATCAAAGAAAATTGGTTTAAAACTTGATTATGGTAGAATTATAATTTTTTTATTATTTTTAAAGAATATTAATAATTTTATTTATTAATTGTTCAACTTTTACAGCACATGTTAGACTTATTTATATGATATGTGGTTTTGAAACTGCTTTTAATCGAGCTGAAAATTCACCATGGTGTGATCTACTATCAATCAATGACTTAAATGTATGAACTCAAGTTATTATACATGTCTTCAAATTTAATTCAATTTCTCATAATAGTCTTTATCGTAGGTCTTAGAGTATGCAGAAGATTTGAAGTATTATTGGAAAGATAGTTACGGCTACAAACTTAATTATGAACAAGCATGTCCAGCTTTACATGATATGTTTACATTTTTTGAGTATGTTCAGCACATTTCTTTGAAATCATTTACAAATTATTTGTCTGAGTGTAAATGAATATTTTATTTTTCAGCAAAGAAGATGAGACTTTAGTCACAGCTTACTTTTCACATTCAGGAACTATTCTTAAAATTTTGTCTATTCTTGGAATTGCTCAAGATGAAAAAGTACTTACTAATGATACATTTCCTATCAATTCTTTAAGAAATTGGAGAAGCAGTCTTATTGATGCTTTTGCCAGCAATATAGCTTTTGTTTTGTATGAGTAAGTTCAATACTGATGATTAATGATACTGATTAACACTAATAATAGTGCAATGATTAATCATTTTTAATAAAATTTAATTTTAGCTGTGATAAACAAGGACCTAGTATTCTTGTCTTACATCAAGAACGCCCAACACAAATACCTGGCTGTCCAGAAGAAGGTTTATGTCCTGTATCTATTATGAAAGATATATTTCCAGCAGCTGCGAAAGATTGTAAATTTGATGCTGTCTGCGAAAATTAAAAGTTAAAGTTATAAATGTATTTATAAATGATGATGATTGTATATATTTTTATATGTTGACTTTAGATGTTAAAAAACTAATGAAACTTATTTTGAAATATTCAATAATTCTTACAGTTTGAAAATAAAAACTTTTCGAGGTGTTGATTCTAGCTCCATTTCATTTCTTAACTCCCCTTTCAATTTGCCCTTTCTTGAAGTATTTGCTTAAATTTACCAAACGTAAATTCAATGCAAGAATACATGATGAATAACGATTGTGACGAATCCTTGTCTATGAAGTCAAAACTAATACCAATTAGAATATATCGGCCTGATCCTTGTCCGGAAGCACTGGTATTTCACTATAGTATACGTTGATGGCTTCAGAAATAGTAGAATGATGTTTGCATCTTGCAAGCCTCTTGTTACATAGGATTTGTATGCATATAAGGAATGCTGAACGTAAGTGAATTTATTCATAGTATACAAAAACACATATCTTAGTCTCGTTGATCTACCATGCTAACAAAAATTTTAAAAAATCATTAATTATGTGTTAATTGTAAGCTAGAAAAGAATATAAGACAAATACCAGTTACTTTTCAGAGCGTTTTGCATGCTCTGAATTTGAACGATTTATTTTGCTAATCGCCTACACTTCCAATGAAAATTGAATCGAAAAACAACCAGTCTTCGATCCATTATATACATTTTTGAAACTACTCATGCTATTTAGCTCATCACTTTTTTAAATGAGATTTTTTCATTTGTTATTAATTTGAATGTATTTTAAATAGTTCCAATTTTTCATGAATCAAGTTTTAATACAATTTTATTTATCCTGGTGTTCATAAAAATTGTCTCTTTTCTGTAAATCGGGCTCTTCGAATCAATATTCCAAATAATCCCAAATCAGTGGCGGGTTATAGGGCACGCCAATCACGTCATGGTGTATGGATGGCAAATTTTTTAATGAATATATATTAACATTTTTTATTACGCATGTATATGAAGAGCTATTTACTCGATGTTTTTTAGGTGATCTCGATGTTATCTGTCAGGAGTTTTTTCGGAAGAATTCAGTTTTAAATGGTTTCAAATATTGTATAAGGATAACATATAAGCAGATAAATTGGTACCTTAATTGTAAAAAATATGATAATGAATGATTTTGCCATCGTCCCACGAACACTGATCATGTTTATAGTAAAATCGAATTAGTTTGAATGCTGTCCTTCCCGATGAAACAAGCCATAACGCCAAAAGATAAGTTTTACTAATTTATTTTCTGTGGCACTAAGTTGAAGGATCTACCATTCAATTCAGGCACAAAAATGAATAAAAGTGAAAAGAATTTCGAGAAAGTTGTCTCTAACGACAGTTCAAGTGAACACGACATTGTCGTTTCGGACGACAAACAAAACATTGACGATATTTGTTAGGAGGTATTTATGCTAGAATCAAGTATGGTAACCCACCGAGATGCAATTCACAAAGAACAAAAAAAAAAAGAAGAAAAAAAAAAAAAAAGATTCTCATGCGATAAATGCGAAAAGAAATTCGAGTTCCCAAGTCATTTGAGTAGACACCAAATATCAGTACACAAAAGCCGCAACGATTTTGCATGTGACAACTGAGAAAAAATTTGTGAAAAAATCGAGTTTGTTTACGCACCAAAAAATAGTAGACAAAGATCGCGAAGATTTCAGGTGCAACAAGTGCGAGAAGAAATTTGAAAATAAATCAACTTTACTTAAGCACAAAAAGATATTCCACGAAGTTTTCAAAGATTACTTATGTGAAAAGTGCGCGAAAATATTTGGAAATAAACATAGTTTTCTCCTGCACATAAAAACAGCTCATAAGGGTCGCAAAGATCTGGCATGTGACAAGCTCTTCCATCTAAAGATAGTACATGATGTCATCAAAGATTACTTATGACACAATTGTGGGAAAAAATTTACACAAAAATCGAGTTTGCTCTTGCACATAACAAGAGTCCATGAGGGTCGTAAAGATTATGCACATGCCACTATCGTGACAAAAAATTCGAATACAAATACAATTTGCTCTTGCACATAAAGACAGTTAATGAGGGTCGCAAAAATTTCGCGTGGGACAAGTGCGAGAAAAAATTTAAACTTGAATAGCATTTACTTGTCCATTAAAGGACAGTCCATGAAGGTCGTAAAGATTATGCATGCGACAAGTGTGAGAAAAAATTTGGACAAAAAGGGGCTTTATTCATACACCAAAACAGTACACGATGATTGAAAAGATTACGCCATAAGTGTGAGAAAAAATTTACGCGGAAATCGAGCCTGCTCTCACATCAAAAGATAGTACACGAAAGTCGCAAAGATTACGTATGTGAAAATTGCGAGAAAAAATTTTGGTTTCAAAGCAATTTGAAAAAACACCAAAAGACAGTCCACGAGGGTCACTAAGATTTTGCTTACGACGAGTGCAAGAAGAAATGATGACTCACAGTTGTAAATATATACTCATGTATACATTTTTTTCTAAAATTACAATAAAAATTGTGCTAAAATGATTGTATGTTACCTGAACCTCGGACGTTCAACTATCATTGCACGTTTGTACACTTATTATGTTTTTTGCATGTCTTATTTGGAAGTGTGAATTTTGATAACCTTCGAATATTCATACGCGAGCCTGAATTGATCAAACGTACGCTATAATGAAAGATTTTGATAAATTTGCTGGCATAGTAATCATTTCACCGACCAGAGAGGCGTTGTCAGTAATAACAATGGGGGTAATCAATAATTTATATCTAAAAAAAACAATGCGGAAAGCATTTCATAATTTAATTAAAACCAAATAAATATTTTCTAAATTTCTTTAAAAGTACTAAAAACTCTTATAATTTTTTTCGAATTACGTTTACAGTAACTGTAAACTAGAACGTAACACTGCTACTGTACATTAAATCTGAATTATATCACGATTGTTTGTAAAACACCTGCATGGTAATAAAGTAATTTGGAAACAATGAGAATACTTGTCTTCGATAAAAAAAATGTGTTTGGAAATTTTTATAAGGTTCGGTATCCGCTTACTCCTAGGACATCGATGAAGCTTGGCAAGATTTAAAAAAGAACTTTTTCGTAAATTCATCACAAAACAACAGTTTTTTACGCAATTATTTATAAAATATTTTACTAAACATCGATAGTTTATGCGAAAAAATATATTAATAGGAAAAAATTTATTATTAATTTAGAGTTCAAAGAAAAAATGAACGTTTTTTCAACAACATTTTTTTTAAAATGTGTTTTTTTTATTTTTAACTCTAATCCATTTTTTCAATTTGGTTCAAAGATTATACACTCCGCAACAAAATTATCGCAACAGAAAATTTCATCGAAATTTTGTCGATTTTCAAATGCTTCTATCTTGGGCTATATTTATCGTATCGACGCGCTTTTTTTTTAATTTCTTGGAAATTTTGTCTTCTTTAAATCTAGATAGACTACGATAAGATTTGAGTTAATGTCCAGTTACCAGCAGTATTTGAGCGCGACACTAAAAATTACTGAAAAAAATTGACTGTTTGAACGTGTACCAGTACCACAGTAATTTTTTTATCGAAATCTTACATACACCATCGCAAAGTACTCTTTTCAACGAGTAATTTAAAAAAAAAGACCTCTCTACGATTTTTTAACGCCCTGTAGGTCAATTTGAAGGTACCATTTAAAGTACGTAAAATCCCTGGTTTAGCTGAAATCAACACGATTTTCTGGGCATTTTGCGTACACAAATTGTACCTTCAAATTGACCTACAGGGCGTTAAAAAAATCGTAGAGAGGTCTTTTTTTTTTAAATTACTCGTTGAAAAGAGTACTTTGCGATGGTGTATGTAAGATTTCGATAAAAAAATTACTGTGGTACTGGTACACGTTCAAACAGTCAATTTTTTCAATAATTTTTAGTGTCGCGCTCAAATACTGCTGGTAACTGGACATTAACTCAAATCTTATCGTAGTCTATCTAGATTTAAAGAAGACAAAATTTCCAAGAAATTAAAAAAAAAGCGTGTCGATACGATAAATATAGCCCAAGATAGAAGCATTTGAAAATCGACAAAATTTCGATGAAATTTTCTGTTGCGATAATTTTGTTGCGGAGTGTATATGTAATAGAAATAAAAATGATCATTATTGAATCAATAAGCACAATTGCTTATTAATTAGTAGAGGGGTGTGTGAGGGTCCGAAAAAACTCGACTCGAGCAAGTCGAATACTTTAATTTTAGGACATCCCTTTTTTTCAAGTACTCGAGCTTTTTCGAGTATTGAAACTTTGTTTCGTAAGGCTACATACTATATTAAATGAGCGTGTTTGTATATATTTTTTATTTCTTTTCAATTTTGATATTGTTTTTGTTCTAAGTAAATAATAATATTAACTCAATCATTATAGCTTAGTTACTCATCCAACGAACAAGTAGAAAAAAATTGTAATTATTTAAAATCCATGTTGAAAATTAGAATTTTCATTACAGATACTATAATAATCTTAGGTGTTTGATAAGTCGACTAATTTGATAATTAACTGATTAAAAAAAATAAATGCTGTATCAAATATATAATAGTTAATCAATCGACTGGTGTTGTCCAAAATGTATAAGATATAAACAAGCTTACATGGAGTCTGGAGCAACGTAATTTATAACTGCAGTAACACATCTTCTTTTAGCCGAACAAATAAGCTCGAGCGCGCACGTTTGGCCATAGAAATAAAAGAAAGCAAACATTGGTAGAGAATCAAGCTGCTGCATACACGCACACGCGCGCACACACACGTACGTGTACAAAAGATATTCGATTGCAACGAGATTGCATCTGTTCGCAACGTGAAAAATATTCCTTCCGAACTTGTCGATTTTCTCAGCTTGCGAACGCGCGTGGGGCGGACCAGCACGTTGCTTTCGATTCGAAAAAAACATCCGTAAATTACTGCTTGGTCAAGGCACACACACACACACACATACACATACGAAAGCATATATACGAGAGGAATTTTTATGCCACTCCGCTCGTAGACGGCTTGTGTTCAGATTGTTCCGTGCAGAAGTTCAATTTCCGTCGTAGGTGTCTGCAAAATTGCAAACGCAAATACTACGTCGCGCCGTCGCGTATTATCGTGCCAGACTCGCAACATGCTTTGTTTGTTATTATTTTGCCAAATAGCTGCACAGGCTCGACGTCGCTTCGCGGGTACCTAAATAAAAGTACCTCGGCGATCGCAGAAAATTAGCAGCAACGAATCGATAGTTTGTGGCGCGTTGCCGCTGCATCACGAGGCGCTATATTTTGATCTTTCGGATCAGACTATTCAATTATCGCTCGGGCATGATCGATCGCGCTACCAAACTAAGTAAATGTCACTGCTTCAAAAACAAGTAAAATCAATTCGAGTGGATATCCGTAACGTATCGTGCCATTTTCTTGGGCGTTGCGCAAAATCAAGTTGTTGGAGCCAGTCGAATGAAAATTGATTGATCGTTGCGGTTTACAATCGAATTCCGGACGCGACAATATATACCTTCGGCGTAAACTGCTGCACTGGCCGGGGGACTGCAGTGGGCAGGCCTCTATCATGCAGGCGCAGTCGGTGACATCGACACGACACATTCTGCATTCACACGATGAATTAAGTGAAAACAGCTATTATCACAAGGTGCGCTACGTGTAAGCTATTGCATGAGTCGTATCTAATTCGTCTTATTTATTTGCCTCAAAATACAAAACTACTTTCACGGGTGGCTAATTTTGTTTCAAATTTTTTGGACCGTTGGCGTCATAGTAGAAAAATTACGATTTTTTAAAATTGAGTAGGAGCTTTGAGCGAACATTTTTCATTATATTTCATGGACGTATATTTCATACCAACCTTTAAAAAATGTAATCTTATTTTAATTTTCATTTTCCAATATTATTGACATCAAAACATAGCATGGAAACGAGTTCGTTAATGCTTTGGTGCCCCATTATATACATTTGATCTTAATTCATGCAATTTTAGCTCAACTATTTTTATATAGTAGTATTTAAAAAGTACACAAAGTTATGGCCAAATACTCACTGTTTCAAGAGTGTCAAAAGAGTCCAAGTGAAAAAAATTATAATTTTAAAAAGCTTTTAACATATATGACCGAGAGGAATCGTCAAAAAAAAAATTGTGTTGGTAGCATGAATTTTCATTCCCTTTTTATAGTTCGTTATGTACACGCGGGTTTTTTTATGATTTGCGTAAACGCGCAGTTAGTGGGAAGAGCAAAAAACAAGCCATTCGAAGGTTATTTTTCTTTTTGACAAATGGAGTGGACCTTAACGCAGATGCAAATTACTCTACATTTTTCACAAAAAGTTACGATTAGTTCTTTTCCGTTGAAGGTCCTTTAAGCCCATTCAAGTTTTTTGTCAAGATAAATGTTACGTAATATCGTTGAAAGCCACCGCGTGTAAATAAAAACGCATCGCAAAAAAGTCTCTCAGTCGTATTAAATCCTTATTTATTTGGTTTTTTCTTTTACTCGCAACGACGATAACGTTGAGCAGGAGGAGCGAAGGCGTACTGGACGTTACGTCGCCGTAGCAGCGGCCTTTGTCATTCTTCTCATTGGATTCTTTCACATTTTTGCGCGAGGCGCATCGTCAACTATAGCTGGAATTTGCATTCCTGCCGCTATAATGGCCACATATATTATTTGGATGTTGTACGCGGCTCGCAGAGATCGAATAAAGGTAAGCAGTACCTATCCCGTTTGTCCTTTGATCTTATCGAGCAATTATTTATAAATTTTTTTCACGGCGAAGTTGGACAAGTCCTCTGAACGTTCTCAAATAATTTTTAATGATAATTATTCATATTTTTGGGGGAAAATAAAATAAAAGTATGAGAAACTTCCTTATGACTATATAAATATAACTAAGATAAAATAAAAAACATAAAAAATTTAAATTTAAGCAAATTAACGAATGACATTTTTTATTTAAATTGTAATACTTATTTTTAAACAAAAAGACTTTGGAAAGCTGTTGGAGCGTTACAAAAAAAAACTATAATACTGTTCCTACATTAACATTTGTAACAAAGCTAATGATTGTGTACATATAACCTCAATTTAGAATAACCCGAAATATGCTGCGGATTAAATCTCTCGATGAAGTAACTCTCAGAAGGGAAAAATAAAGGTAGAAAGATCTGCACCACGATTCAAAAGTACATCGACTGTATATGGCAAGAGACACAGGACGGCCCATTGCAGTGGTGTTCGGCCTAAATTGTCTAGGGCATTGTATTGACTTGCACCGGTTGTTTGAGTTCTTTGTTGATCTTGAAGAATAGCTTCGCCATTTCATGATGTTCGTATTTTGACTTACAAACAACGTGCTGAGGTGTCGATCCCTCCAAATCGCGTCTATTCGGATCACACCATTTTTCAGCAGCAATTCGATCGTTATCTTGTTCCGGCATTTCAGAGCCAAGTGTAATGGTGTTTGGCCCAACGTGTCTACGGTGTCGATCTGCACCGTTTGCTGGAAATCTTCGTTGATGTTTAAGAATGTCTCCATCGAGTCATCGTCACTGTATCCTGTATCGCAAATAATGTGAAGAGGGGTCAATCCTTCGACATTAGCTAAATTTGGATCACGACATTTCTCAGCAGCAATTCGACCACCTCCTTGTGTTGGTTCTTCAAGGCCAAGTGTAAAGGCGAATTACCGGTTTTTGGCTCGAGACAGTTAAGATCCTGGCCGAGTTTAAGAAATTTTTCGACGATTTCAGCACAGCCAGATAGGCAGGCCACGTGAAAATGTGTAATACCCAACTTGTCGGTATAATTCACATCGAATCTATCGTATATTTTAAAAAGCTCACTGACCGCTGTTTCCCACATATGAAATTGTATTCTACTCGCGTGACTATCAACAGTGGCTTGCCGTCTTTATCAACAACTTTGGGCACATTTTTGTAGCCGCTTCGAGCCACAATTTGAATGAACTGTTCTCCATCAGAATTAAGATCCCTCCTCTCCTGTTCAATGCGGCATCCGTGAGAAGACACTCGATTTCTTCCTCTCGAAAAATGTCTCGGAGATTTGGAAGTTCGCCCACACAAAGCCTGATTAAAGGCTCAACTTGATAAATTCGTGTCGCCCTTTTTCGACCTCCAAATTGACCTTTTCACGCATACTTATCAACCTTTCTATAGAATTTTGGTCCACATCTTCAATGACATAGTCATCGCTATCGCTGCTTGTGTCGAATTCGTCATATATAGAAACTGTCATCGGATAATTCGTTGTACACATCCATAATCGGCACACTAACATACAATTAGGTATAGGTCGATTATGTAATTCGAACTGTTGGCTTTTTCTTAACAAGAATCACTTCTGCACTCGATGCGTAACTTCTTCTTTGTTCACGCTGCTGTGTCGTAACGTGTAATGCGAAGGTATACAAGATGTCAGCGCGAGTCTATAGATTTAAAAGTATCGTTTGCGAGCGCAACATAACATGCACGGACGCGACAAGCGAGAAAGACACGCGAATACTTTGACACGGTAACACGGACGATTACATTTCACAATTAACAAAGGCACGAGCGTCGACTGGCTAGCAACAGTCGCATGACTCGCATCACGCTTGTGCTACTCATCTCAGTAGAGAACGATTGGACATTCCAGAAGCATCAGTCAATTACAGCGCGCGAAAGAATATTTCAATTGTTAAACCCGCTCATACTCGTTTTTCACGAGTTAACTCTTTTTACCCAGCGCGCCGATAGAATCTCACTTTAAAAAATGTTCAGTTTTAAAGGCCTTTACATTGACAGTAATGTTAAAGCCAAGGTAATAATGAAATGATGCAAGAATGATTTCGAAACTTTTCTAAAAAATAATAATAATAATACAACAAAGTTTTCGTTAGTAAATTAATAATTTTATTATTACTATAATAAATATAATCTTGTTTAAACTCGAATTTAAATCATCGAATTACAACGACACTTACATTAAGAAATTACCGCATGGATTTGAAAAATCTTGACACTGCAGTCCGCTAATTAGCTTTTTGGTACTTACAGTTACATGCAAATTGATTTCATTAGATTAGTGCATTTGTTTTACTTTCAAGTGGATAATATGAGTTCGTGTAGAATATTACATTGATTGCTGTACGTTATAATCATAAGGAGAAAACTTGAGGATTGCTATTTAAATAATATTTAACGATGTAGTTTTTTATATACATTAAATAGTTTGAATTGAATTGTCAACAATTATTTTATTTTTAGGCAGAGCGTCTTGCATCCATGGCTCATCTGGTTGAAGTAATTAGTGACTCCAGCACAATTAAAAAAGACTGTGTAAAGAACCACTTAACACCAATACATCAATCTACGACTCAAAAATAAAAATAAATTGCCGCAAAATGTAAATGTGTGAATTTTATTTTATTATTATTTAAAAAGCACACTTAATTTTCGTGTACAATTAATTCGTCAAAAAATTTTCATAAGTATGTAGTAGTTAATTGCTTTGGATTTAAATTACGGTTTACAAATTGAACTCAGCAAAGCTGTGAGTGAATTATTAGCAAAACAAAGTAATACTATTTTTACACCGACACAGGTTTTATATTCATGCTATGTTTGAGCAGCAGTTATTTTGTATAGTTAAAAATGTTTTTTCTAATTTGAAGTATGCAGTGGTTACGAGAATTGATAGGCCATCACGAACTTGAACCGCCAGCCACCAAGCAAATACGACATAAATCTTGGTTCATTAGATTCTCGATGATTTTTTCACAGCAAAGAATGGGCAGCCGCTAACGTGTCAACTCCAAGATAGAATCCAGTGCCCAACGTCGGAAAAATCCTCTCGACATTACCTCGCACTGATACTCAAAACAAGCTCTAGAGTCTGGTATGCTACACATATCAACCGCGGAATTGAAGTAGTCCGTATATGAGAGTAATTTCGCTGCCTGTTTGGGTCGTAAATGGATGAAGTCGTAGAACGACAGACTTGGCTTCATCATACATATTTTCGCTAGTACCACGAACTTTTCATTGCTAAGCAAACGTTGAACAAGATTTAACGACTTCGTGAACAATTCACACTTAACGAATATTTTAATAATCGTTAAGGCGCCACATCGGTCCATCTCGTACCCTCTTTTCTCTAAGCGCTCGACGACGTCTAGCATTTGAGCCGGTAGTTCTAATCTATATGTTCCCAGCATTCTATAACGCCCTGCTTCAAATCTCTCGCCGAAACAACTCTCAGCGGGGAATACTAAGCTAGACAAATCAGCACCACGATCTAAGAGTATATCAACCTCATTCGGCCAAAAATTCCCTACGGCTAATTGTAGAGGTGTCCGACCCAACTGGTCTTGAACGTTTACCTGCACCGCCTGTTGAAGGTCGTCGTTGATCTCAAAAAATGTCTTCACCAAGTTGGCACTGAAATAGTTGTTGCAAATCATGTGTAGAGGATTTATTCCCTTAATGTTGGCTAAATTTGGATTCGCGCTATTTCGTAGCAGCAATTCGGCCACCTCCTTGCGTCCGTGCTCCAAAGCCAAGTGTAACGGCGAATCACCTGTTTCTTGCCAGAGGCAATTGGGATCCTGCCCAAACTCGAGGATTTGTTTGACAGCGTCGTCGCAATCATATCTGCAGGCCACGTGCAAGTGTGTGAGCCCGGACTCGTCGGTGTAATTCACGTCGAACCTGTCGTATATTTTGAAAAGATCAGAAATGATAAAAGCATTAGGAACATTATTCGCATGATGTATTGGTGTGGTGCGACGAAACAGTGGCATGCCATATTTATCAAAGTCAGGCTTGTCCTTGTAGCCGGTGTTGATCACAAATTGGACGAGTGGAGTTAGCTCGTGATAGTAGTGAGCCGACTTTGCGGACTCTGCGAGAAGCCAATCAATTTCTTCGGGCCGAAATATGTCTCGGAGATCGGGAAGTGGGCCCTTCCAATCTTTGACCAAGGGGTAAAGTTGGCGGAGAAATTCATGTCGCTCTGTCTCGATCTCCCAATTGGTCGTATGTCGTAAGCTCTTCAATTTTGCCAAGTTGAGTTGCCCATGGTAATCCATATCCATGTCTTCGTCGTCGATTTCACCTCTAGCGTTATCTCTGTCATCGAAACTTTCATCGGATTCGTCGCTGGACGTGGACATCTTTCTGCACGCACTCACACACAAACACGCAGCCACTTATCGTATAAAATAATTTTTTACACTTTTTGCCTGAATCACTCTTTGCAGTCGATGCGATCTTTTTCTTTGTTGTTCAAGTTGCAGCGGCGTAACGTGTACTGAGTACTTACTATACACATACACACGCACGAACATGCACAACGCGAGACGCCTGCGAGAGACAAAGCAAAGACACGTAAAACACAACTCTATTGTAAAGGCACGAAGGCCTAACTGAACATAGATGAAAACGAGTGAGCGCGACTCGGCCCTGGCCAATCCCAGCGCGTGCAACAATCATTGCTGATTAATCGTTCGTAAGTTCGTTTTTCACCTCTTCAAGAACCTTAAAGGACCTTAAACTTAAAGAAATTTTACTTCAATGTTTCAATGTCACTGAATAAAAAAATCGAATTACAGTAATTTTTATTGGACTACAACTTTTTAGGAATAACTTTTTGGCACTAGTTATATGCAATATACATTAATGACATTATAGTAGTAAAGTTGTTTTATTTAAAACAGGACAAGATGAGTGTGAGTAGTATGCTATATTGGTTATGGTGCGTTATAATCACAAGGGAAAAACTGGAGAATTGACTAATAATATTTGACGATGTAGTTTTTATAAATAAAATACCTTCAATTGAATATTCAACCATTATTTTATTTTTAGGCAGAAAGATTTGCATCCATGGCTCATCTCGTCGAAGTAATTAGTGACCCCAGCACAATTATAACAAATACTGTGTACAGAACCATCCAACGCTAACGCATCAATTTATGACTCAAAAATAACAAGTAAATTTCCACAAAATTTATTTGTAAATTTGATTTTATTATTTAAAAGGCACAGACAATTTTCGTGTCCAATTTATTCGTTGCAGAAACTGCATGCGCACCCGGGTAGCTGCGTTGAATTTGAATTACAGTGAAATTGCGGTTTTACAAATTTGACTCGGCAAAGTTTTGAAACTTGCGTACTAATCTCACTCAGAATAACAAATTGTAAATAATAAAAGAAAATAAAATGTAAACTTTGCATAATACATGGTTCTAAATATTTAAAGTATCAATATAGGCGTATAATGCCTTTATATTAAACCTTATAAAAATGTATATTATTAACTAAATTAAAGCCTGTGAGGGAAGAAGAAATGAAGATGAAAACTAAACCTTCAAGCATGTTTTCTGGAATTTCTGCTTAATATTTCACCAAAAGGCTAGTCTTTGGTATAGAGGAAAATAAAATGTATTATGTTCACGAAGCTTTTTTGAAGAATATTTCGTAGATACTTCAGGAAACACGTGGGAAAATTTTAATTTAATTCTAGTTACGGTATCTTGAACGTGTAATGAAATTATAACAAGTACTAACTCAATTACGTCGAAAATTAAGTTTCTCTTAGAATTTGACTTTTCATTATCCATCGTGTCTTTTTATGAGTTCAAGTTCTTGGAGAATAAAGCGTTATATACGGTATACCATTTTCTCTCCCTATATATATTTGGTGTTATCGAAAGATCCACTATATTTATGGTCAAAGTTCATAACTTAAGATAGAGTATACAGTTCCGAGGCTAGAGCTATTTATCGAGGCAACTACATTCCGACACGGTAACTTCAGGAAATATTCTACAAGTGTATACAACGAAACTACTAGCTCAGAACTAATACAAGCAGACACTAAACACGCACTAAAAACTTCTACTTATCTTTTGTATGCTTCAAATTTTTCAACTGCATTGATATAATTTCACACTTGCTACTTATCATTTAAAGATTTTCATTAATTCATATTTGAATCATTCGATTAATTTTGCTACTTCGAAATGCAGCTGCGGGATGTTGAATATAATTATTTTAATGAGTCAAAAATCTCCTGATTATAATTTAATACTCGAATTATACCGATAATAATGTTTACATTAAAAAATATATAAACTCGGCTATAATTGAATTAAACTTGTTTGCCGTATTTGGGCCAAGCACCAAGGCAAATACATCAGTTGAATATTTGTCGGTGTAGCAGAAGCGGCAGTAGTAGCAAGTGATGTATATCATTAAAACCAATCATGCCGTCGATTGTAGACGCGGGGGTACACTAGTTGAAATGGCTTGTGATTACAATTTACTTTGACAATTTGCGCGTGTCGCAGCTATATACGATATATGCGCGCATATATACGTATTGCCCACACAAACACACGTGTATGTATATCGGTGCGCAGTACTAACGCATAAAAGGATACTTGATAAGCAGATGATTCGAGATGAATCGATTCAGATATTCCGCAGTATTATGTCCGTATACGTTCACGCATGCACGTGCACTGACATAGACACGCGCGGGGCATAACTGAATTGCAAATTATCTCTGCGCTGCTATACTATGCCTATGTGAATACTCGAAATCAAGAATGCCACGCTCGAGTGCTCCACGCAGTTCATAAAAACGAAAAAAAATGGCCGAATACCGCACCGCTCTGGGCGTTCCATCGAGGTATCATAGATCTTTGAAAATGCTCGGGAAAATTTTTTAAAAATCGATGTAATTTTCAAGTTAAAGGTATAAAGTTGGGTCGCAGGAAACAATTAATCGTCAAATTTTTCTCCTGCGTACTCTTTTTTTATCGCTCCGAAAATTCCTATTACAGGAAAATGAACCTACATACGTTACGAGTGCACAGGCACATATATGCACGCGCGGCCAAGCATCAATATCGATTATGTAATGCTTACGACTCGAGGCCTGAGTAGCGTGGCATACATATATAGGATCGACGCACACAGCAACTAGTGCCTATATAACGTCGAGGTATATCGCGAGCTGTCGAGCCCGTGCGCTGATAAGCCCGGAGAGATCTCTCCCACGAGGCAATATAATAAAAGCTCGGGCGATCGGAGGCAATAAAGCGCCTTAACGCTGGAAATTGCCGTCACACTTTTGTTCAGCGGCAGCAGTGTTTCCGTCGTTGACGACGACGACAATCATGAAGCGCATCGCAGCGCGTTTACATGTTATTATCGTCGCATCGTGCACGGCCGAAAGACGTCTTGAGCTCTCAGTGTGTCGAGGCCGCTGCAACTGAGAAACTGCGTTATCACGAGACACAGAGAGATCATTATATCCACCGAAAATTTGAGCCTCGATATTTAAGCTCTCCGAGCACGTTATATCGCGCGCGCCTTGCTCCGATTTTCAAGTAGTACAGACACGCCACTGGGTCAGACGCATTATGCTAAAGGAAAAAAGTGAGAAAGATAAAAAGCCGTATACTAAATTTAACGATGCTGTCAGTCAATCAAAGAGAGCCCTCAAGTCGGACGTTATGTTGCCAACTATTACAGACTTGCAGACAACGGACTGCTCTCTTTACCCTCTTAATTTTTTTTTTCTTTCTTTTATTTCTCGTCGAAAAGCCAACTATTTTATATTCTAGTCCGCAAGTATTGTAGCTTTCTGAGTTACATTTGTAAATAATATGAAGGTTAGACCTTGTAGGATCAAATTTACTTTTTTTGACGCGATAAAAACCCAATATCCAACCTGTCGATTTGAAAAGATTGGAATACACTGTATATTCAAATAAAGGCACGCGACATTGCATTTTTATTCAAGTTTTATTGGCTCAAAATACAATACTACTATGTATGGTAAATTGAATGGTTAGATAATTTGAAATGTATAGTAGTAATTTTCAGCTAACTTCGCAGATAAAAATAATTTTTTACGCGAGTATAGTCGCATTGCATTTGCATAAGAATCAAATTTGACACAACAAAAGTAATTCATCTTCCCGCAGCGGATCGTATATGGATAATAAAATTAACATAATTTGCAATATAAACTAATCGCGATTGATCGCCTAGGAGCACGCAGCGGCGCACACCAAGTACAGTATATATAATAAAAGTAGTAGCGAGACTCAAGCATCATAGTCGATCGGATTAGATTAACGCTCGCGAGCACCGAGAAAATTAGTTGCGCCCGCCGCGCGCGCGAGTAGGCGAAAGTTGTCGAGGCTCGTGTTTACACCCTCGACCCTCCCGCCCCCGTCTCGTCCTCGGGCTTCTATACAATAACCTCATCAGCTTATATAATTTGTTTAGTGTAAAGCTTATCTCGACCCCGTATACAGTGTCTATTTGTTCCTGTATATTGAATTCACACATGTACCCGAAGAGCACAAAGACCGTCAAAGACAACAAAGAGTGCCATGTATACGCTTGCACACACACACACACACACACACACACTGCGACACGAGTCTAGCGAGCTCGTGAGATTAAAACGAGATTAGATCAACCTGAAGTAGGTGACTCATATTTATAATTTATTTGCAAAAAATCACTCGTTCGTCGATTATATTATTTTACACAGTTATAACTATAATACGACAACGTATTTTGTTTCATCAATAATTTGTCTTTTGAAAAAAGTATTTTGATTATGAGAAGGAAAGATGTAGCATTCAACTACGTTTGAACATTTATTCATGTAAATTATAAACTTGAAATCTTTCTCATTTAAGACTAGAAAAACTTCTTTTTAAGAAGTATAATTTCGCGCAATCTTGAGTGGCCTTGAAGCAATCCTTCTTTTTTTTCGTTTGATATGGTATCCTTACTTTGGCGGATTACTTTCTGAAATTAAACTAAAACGATCGGATACGTGTACGCTCGTACTCATAATTAACCAGAATAACATTAAATTGAAAAAGGGATTAATTCGTCGAGAGTTAAAATCAACTTTTTAAAGTAGAGGATTTAGTAGGAGATGGATGCTGATCAAGGCTTTTAAATTTAAGAAAATATTTTTTCTTTTCATGTAATTCTCACTACCATTTGCTTTTTTAAAACTTCCTTATAATTACAATAAATTGCCATGAAACTTGTTGTTAAGGCCAGTACCATATTTTTTGAATAAATTATGAAATTTAAGTGATAATAGCAAATGTATTGCACAGTATAGATGGAATTTTTGACATTGTAAATATTTTTGCGATTGCATTTAGGTCAATAAATTCAATTCTCTTACAAAATAATTTTTTTACAAATATTTATAAATACGATAATTTTATTGAAACGTTTGCTAGCTTTTACAATTAGGAAAACAAGAGTATTACGATACTCATTTTATTTTGCCATATTTTTCCAAATAAAATCAGAAATTAAAATGTATAAAATTTCTAGAAACATAAGATAAGATGTCGAAATTGAGTAAATGCAGCTTTTCTTATTTTATTGGAACTGATATATTTAAAATTAATTAAAAAATGGAATTAAAATAGCTCGATTTGATTGATACGTAAATGAGAATTTATTTGAAAATACAGGTGAACAATAAAAGTTTGCGTTCCATCCGAATAGTCAAAGAGAGTTGCATCTAGCGCGATAACGGTTGAATAAACGTGCCGTATCTATATCCAGTGCGAAGTTTTGTTTTGAAAAATAATAATTCCTAGAAAATTGGCTCGACCATTCGAGAGCTGCATTCAATCAATCGGATACTCTCCATAAGTGCACACGAAGTTCGAGATATAGAGTAATTTTATTTCCTTAAAAAAGCGCGCCCAGGCTAAAAACAGCAGCAGGCAGGCGCGCTCACGAAAAGCAATTGGGAAAGGATGGCGAGCAGTAGCAGCAGCGGCGCACATACGAAGAGAGCTGTCAGGCACGTACGTTATATAGAAAAGCTCCTCGATAAACGGGCACACGGCAGCAGCACGGCTGTACGTGAAATTCGTGTGCGGCAGGAGCTCCGCCGACACAGCTCGCGGTATAGGTAGATGGGTAGGTAGGTACTCTTTGATATGAAATATCAGAAAAGCTCAAAGTGTGTATGTGTAGGTAGAGGCGGCGGTGAACAGTGGCGCAGATTATTCTATAGGTTTATGTAGATGCAGAAGCGTACGGTCTGTTTAGCCTAGCGCAAGAGAGCTAAATTGATGAGTACGTGCTTTTGTAGGTAAAGTAGTGGAGCATCGAGCTGGAGTGAGAGAGAGAAAGAAGAAAGAGGAGAAAAAGGAGGAGGTGGACGAGGGAGGAGGAGAAAAAGGTTGTGCAGAGCGCATGGGCAATAGAGTAGCTAGCTAGCTAGCCGTACAGGAGCTTGCAGCAGGCAGCTTGGCTTGGCTTGGCGAGCGCGCGCGCGTCAGAGGGCGAAGGGGGAGTCGCGCGCGCGAGAGAGAGAGAGAGAAGAAGCAGCAGCTTGCAAGTTGCACCCGGCACAGCAGCAGCGAGTCGCGCGACAGAGAAAAACCGAGGCGGCAGTGAGTACAGAGCACAGAGCAGCAGCACAGCCGGAGCGCGCATCAGCAGCACGACTGCAAGAGCCGAAACTCAAACTCGACGCCTGCCGTCGCGCACACGTTCTCTCCTCTCTCTCTCACTCCTCGTCTCGCTCCCTCCTAGCGCGCGCTCCATCCTACTGTTGCTACCGCCGCTGCTCCCTGTGTATACATGATACGCGCTACAACACCACGGCGGACCTGTAATTGCGCGTGTTCGCATTACGCGTTCGCCTCGTTGGCTTTGCTCTGAATTTTGATTCGCGTGCAGCAGCAGTAGTCTTCTCGTGCGCGTCGTCGTATAAGCTGCTCTTCTTTGGCGAGTACGAGTAAGAAAAGAAAACATCAAAAGAAAATTCAGGAAAAAAGGAAAACTGTTGAGTGTCGACGATCATCGTCGTCATCGCCAGTGTCCAGTTCGAGAGTGTGCTCTCGCATTAGCACAGTTTTGGTGGGCCAATTTTGTTTACTCGCACACAGAGGCACGCGTTGTTGTTGCCTGCCTGCCTGCCTGCGGATCCGGGGTGGCAGAGCTCCATCAGCGCGCGCCCGCTACCTGTTGACCCGCAGAGCTCCTCGTTGATAGCCGTGCGTGTTGCCTGTACCTGTCTGCCTGCCTGGCGTTCCACATAGCCAGCGCTGCTGCAGCGGCCCCTCAGGTCAGACGCGCAGGTGAGTCGAGCTATAGCTGTATTATATACACTTGCACTACTCTATGCACTATGTGCACTCACGCTTTTATACGGCACCCACGGCCGAGAGCTAAACCAGCCTTATCTTTATTACTTGTATATACCCGTGTTCGCTCGCTCTCGTTCATGTTTTTTGCAGCTCTTGCCGATAATAAATGTCCGCAACCAACTCTCCTTCGAGGAAATTACTTACACTTTTCTCTTTTGCTTTTTTTTCTTCCTTTTTGTGAGTGTTCTTTTTAACGCAGTCAGCGCGATGAAATCGAATTTTTTTTCGCCCAACGTGTTCGCAGCGACAACGCGTGGATAGCGAATTCGGAGCAAATCCTGTCGTATAATACTCTAAGAGTATATTTAATATCTATATACTTACATCCGAGATTAAGGAAAAGACGCCACTCCATTAACGGCTCTCATCCAATATCATCCAGTCGTATAACGCAAGATTTAACATTTATTTCACTTTTTTTCATCGCTTAAAATGAGTACATTTTTTTCAACTTAATTTATCATAACTTTTTAAGTATCTAATTTTTTTCCAAGAATGAGTTCGAACGAATGGTTTTTAGCGTAGGATACATATCTAAAATTTTAATCATCTAAATCTAGTGCATACATTTTTTATACTTTTTTAATCAATTTTTATCTTAAAATTGAATTTAGAAAATAATGATGTAGCACTGAAATTTCCAAAAATACTCATACTGAAATCTTATTGAAAAATTAGATTAACTTTGGGAAATATCAATTGTAAAATGGAGCAAAAGCACGCTTACGTATAAATATGCAAATGAACGGCACGAACTAAACGTAAAGTCAATAAACTAAGAAACATAAAATAGAATAAGCCGCTTCGACTGTTCATAAATCAATAACTCAAATACTTTCGAAATGATAAAGATCATCGCATCAAAAATCAAAGTCTTTTTTTTGCATAACGGACGTGCTCGCCCTAAATAAAATCTCTGTCGTCCCTATATGAATTTCGCTAAAAAGAATAAAGAGTTTGCATATTCTTTTTTATTCGAAAATAAAGAGAGCAAGAAAAATATCTCGACCGAGAGCACGAAACTTCCACGCGCTCAAAATTTACACGCATATTCGATGGAAAACCTCGCTTTCGAAATTTCGTTCCAACTCGAAATTTATTCCATATATTTACATATTTATTTAACTTTGAATCAACGCATACCCTTCGGTTTTTTTATAAAAAAGTTCATACTCGTACAAATTGTTAAATAAATTTGAGTGGGACGATTGTAATTTTTCTTTGAAAAATTCCCATTTTGTAACTTATACCATCTAAACATAATTGCCGCCTTTTGCTGAAGATCATGTTTTACAACTTCATAGGGGCGTGAAAGTACACGCCTATTTTCCCAACTTTTGCCTCAACTGACAATTTACACAAGTAACGCTTAATATGTAAAATACTAATTCGGTATTCTAGCTCTTCTTCGCAACTAAGTTTAGTTTCTTACCAAAAAATCGTTAATGCAACTAGCACCAGGAAACTATTTTGGTTAAAATTGTCATGTTATTTATTATATATTGTAAAAAAAAGAAAAACTCGATTGAAACAGCAGATTAAACATTTTTTTTCAATTCTTGATAAAAATTGCCACGTAACTAATGCGACGTAAAAGCATTTCGATATAAAATTTCAAGAATTTCCATATCTGACCCAACCGATGATATGCACATTCTGAATTTGCCGTTAAATGTCTGTATGATTGTACATTGTACTCTTTTCTTTGTACTTTTAAAATTTTTCATCGCAAGGACGGTCTCTGGTTCAGGTTCATAGTTTTACATTTGTTTTGTTTTTTGTATTTTTTTTTCAAATGAGTAATTTTGCTCATTGTGGAAATCAGACACACAAGCGCTTCGGGATATAGGATCTAATTTCCAGAAGCATCAAAATTCTACACAATGCTCGGCGGGTGAATATATATAGAAGCTGCTGCACTGTCAGCAATACAAAGCAGCGGAAAAATCTCGAGGAACAGCAGCAGCAGCAGCAGCAGCAGCAGCAGTAGTAGTAGTAGCGACGAGCTATTTTTCCTCGGTGACAGAATAGAAAGTGCGAGTCAAGGCAAAAACGCGTAGCAAGGGTGCGTGTATCATATCGCCGTATATATATTTATATAAGTATGAAATATATGTATAGCACGCGACTTTTGCGGCGAAAACAGAATTATGCGCGATAACTGCGTGACATTCAGAACCTCCTGCTTTTAGATCTGATTTAACTCGGCTGCGACGTAACACGTACATGCAAAATTGAAATGCGCATAGAAAATAGACGCGTATCATTTAATTTGTTCAGTAAACGTATTCGAATCTTGTAAAAAATCTGCCTCGCGCTCATTATTTTTTCACTTATAATTTTTGAAAGTGTATCCCATTTCGTTGTGCTTAAATAATATTTTTTGTCTCCTATGTGTAAATAATAACGGCCAATGCGTGCTGTACTATCAAGTTGCTTACATTATATCCCTCTATTCAGTTTAGGTAGTACGAGAAGACCTTGAAATATAAACTATATGTTTATCACATGCATAGAAGCTAATCTATTACTAATTACTTGAGTTCATATTATCAAAGTTAACAGATTAACAGTTTCCAAACCGTAGCAAAGATAATTCGTAATCTTGTTCGACATGAAACGCGTTAACTGCTTTATTATGATCGGGTTGTCAAACCTATATACTTGATTTATCATTTAAAGACGAAAATTCATCACTCTTTGTAAAACGATGTCTTTGTAAAACGATAGCACATTTTTTTAGTTTTATACCAAATATCTATAGTTAAGGGGGAAAATTGAATACGTAGCAATGAATTTTTAACTGAAAAGAAAAGTTTTAAGGCTTGGAACCACGAAAGTTTAGTCCAGCGTATTAGTACAATCAGTGCTACTGACTGGGACTGCACGCTGATTGGCATCACAGCGTATAATTTGCTAAATTGATGCGGTTTTCGTTAAATAGACCAATGGCAATCGTCATAATAATCAATTAATCGTTTAATGCATTTCAGTTAATTAACTTATAATGTTTTCGTAAGCATAGATCATCGGCTAAATAGGAAACAAAAGATCAGCGGAAAATAATAACCAATTTACTATTAATTTTGTCTAATTTGAAAACTAACGCTTTTTTAAATCTTTATTGACTAAATGATTATTTAATTCAAGGAAATCAAAAAATACAAGAAAATTTTTTGGAGTTATCGGAACGTTTTTTTACATAACTATAATATAACTCTTTAGCATGAAAAAATTATTAAAATCTATGAAGTATTTGCTCAGTAGCAAGAACTTAATTTGAGCGATTCAATACAACATGATATCCTTCATTCTGCATGACTTCAATTACTGTACAATACATTAAACTGATTTATTTCATATTAAATCATATCTCGATAATGGTATTACGAATTAAATACTTTAATTTTACTTTAATAATCATAGAATGCGACGCAAAATGTACCCAAAAATCACTTTCTTTGTCGGTTTTGTATCAAAAATCGAATGAAATTACCCATATTAATCTTGGATTTATTCATAATGTATACTATTGAATAGTAAATATCCCAAGAAAAAATCATAAAATCAGCCTCAATCAGCACGGTAATTCTTTGTCTCGCAATAAATTGATTGCTGTACTCCGTGACTCTCTACATCGAGGCCGAGGAATTTTCTTTTATTACATTCTCTTCATTTGTCGTGACATCTTATCGATAAATACGATATTTTCTCATATTATGTAATATTATGTGCATGAACGTACACATTGTCATTATAGATCATGATAAAATTTAAGGATAAGCCATACGTTGGGACGATCGTTGAAGTTATCATAAAAATGTATCTTTTCATGAATATCAGAAGGTTTATAATTTGCTTCGTGTATCCAACATCTTTAATCTAATTTTCATCCTTTTTGCCCCAAATGAGTATTGCGAAAGAGAGATGTACCGAGTAACCCACGGAAACTCGTTCAGCTTATAATCCTTTAACGTATTACATTATAAACTCTGGCCTCTGAATAACAGTCACGATAAAGATGGCTAAATGAATTAATTTAAAAGAAATTAACCCCTAATGGTTGTGCACAGTGTTTGCTCTGAATTCCCATCTAGATTAGTCTAAAACTTTTTTTGTGGAGCTCTAGAATTTGGGCGCTTTTGAGCGTGCATTCATTACGCTCAGCTTTTCCACTGCACAAGTACATCAATTACTATCTAATATCCGAACGACTGCTGCCCGGGCTTGGAACGAAAAAGCTTGACAGTCAAATTATTCCCTCGCGCACGTGTTTCTGGTAATTGAAATTCTTGTAGCTGCACGCGGCTCTTATCAAAATCCCTTTATTCGCTATCAAATTCTTTGCAGCTAACATTTCATTGTACAATAAATAATATATCTGTAAAAGAGATCACATTTTATCGAGTAAATGTTAATACATTTTTCTGAATAAGTCATTTATAAGAACAAACGACGAAAATTGCTTCATTATTATTGACAAGTGATGCAGCTCTCGTTTTTGTCAGCCCGACGACGTTTTTTAAATTTTCATTCTGTCGTAACTTATTTGTTGCTTCAACGTGATATTTTTAGTTCATGTTCACACCGATCAACTTTTTTTTACTTTTTTTTCTGCAACGTTTTCGAAACATCATAAAACCCGCTCGTCACTGTCGGTTTTGTTTAAGTATTATATCTACCTACTCGTATCACTCTGCAGATTAATTAATCTGTTTTTAATCAACTTAACGAGCACAATTCAATCGCCCGAGGCTCAGTTTTTGAGGCTTTAATAATATACAATGTGTTGACTTATATTAGATTTATTATCATTCATTTCTTAAATTCATTTCTCAATTAGTGCTTACGACATCTATTATAGTACTTTGATCAGTCGACCATCAATCGCTGGCGTCAATAAAATACCCGAGCAAGATGGTGGTAAATTGGAAGCAGTTACAACTCTCAATTTGTCATATTTTTTACATCTTTAAAATTATTTAATTGCTTTCGCGTTCGTTTCATTCGACAATAAGCAAATAACTGCTACATTGAACTGATTGTCAATAGCCATCGACGGCAGAGCCTGTAGGTACGTTATATAATGCAATCTATTCAATACTGAAAGTGCAACAATTATGGGAGCCAAGCACTGCGCTTAATATGAAAATCTTGCCAGTTGGTAAATCATAAAGTATGCCATGCTCGCATTATGAACTGAAAATAATTCGACTAAATAACCTATTCGCTGAAAGCACGGCAAAGCTTCTCTCTTGGGACGAATTCAAATGTATCGAAGAATAATTTATATCAAATAGTTTCACGCTGAACGTTCATTTTTATGCGTGAACCTTTGAAATTTACTACGGAATTAAAAAGTGATCTATATATTAATATTATTTTTTTCTTTTTAAAACCGAAAAGTGCTGAATGCGCGTCAAACAAGTAATTGGAAATCAATAGGACTCGTTACAACTGTGGCACCGATAACAATACTCGAAATTGACAATCAGAACGAAATTTATTATGCAACGAATCTTTTGAAAGCAATATAATCGGATAAAATGAGCGGCGTCGCTCGTTACCCGTGCTCGAAACAATAAAATTGTCGCAAAAATCCTCCCCGAAACCCGCCGACAGGTGTTATCTCGCCACGTTCACGTTTGATTGACGTAAAGGAATGACGCACACGCACATGCACACACATATATTTGCCATAGGAAATGGCGCAATCGAACACGTTATTTCCGCTCAAGTTGCCCTAATGCAACGACTAATTCGGTGAAAGGTGCGAAGGAACATCAACCTCTGCGAGTTCGGCAATCGCTTTTAAAACGAGTGAGGTTGCGAAAGGTTAACACGTTTGGTGTTTATGTGAAACGATTCAGCTGGTGAAATACTTTTTCGATATTTCCATTTCATTTCAGCTCAAAAAATTTTTTTTTTTAAATGATTGAAAATTAATATGAATATGAATAGTAAAATAAACTTGTTAATTTAGTAGACACGTTACAAACTCGAAAAGTAACATGTAAATTGATTTATATTATAAATAGTGAAACATTTATTTTATTAATATTTGCATTATAGAAAATAATACTGATTAGAAGTAGGACAATGATACGAGCATTTGCACGTTGGTAAAAGGATAGATCACATCTGATGAATCTGACACTCAAAGGAAACGACTATGCTATAAACCAATTTGTTGTACGGTGCTAATTCTTATCAGAATGAATGAAATAATCAACGTGGGTGTTTTCCATTAGTACCTCGTTTATCTCTGAGATAACGAAATTAATTAAAATAATGTTTAAATACTTTGTATTATCCTTTGTAGCTGTACAGAAGGTTGAAATGTTATTCCATAAAACATTAAGTTCATTTGTGATAAATTTTCCTCGTTAAAACCTCGATCAAAGCATACGTCATTCATATTTTTACATCAAGTTGTAGCCAAATAAGCAAAGGTAATCATAATGGCACAAGCTTATGTTACACGGAAAAACATTGTCTAGAATTTTGAATATAACTTTTGGTTTTTCATTTCACACAAAATGCATTTTACCTAATCGTAAAACGAATCTCATCCAGTCCATAATAAATGATAAAATAAAAATCTTGATCGACACAAGTATACTTTATCTGATTTTATTTATGAGAACATCGCATTTTGTAGAAATATTTTTATTCGTGTCCTGAAATTTTTTCACTATGATTCTTAAACCATAATTATTTAATGGGATTGGTTATGATATACTCTTAAGCACAATTGAATTAAATAAGATATTATTTTATTTACTCAAGACTCGAGATAATCTGTTGAGAAAAAAATTTCCTGAGCAAATAAATATCCAACTCGATTTAGAAAAAAAAAATTGGCAATATCCTTATCAATTCGTGGCATGCCCTGAAGCCACATCATATAATGTCGGTACAATGGCGCTTAAATCTCTACAGAAACCAAGGTCCTCTCAAAGAAATTGAGTCTGCCGTCTACACGCAAGAGTAAATCGAAAACTGCTGTTGCTGTTACTGACTTACCAATATATTTGATCCTGAAAGAATCACACGCACTCCTAAATACGTGTCTTTTAAGCTTAAAAAATCTATCTTGGTGAAATATTAGAAATATTTTTTAAAGCATCTTTCAAAAATACATCAATAGTATATCTATTCAGAGGTTTTAATGATATCAGACAGCTTCAAGTTAATCGTTATAATTTGGATAAAAGTTTAATATCAATCTAGATATAATAATTCTTCATATTGGATTCTTTTTTGTTTTTTAGATTATTCTGAAAAAAATTTTATTTTTATTTTTATTAAAACGTCCTCCAAAACAGATGCTCGTGTGAAATATGAAATCTTCAAAAGTGTATTAAAATGACAGTGGTTCTTGTGGGTGAAGCTCTTGTAGCGCTTTAGGCGACTTCAAGAGCCATTATATTAAACACTAGTGTTACAGACTCACCCTTTTTTCTCATATACAGTTGCGTTTTCTTCAAAACGAGTATCCTTGAAAGGTTCTGACACTTTATAAGCTCTCATAAATTATCAAGTGTGCTCATTAGAATTTTTTTTCATGTTTGCGTTAATACTCCAATTGAATAGAAGCTATTTATTTTATTTCAATTTTCATCTGAACATCAGGAGTATTGCTTTGTGATTGTGGAAACTCGATAGAATATTTGAAAAGTTAAATTGATGACACTTTGGCCTCGATTCAGAACATGTAATGTAATAATTGAATGACTACTATACTAGTTGTTGAATATTATTCATGGTCTGCAACCTGTCTTTGTCTAAGTATGAATATATGTTTATTAATTTATTCAATTGATCATCAATCGTGAATGGTGAAATTACTGTCAACGCAATGTGACATTATCAACTGATTTTTTTTTTTATTTTATAGTAATTTTTTGCTTTTAAAATAAAAAATGATATTTATGTTACAACTGTTATACCTCTTCAAGAATTTCAGCAATCTTCAGATAGTTTCTAATTCAGGAACCAATTTTTACCTATTTTTTTTGTCAGAATAAGAGAAAGAAAGAATCCATCTAAAGCCTTAGGCGATCAATCATTGAATCTTCACAAAAAGAATAATCAATCTTAAGATTGGACTGATACCATTATAACTCAGTCTTTGCTCGTCATAAAGAGATGCTCGAAGATCGCATTTGTCGTGCTGCTTTAATTTATTACGCAATGAATCGCGAGGCTCGCCTTCTTGTTTTTAAAATATTACTTGTACATTTACGTGGTGAGTTTGGTCTTTTAACAAAAGACTATAATGCACGCAATGGCACTATGAGCAGCTGCTTTCAACTTTATTGATAATCGATACTTTCGAATCTACAATCGTGTACTCTTGAGTGCGCGAACGCTAAGACACAAGTATTATAGTTTTATTATTTTTATGAGCCAAAGTTGGTGTGCGTATTACCTCACATATTATTGGCGAAAAAAAATCTACAGAAGTTATTCACTTTTCGTTTTAAATGAAGTTTTCGAGACTTCTTTCAATACTAAATGATGAAGCACTTGAACATTATACTGGAAGAATCACTGAAACTCAATAAACTCCGCTTTACAAATGTAAAAAGATTTTATTTCGAAATTAAACGATATTTTTCAGATTTTCAAATTTAATGATATTAAAGAAAAATTAATTCAAAAAATCGAAAAAAGATTTTCGTTTTATAAAAAAATTAAACGATTTTAGAGAATATGGATATAAATTGCCCTTATTCAACCTCGAATGATTACACGAAGATAGCACGGATTTCAATAAAGTGAATGGTAAAATCCAGAGTGAAACAGCTAAGCAATTTAAAATATTTAAATTATTTTAGTACGTAGTTCAAATGGAAATAAAAATAAAATTGTCTGTTAGCTGACTTTTAAACAGGTAGGATAAAATCAAATATGCAGAACTTATTACTGGAACTTTTCCTATATCTAATCCTATTTAAAACAGCTTTGTATACATTTAACTTGATCCAAATAAATTTTGTAGTAAGTTAGCAATAAATATTTGTTGACCATTGACTATGCTATGTTACGTAATATTTTTGTTCGTTAAATTTTTAATCATACGGCTTTTTTTAAATACGTTTACATAAAATACCAAAATCAGAGTAAAAATGAACATTTTGTATTTAACTGTACAATTTCTGTCAAAGTTTTTGTAGAGTCTTACACATTTCTTCCTCAATAAAAAAGGGTTATAGCATTGAATTGTTACTTACCTTAAATGTTTATTAGAATTAAAACGGAAAAGGTATTTCTTTCAAAGGTTTGTACAAGTACCTTCAAAATACATTGTTACCAAAACCAGTTTAGTTTTCGATTAACTCACAAGCATCTGACTTTTTGAATAGTATTCCTATAAGTTTAATTTACGAAAATTAAAATAATTCCAAAATCAAATTGATAATTACCTTTTAACAATTCATATAGGTGTATAAAATCATAAGAATGTTCTTTGAATTGAATATAATAATCTATTACAAATTCAAAGTTAGTGAAAAGATTCGCCAATCACGCCCAAATTCAGTATGGAAATCAGTCGTATTTTCTCTGACTCCTTTATATCGTGAAACGCAAACATGAGATTGAAAAAAAATTCTAATTTACTTTCTTCAATGCGTACACAATTTTCTTCGATCTATTGAATGTATAAGCTTACTTCAGTATGAAAAATTATTAGACTTGATGATAAGTATGTGACAAAAAATTTATTGAGTTAACATTACTGAAACTTTATAACAATAAAAAGTATAATATGATTTAGTAATAATTGAAATTTAAAGTGCATGATTTTAGAAATCAATCATACATTTTACAATATTATATTTAATTTTATTTATAAAATGTATGAAAAACCTTATTTATGAAAGAGTCTTTAACAAAGTCTTGCCTTTAAAGATTCCCGATATTGTTAAAAGCTAAATAAAATTTAAGTTACCAATTAAAAGTTTCCTCTATTTCGAACATAGTTACGAAACCTTAAAAGCTTTCGATTAAAAATTGTATATATTTTACGTATGATATACCGCTAATCGTATCAATAAATGCTTTAATATTATTTTTGAAAAACAAAAAAACTATAATTACTTTGAAGATGCTGATGATCATACATCTGCACTTCTTTATTTCTTAAAATCGAATCTAATCAATAACTCGTTATTTTATTATGTCGGTTGTACACAAAGTTTTTTTTTATTATTCAGTTTAATCTTAATATAGGTGTCGCCACTTTTTGTGCGTCATTTTACTCAAGGATATTTTTTTACTTGTGGAACATTGAAAGTAGTTCACTTCAACGCCATTTTTCATAATATTTCTTCTCAATTTTAAACTTTATCCAATTTTCAATTTAATCGGGAAAAAAATTATTTTGCTGACTTTCAAATGTATTATGAAAACTTTTTAATTCGTAATTGCTATTTGATGTTAATATTCTATCAAAATATTATTTACGTGACAAAACCTTTTATAAAATCGCAAACATGGACGACTACAGATGTGTCCAAGGAATTACCTTACAGATAACGAGAAGCCTTCTAAAAAAAAAATAACATAAAATGTTGTCGCTTCTTTGCTGCAAAACAATCGTGCTTTTGAAAGCTAATGAATTAACTGGCATTTCCACGTTTTGAATTGCAAAGTATAAAGCGCATCAACGATGCGGGAGCGTTTCCCATTTCCGACAAGTTCAATTAAAAATAAAGTCACAGCACGCTCTTTGTAAACGCATTATTTTCGTAACTAGTGTCAATTATCATCACATATAGTTCATTTTAAAATGTAAATTGAAAATAAATGACTGAAAACACCCGCGTTCATAATGAACACTTACATTTAAAAGTAATACGTTATTTGATAGCTTTAGAATGAAAAAAAACACACTGAATAGCAGCATAAATGTAAATAAGCGTAGACGGTTATGCTTTTGCTTCACTCCGCGAGCTCGAAAAAATTGTTCACGCTCCTGAAAAAAAAATTTCATCCGCAGTAAAACAATCTCGATACAGCCAAAAAAATATACGCGTCGAATTTTAATTTAACTGATATTTTTCAAAAGTAAAGCCAGCTGCGTCATTTCGGTATCCAATATAAAAAGGAACGTTGATCGATGATAAAAGAGCGCAGCTACTCGTAAAAATAGTAGTCTCTTGCCGGGGGATTTTTTTTTACTGAAAAAGACAAAATGTCGTGCAGAAAAGATGCTAGATGCAGTAGATAGCAGATGGTGCCGTGCCGATAATGATTAAGATTAGACCATGAGAGGGGGAGGAGCCGAGAAAAAGTTTCGGAAAGACGGATGAAAATTCAAGTGGGCAAAAGGGGGAGCAGTAGAGATAGCTGCTTGGTATAGCTACGATGCTCCATTATACAGGTCACTGGTACATTGTGCGCACGAGACAAGAGGGAGACTATACACAAGCTTATTTAGTGGTGCGCAGGTAGAGAGAGAGAGAGAGAGAGAGAAAGAGAGCCGCGAAAAAGAATCAAAGTACTACGTCGAGACGACGGCGACGACGACGACTAGTGGCGTGAGACGATCAAGCGCAGCACAAAAGAGCGAAGAATGGAAAAGAGAGTCGAGTAGCGCGTGCGTCGCGATCAACGAACGGGCTTGTACCTATTTAGATTGCTCCAGGTCGTCGTTCTACTTGTAACACATAGAGAAAAGTCTTTCGCGCTCGTAGAGCGCTGAGCTTCTGCACAGTCTCCCTCTCTTGCTCATTCTCTCTGTCTATATGTATTAGCTTCCAAAGTCTGCGAGCTTGTGTTGGCATACGAATATTTCATGCAACGAGCTTGCTCTCTCTCTCTCTCTCTCTCTCTCTCTCTCTCTCTCTTTCCTCTCTTTCTTGGTTTATGCTTTATTGCTGGCGCAAGCCCAGTTTGAGTATAATATGGTCTCAATATTTCCTTCAGACACTTGCTCTAAGCTCAAATAGTGTCTTGTTTAAACGAATAATAATAATTTTTTTGACAACATTTAAAAATATTTCTAAATTTCTTGGCCTTCACTAAACAGATGGTTAATCTTGCTTTTTTTCGTCCATTACATATTTAACGAGTTAAAAATCATTAAATGAACTAACTAAACTTTAATAAAATTATCTTAATTATAATTTTTCTATTTAAGCTAATAAAAAGATAATGTGCCGAGGCCAACATACACGCAGAGATTTGTTGGTAATTCAAAATAGTTTCCAAATATGTAACCAAAATTTTCTTACGACGTCTGGTTCCAAATCTCATTTTCGAGCCTAACACTTAGCTTCCTCTACGAGGAAGCAATATTCCAATACAAGATATTGAACCGCTTGACCAATAATAAAAATAGTTTAAATTCTTGATAATCTTTTAGAAAGCTGTGAGAGTCTAAAACATCTGAAAAAATTCAAGGCTGTAAGAATTTTGAAATGCACCTTAATGAATTTTTTCTGAATTAAGCTCAGAATTGACACCAATAAAAAATTGTTTTTGTTATTTAATTCTTTTTATAATACCCCTCTATGCGACTTGAAATGTGTTTTTTTATTTATATCTCTAAGTAAGGTTTTAGATTATTTTTTTTATAAAATAAACGATCTTTAGTATCCCGATGATCATATCACAGTACTCAATTAGCGGCCACTTGTGTATCAGCTCCTAAAAAAGATCTCGATAGTTTCTCGCACAGATGCACAATACAATCCTCTCTATACCTTTTGCAAAGCTGATTTAATTTTCTCGAACTTTTGCAAAGTCGAAGTAGTCCGCCTCTTTAGGTCGTAACCAGATAAGGTCGTAAAGCGACCGACTGGAACCTTCTGTTATTTTTTCGGTTTCTTCCACCACCTCCTACTTTGCCTCTTCCTCATCATCATCATCATCATTATCATCATCGCCAAAATGATCGCAGTGCGAAGTCTTTGAAAGTATCAATATCATTTTTGCCTTTTGCGCGAACCCTACGTCGTCATGCCAAGACTTTCCAAGATCCGCCGATTTCTCTAAAAATCCGTTACTAACGAATACGTTAATAATCATTAAGACCATGCTTTTTAGGAGCTCGTAACCTCTTTTTTCTGGACTTCTGATGAACGCTTAGCACGCAGATGTTAATTTCAATTTTAATTTACTATTTATGCGTTTATAAGCTCTAATGGTTACATCGAAATGACTCACAATGGGGAAAACAAAATTAGACAAATCAGCACCATGATCTAAGAGAAACCCGACCGCGTGCGGGTAAAACTCGCCACGGCCCATCGAAGTGGGATCCGACCCAATTTGATTAGGAAGTTGGCCCATCCAATCTTTGATTAAGGGATAAGATTCACAATAAAATCTAACTCGCTCTTCTTCGATCTCCCAATTGACATTTTCTCGAAAGCTCTTCAATCTTACTAAATTTTGTTGGTTACGATGATCCAAAACTCTATTGGCATCGTTTCCGTTGATTTCCGACATTCTGTGCACTCACACACAACACAAAATAGCTTAAAATTTCAAAATATTGTTTACTATTTTCACTTTTAATCACTTGCTGCAGTTGATAGAATATTTTCTTGTTGTTCACCCAGCGATATTGTACAACTAAGGCAAATGAGTGCTGTAGTCGAACGAGCCACATGGACACTCCTTAATGTAGTAGGTAGCGAGCTATCAGACTTATGGGCTCTCTATTTTCTATCTGTATGTGGGTGGAGGGGATGGCACCGCTGGCATCGACTTTAACAGCTCTTACGGGAAATGATCCAAAAAATGCCAGTGGCTCACTAAACTAAAATTTACCCATAGGAAATAACATGAATTTCTCCGAAATTGGGGACGCCAAAGGTTATACAGATAACCAATAGACTAGAGCGCGCCGGCTAGTCGCAACGCGCAAAGACTCTGCATCTTACAGAGCACCTTACCAGCCAGATACAGTGTCTAATGTAGGGGTATACGAGTACTCGAAAAAACACGAGGGAAGTCGAGTAAAATTCAAAAAATTTTGAACTCGCACACTCCTAAGTACATGATGTACTCGAGCCGATACAAAATTGTCTATTTAGTCAACTGAAACTGTTTCTGAATAAAAATATATATAATAAACTACAGATAAGACAGACGAAATGGCATCATTTTTTTCTAGTAGTTTTTTTTTCCTCTTCGACCTCAAAAATTGAAAGTAGTTGATATATGGCTTAATTTTTTGTAATTTGTTTTTTAAAAAGTTGTAATTGCGAAGGCCTTACATTAATTAAATATTGGTATTTGAAAAACATCATTCTTCAAATGCGTTGCTTGAAGCTATAACTTAACATTATTGAATAGAAAAAACACTATAAGATATATTTGTTAATTTCCTTTCGTTTATTATTCTTTTCGTTTATTATTATTGCTTCCTCATAGAGGAAGTTATGTGATAGGCTTGAAAATGAGATTTGGAACCAGATGTCGTAGGACAATTTGGTTTACATATTTGGAAACTACATTGAAATAGTGATGATCAAAATTCCAAAAATAAAATACGAATTTTCTCTTTAATAACCAAACCCTTTCATTAAAATAATTTTTTTTTGAGGAAGCTCTTTGCCAATAAATTGGCAGCGGTTTTTATTTTTGTTATAATTATAGTAATTATCAATTTGTGTATTTAGTTTAATAAATTCAAATGTGAGACAAAGATAATACTGGGAGACAACAAAGCTAACTATCGAAGTAATCGAATGTGGTTTTCACACAAGAGCTTCTGATATACGAATTATCATTTCTACATCGAGATTTAATCGTGAAAACCCAAAAATTCATAAAATCGCACATTGTAAAAATGAAAACTCTGCAACGGCCTTGCAAGTGTAATTTTCGCGCAAGTCGATATACAGCAAGAGATAACAGTACTGCGCGCAGAGGCGCCTGAAGTTCCAGGGGCGATCGACAAAGCTTTCAAGCTAGAATATTCCGTAGGGATTCGGCACTCCATTCTTGTAAGACATTGGACCATTATGTATGCATAAAATACTGACACAGTGGGTATTTGCTTTGATTTATAAGCTAATTATGCGCACGTACATCGCTAAACAATTCGCTCCATTCCATGTACGTGTACGGAGGCTCGAAGCATGAGCTCAAAACTATCGTCAAGCTATCGCACCCACTCTATAATAAGTCTAGTTGTCTGAGATATCTATCTACATCATCATCAAACTTATCAATGACAAGACATCGAACAAATACCCTAAATTTGCACAACCAACAACCATTAGACATTTTTCGAAATGCACACTGCGTCGAAGAATGATCTCACACACGATTCTATTGGGTAAATTTTAGAGCAAAAAGTTTAGAAACTAATGCGTGGAGTATCAGGATTTCTAATAATATACGTTTAGAGGTCATTTTTCATTTTTAAACTATTCGAATTTATTTCGTGAGTGAGCGTTATAAAAACTTTGCCACGAAACGTTTCAAAAGCGAATCATTTTCGGTGTAAGAAAAGAAAATTCAAAAGTATCTAAGAGTTGGAATAGGTATACAACTTTCCAAGTATCATCGTTTTTAGAATTTTGTCACAATTCAGAAATAACATTTTTCTCGCGAGAGTCAAGCCAACTCGTTTATCGTGTTTTCTTTGCTTTATTTATATGCATACATATCGTGTATAGAACTCGGATTTAAAAGTTACAACAGCTGTGCGAACTTGCAGGTGCACACACGCGTAATGATTTACGATCTCGATTCCTTTTTTTTCTTTTTTTATTGATTTTTTTTCATCGGTGTACGTGTATCGTCCTCTTTTGCGAGGTGTTTTTCATTGAATCGGGCGGAACGCCTCTATGGAAAGAGAGAGAGAGAGAGAGAGAGAGGCGAAGAGAAACTGATTTGAAGTGTTCGGAAGTAAACCGACTGCAGCGTACATGATATATAATTGAGTTATGTGTGTTTCGCGGAAAAAGCACTATATGCGAGAGGGGGAAATTGATGCAGTTGCGTGAGTCATTCATTTGGCTTTTCCCCCTTTTCTGCCATGCTCCTCTGTCTGTCACTTTTCCGAGTTATATTTACAATATATGCGTGCTGTATGCCATACAAGTTGTGTGCGTTTGCTATACAGCGCTTATACACATATAGCACGCGGGGCTAGTTAAATGTTGACGCTAGAGCAGAGCCAAGTTGAAACCGCATTCACACTTTTATGCACGTCGTTAATTTATATATAGTTGGCGTACATGTGCAGGCGCGATTTGTATTTGTATAGTGTAAGTGCGTACACACATAGGTTGTAGCCGAGTGAAAACACAGATGAAAAGGTGGTTAAGCAAGTTTACAAATTGTGTGCGCGCGGCGTGAATATATACATTGGACATGGTCGCGATATGGCAAGTTTGCTCACGATGAAAGGGTTTCTCGGTCGCAGGTGCAATTTTCCACACGCACGCGGCAGCCCACGACTATCATCCACTGATGTATACATCAAAGTTGAACGGTAATTGTTCGTACGTCCGTTTTCTGTATGTGCTCCTCAGAGGGGAGGGTTGCGGCATAATATGTAGGAGGCGTAATCCTATCCTCGGCACATAACATCGACTGCGAACGCAGCTCGTAGAGCTGTCGAGGCACGAGCTTTTTTCGCGAGCGCAGCAACGGCAGCTGCGTCGTGCGTGACCACAATAAACCGCAGGTACCACCGCCGCCGGAGCTATAACGACGATAGTTACGCAGTGCATCAAGGACGACGCGCGTTTGGCAGTGCGCGGCTACGTATCACTGCGCCATGGACATCGCCGAGCGAGCGACGTCCTCCTCGCTGTAGTCTCTCTCTCTTGTCGTCTTATATACACGATTCGCATGTGCTACATGGCTATAGCTGCTGCTGCTGCTGCTGCTGCTGCTGAGCCACAACTAGGTCAAACGGGGAATCACCACCCTCCGACGTAGAGTTTACGGCGTACACGCGCCTCGCATGTGCACCTTGTTGTGTGTGTGTGTGCAGCCGCTGTAGGAGCGTATTGTGGCTACATGCGACTGAGTGGGTGTGTGTACGCAGCTGCAATTATACGAGTAGCATGAGGCATCGCGCTAGAGAGTGCGCCTGACACACCAGGAGCTTTGCGAGATACAGAGCTCCCGTGCACGTTGCCATCCGCGCTTAGTCTTTCTCTCTCTCCAAGCTAGACGTTATTTCACTTTTCATTAAGCTTTTGTGCATACATACACGTATGATACCTCGAATAGCTGCACATACCCACACAAAGTCGTATACATATATGTATAATTAAATGTATCATGATTATGTACTTACGCGCTCGTGCTCGGCAACAAAACTGTCTTTTGCTGTTTGTTGGCCCATTCGCTCTTTGCTGCTGCTGCTTCTGCTGCTGCATGAGACGCAACGCGTGCAACAGTCCCCCCGTTGAAAATACCTTAATCCGAACTTTGCTGCTTTGCGTATTATGCTACTCTTACTTTGCCGGGCGCGCCGTCGCGTCCTTGCTCCGTGCTGATTATTTTCAACTTGTACCTCGAGCTAATTATTTTCTTCGCGAGTTTTATGCAAATAATTCATCCGCCTTTCTCCATTGTATCCATGTTTCTCTTGTTTCGAGTCTCGTGCTATTTGGTACGTTAAAAAACACACGTCCACACACATACTCGTGCTGTGAGGTCTTTCGAGCTTCTCGCTGAAATATTACATTGCACAAGAATGCAAAAAAAATATTATGCTCTACTCTTACCGTATGAAAAATATTTCAGCAATTTTCCTACATATTCTCGTACGAACGTTTTCAACATACTTTTGAAATGAGATGCGTTCGTGTAACATTTTATTTTCCTTCAGCGATATAACCGGATTTCTTATTTCGAATTATTGTTTTATCGTAACGCTCAATTTTCATATTTCAGTATACGCTACTAATGACGAAATTAACGAATTCCTCGAACTCTAATATTATATATGAATTACAACTGATTGCAAAGCGTGCGAAAATTAAACTGTAATGAGATGGAATAACTTTGCATAATTCAACGGGAAAACAAAAATGTTTGCCCGATGTATCATCGGCGTGCGCTGTAAGCACGCTGAAATTTAATTAGCGTGTTTTTAGCTGACATCATTTGCTTCGAAAATACGCTTCAGCCTCCTTTTTTTCAAATTAACTCTGCGCGGGAATTGACGAGACAGGAAATTTTAGTGAGTACAGAATACTACCCTCCTCCAATATAATACTGATATCCATTTGATGTATCACTGTAGTTGTATTAAGAACACGCATAAAATGAAAAATTAAAGTATTCGAACTAAATTTAACGATTTATAATATGTTAGCGTCAAAAATCAAATTTTTCTAAATCCATTTTTGATCAACGCTTAGAACAATCAATATGACTTGAACCCATCGGTTTTATTTTTAAGAAATAAACTAATACCGGTCGAGGCTTCAATTAGAAATTAATGAAACGTTAAGATATCATAAATAAAATTAACTTTCCAAAAAGCAATATATATTCTTAGAAATCAGCCTCTCACTAACATAGAATCACAGCAGTAAACAATTAAATTTTCATGCTTTAAAATTACAAACTTAAATTCGTTATAGCGCTATTTTTAATTATAGTAAATGAACTCGCCTTTCCTTCCAACTCAAAGCTTTAATTTTGTAAAAATATTTTATATGTACTACATCTAAATATTAAAACATCTTCTCTCAATGATAATCCAAAAGCAAATGAATGATGAGCTCATTACATTTGGCCAACTATTCCATTAAAAGCTTTATTAAATCCCTTATTGTTATCAAAATTGAGGATTAAAATTTTTGAAAATAAATTAAGTTTCTTAAAATATTGTATGAAACTATGAAAATGTTCTCATTTTTATTTGACATATTTTGAAGCCATTATACATCGAATAAAATCTTAAGGATATATACTTTTTCATTTACAGCACCTGAAAGAGCGGATAATGATGGGACGTTTTCCGCTCAAAAGGCGACTAAGTTTGCAACCATCATCCGTGAGAAACAATCCAGATGATGATCACAGACATTCTAGGTGAGCTCGACATAAACAGTTTCATACGTTTTTTTTTCGAAAATCATTTTTTAAAATTTAGAAACTATAAAAGATATAAAAACTATATTAACGCCGTTGCTGTTGAATAGACACAATCTTATTTTTTTTGGTTTTTTAAAAAGCTATTTAGTAGAAAAACCAGAAAACATGTTTGGAAATATTTACCATTGCACAGACGGTGATGCTCCTTTCATTTAGTTTTTATAGTTTAAAAATTTGAACGAGTCAAGATTGATCTTACTCTTGACTGTCAAGCAGTTCAAACAACGACGTTTCCATTCAGATTACGATCAATTCATAAAGAGCAAATTAAATTAATGAAGCAGATACTCGATCTCAAACTAATTTTGATACTCACAAGTTAAACCAAAATAAACTCATTGCCAATTTATTAACATTTTATTGGTTTCTGAACACTATTATAAGATTCTACGAAGTGCAGAATTTATCGACTTAAACGTATTAATGGTATTCAAGTGTTTTGAGTTTATAGTTATATATAAGTGAATCTAAGATTGATTTTATCAAACGAAAGAAAATATAAGCCCATGAAATATATAGTATATACGTAGGTATCATCGAATGCGAATGTGAGCTAATATGTTTCGAATGGTTTTTTATGAATCAACACAAATGAGGTTTGCAATCTTAAGATACGCAGACGAAACGTATACACATTTAATATATTTTAATAAAATATATTAAAAGTCATATTTCAAGTCTTAGGCAGATATGAAAGAACTCTTAAAATAAGCGTGTTGTTATTTTTCTATTCTCATATTTTCCGATGCGTATAAGCGAGGAAAGAAATTAAATTTATCGAACTTCCAAGTCGTCAGAAACTTTCATTATAATGACGTAGCATTTCAAGTTCACTCGTTAGCCTTTAGTTCAACAAAAAAAACAATATCTATCGGATAAGCAGTGATCCCTTGGAACAGTGGGCCAATCAATAAATAGCATACAATTTTATTAATTTTAGAAATATCGGGTACAATAAAAAATAAACTATTAACTTGTGCTTACAGTAGGAGTAGTCAACGTGGCGAATCAGCAGCAAACGGTGGAAAGCCAATCAAAGTGATAGTACTGGGACTCGCAAAAGTTGGCAAAACCGCATTGATCTATCAATTTCTGTACAATCAAATTCCAGACAAATACAAAGCAACCGTCGACGACACGCACAAGGCTACATTCAACGCGGCGAAGGATAAAAAAATTGCCTTTGAAATTCTCGACACATCTGGCTCCCTCGAATTTCCAGCAATGCTTGATCTCTCCATCAAGCAGTATGATGTTTTCGTCCTGGTCTACGACGCTAGCGAGCCGAGCACATTTAAAAAAGTCAAAGAGCTTCGTGAGCAAATTATGCGCACCAAAGATAAAGCTCCAATTGTCGTTGTGGCCAACAAAATAGATATTTGTGAAGATAAAGAAAAGGTTTGTGTATAGATGTTTTTTATCTCATTTTACTAAAAATAATATCATGTTTTGTTGAGATTTTATTCTTGTTTATACTTATTGATTATAATGAGAAAAACGCGTCTTGTGAAAATATAATGTTTTTAATCATGATTCAGTGATTTAGTTTATCGATTCATTCGGTATTTTAATTTGTTTGAGGATCGTCTCGCAAAGCATGGTAAACATATTATATAAACTTATAAATTATAAGGGTTAGTTAACTTGGATAACATTATGAATCGACCAATTATTAATTTTTTTTAACTATTCATTATAAATTCATTCAGAATTTTAATTATATTAATTAGATACAAAAACAACTTTTTTTTTACTATTGATATTTAATACAATTTACGAATTAAAAATATAATCAATCCAATATACCGTAAAACGAATAAAGTTTTAATGTTCAAGAAATACTTCAGAAACATATTATCCATGAACTAATTGTATAAAAAGTTAAATTTCAACTTCTGCCAAGTATTGATTCTATTGATTGTAGTAGATTGTAAGATCTAAGTATTGATTGATTTAAAAATATATTTACAGGAGGAAATAAAAGAAAATGAAAATATCGTTACAAAAGAGTGGGGCCATGGTTTTGTAAATACTTCGGCAAAGGAGAACAAGAATACCTGGAATGTATTCCAGGAATTATTGAAGCAAGCCAACATCGAATATGATCTACGGCCAGCCTTGAATAAGCGACGTCAGTCATTGCCACCCCCTCAACATAATTCGCGAACGAGTATAGCTCAAGTCTCTCTAACGCAAGCTCAGCTGCAGCACCTCGAAAAAATTCGCGAAAATTCTGATAGAGGCGCCGACAAAGGTCGTAATTCGTGTAGTGTTTCGTAAAGTTTTTCAAATCGAAATGAAAATCTTCATCCTCGATCCAATTGAATGTTACCCATGCAAGAGTAACTTTTTACAGATAATGCAATCATGCTTCGTTTTATGGACTTCATCGGCATGTTAACCATTAATCTCATTTAAACTTTACCTATTTCTAAACAATTGAACATTTTATCTGAATGATATCGACGAATGTGTAACTCTTCAGATACAATATTTATCTTAAAATCGCAGGTAACCAGTCGACAACGTCTCTTTTGGAACGTTCATCAGTATTTTGTTAAAATTAGGCGTACAAAATTACATATAATCGAATTTCATTGATAAATAAATACCTATTCTTTTTTTTTATATCATAATAACTGTATTATTTGAATGAATTTTGATTTATAACTAGAATAAATTGACGAATCATTTTCATTTTTAAACTGAATTTATTTCGATTCACAAGAAAATTACATTAAAATTATGGCATTTTGATTGAATTATGTTTGATTGAATCACCTATGTCATATTATTGGATTGAAATAATGAAAGAAAAAGAAAGCTTAAAACTTAAGTCTTAAAAAAAAATCCGATGTATAAAAGTATGATGATAGCAAGTCATGAAAATTAGGATTTTAATAGTAATTTCACGTTTCGATAAATAAATTTTTCAAATAATAATAAATAAATATATGTATTATTTTATTTAACGAATAATTTTATGATTATTAGTTTGATTTCTCGATAAAATATAAAATATCTCGATAAATTCGATAAAATATTTGTTCAAAAAAGACTTTATGATATCCTTTGCGCGTTGCACTATTTTTACTTATTCTAAAAAAATCCATAAAATATTTCGTTATTCATTTTTATTCATTCCAACCCAATTGACCCTTTGAACCAAAATATTCAATATACGCGATATAAGAAACACAATATATATTTAATAAAAAATAAAAATTGTTTTTTAATAGAGCGATTACTAACTTAAAATGTTATAGAATTGATTCTAGACACAGTAATGTTCCTTTTAAAATCAAAATCATATTTAAATTCATCTAAAAGTAATATTTTTAACGAAATTTGTGATTCTTCATCGACATTTCGTAATTAATCATTCGATGATACAATTCAATAAAATAAAATATTTCTTATGCTCAATAACTCTTTTTCATTTAATATGAAGATACAATTAAACATTTATGTGTAATTCGAGTATATTGCGTGTTTTCAATAGTTGAATTAAATTGAAAACAAACAAAAAATTGAGAAATTATTGCAATAAATTGAGAACAATTTTACTGATAATGAAACTTTTTTTCGTAAAAACATACTTAAAAGACTTAAGTATAAATACTGCAACAAATAACAAGAAAAAAAATGACCAAAACATTGATTAGAATTAATAATAAACTATTCAATTATTCTATTAAGAAAATAATTCTATTAAAATCAAGGAACGCTCTTCATAGTGTCAGAACTACAGTAATACGTTCTTCTCGTGTACATCACAATTTTGTCGCTAATTATTTTTATAAATACAATATTATTTCATAAAATCGAAATTTGAAAAATACATAATCAAAATGAATGTTAAACTTATTCAAAATAAATGTTTAAGTTATCCTCTTAGGAAATGGTTTTAGGGCTATGAATAAAATAATTTTGAAATTAAAGATACTAATTAAATCATGTCCTAATAAATTGCTTCATAATGTTGAAAATATTTAAAACAATTAAATAAAAATTAAACGATTTTCTTACTGATATGATAATACAAATAACATATTTTTTAGTAAAACGGAGTCTTTCCATAACGTTTTCAATGTACTGTCGGCTGTAAAAAACATTTTTAACCTATTAAAAAATAAAAACATGCAAAAAGCTTGATAATAACATTTAAATCAAACCATTTAAAAAGATACCACAATCAAGCTAAAATGATTATTTTTAAACCTATTTTTTTAAGATTCCCACTGATTATTTCTTATTTTGTTTTCTAGTCATTCAAATAGCATTATAGAAAATATTAAGTGGGAAACACATAAAACGTGTTTGAAAATTTCCATTTTAGCCTAGGGTCGGTACTTTCTTAATACTGATTAGTAAGTAGAAATTAAAAAATTATTTAATCAAAGGTAGTTAATATATGGATTTCAAATAAAACTGTAAATAAAAACACTTCAAAACTCTAAGACTATCGAATGATCTCACAAAAATGAAAAAGAAGCTGGACTTCTTCAAGTGTCTTCAATAATAACTAATTCATATTTTTTCATGAAGATATTCACTTACACTTTGATCACCTTCATTGAATTTTATATAAAAGGTATGGATTTATGTCAGACCAGTTTACATCTTGAAATGCAATTTCTTGAATTTTTCGTGAAAAACGTATGTATGATACATTTTCGAGTTGCAGTAGTTGATGTGATAACGAATTAATTTTACCTTTCCGACAAAAACCTCATTTAAAAATTGTTGTATAATGTATATAGTATAAGTACTAAAAATTCATATATAATAGCGTCAACTTGGTACAATTTTTCTGATACTCAAAATTGTTCCATACATCTAGAAATAATTAATAAAGCTTAATGGCAACTCAATCATTTGCATGTGCTAAAATAAATAAATCTATACAAATGAAATTAATTTATAACTCTATCAGCAAAACTATTGAGCTATCAATAATTTTCAATCTAATCCAAAGATTCTGTAACTCAAACATTAAAAGTCAATACAATGATCTAAGATGGTGTCCGAAAATATATAAATTAAATTATAAATCTTCAGGTAACATTAAGTGATTCGATAAGATATCAATTATTCATGCTTTATTAGCAGATGTAATTGTTATAATAATTAAACATTTTCTTGATGCTAAAGTTACATCGAAGTGCAATAAACTTCTTACGATCAACTACTAGTTACCTGGATGTATGGTTTTTATCACTATCGTTAATTTCTGACAACTTTATTCAATTCCTATAAATAATATATCTTGAAATTTTCGAAAATTGATCAAGGTTTTTTGGATTCATTGAGAACACTACATGTAAAACTACTTGAAGGTTTATGTTGCGCCTAATTTGATTCGAAAATCATGTATGTAAATAATCTGTATTCGATGATCGCAATAGACATTTTTTAGTCAAGCTCCAGTTTGTAATAATTATTTCACGTTTAAATCATAAAACTCATTAATTTAAGCAATATATATACAAATAAGTCATACAGAAATGATGTCGGTATTATGAAATACGATTCTGTAGAATTATTATGAATTGACGACGCAAATCGTATATATTTTTATATTTATTATTAACGATATTAGTTTTGTTAAAATAAAATTAAACTTGATTTATCCAATGTATCCGAAGTTATTTTAGTATTCAGTTATACTTTACAGTAAGCAAAAGAATAATTGTCGAATTCTATATAGCAAGTAATGATAAAATTTAAATTTACATGGTTAGTTTTATCGACACCAATAAATGTGAAAACAGATATTTAAAATATACAAATTGATAAATTGAAGTGTACATTGTTCATTACTGCAATATTCGAATCTTACCAATACTAAATTAATAGTATCGGTAAGGGGTCTGCCTCTATCTTCGGTCCCAGTCAAGCCCTGTTTTCACTGAAATTTCAATTAACTTGTTATGTCAAATTGGATCTTGATATTGCTATTTGAATGATATGTATCTGTTGATGTTGTTCGGTTTATTCAGATAATTTAAAAAAAAAATTTTTTTGCAACTATGTCGTTAATATTGAACCAGTTATACGGATATGATCAAAAATAGAGACAGACCCCTATATATTACATTATAAGCAAAGCACAAATCACATATATATAATATATAAATAATTAAAGTACAACAATATTGTACTTCATTATCGTCAATAGAGATTTGTATATTATGATCAGGAAAAATAGCGTGGACGTTTTTATTGATAATTTTCCTTTTAAATCATATTGAAGTTGTGAGAATAATAATAACTTCTTTTGTAAATAAAAAGTTAAGTAATCATTAAATGTATAAATCATTTATTTCAAGTCCTCAAATTCATTCTGTAGTATCAAAAAGTACGATGATACATAAGTAATGTACATATTTCTTTTTAAAACAGAGAATGTAATCGATCTATGCTTTCCTTCCTTTGCTTAGCAAACTTCTATAATGAGTAATCCACTATTATTTATGCGACATTGTTAACCTGTTACTCATATCTTTCGCTTGTTGTTTGTGTACACATACACTGCTCGTCAATCATTTTTGCCACACTGAGCGTAAAATTATTAAACTTGAAAGTTACGTAGTTCCATGATTGAATAAAAATTTGTAAAAAAACCATTCGAAAGATCTTCAAAATTACTTTCTAGCTACATAAATCATTTTATGATTTATTTCATCATTTATCAAATGTTAGTTACACTCCACGAGTCGATAATTTTATCCTAAACGGCGTAACTTTGAAATTGAATAATTTTTCTCTCAGTTATTGACGCAAAAGTGATTGACGGGCAGTGTATATACGTAGTATAGTATATAGCCATTCGGAGCACGACACGCGCTCCTCGATTCAATGAAGATCAAAGGATGAAAACTGCCCCTGAACCCTTAATCACTGCTCGGTGGATGGGGGATGTATGGACTAGGCAGATGAAGATGCAAGCGTTATGCTTTTATAGGGGCGCCCACCGAAGTAATGTCTAACGACGATTTTCTCATATATGCTATGGCGACGCAGCTGCATGTAAGTCGTGTATTTCTTAAAAAATGCAGCTGAGCGACATAGGCCGAGTCAGTCGAGCAGATGTAATGCGTTCCTAAGTATTAGTTGAGTATTTTGTACATTTCGAGGCTCACAATTGTGTCGGGTGAATCGTCGCGTCACAAGCGCGAGGGAGTTTCGAGTCATCGGTCGCTCGTTCAACATCCTCCTGCAGCTAGAATGTATCCCAAAATCTGCGCCGCTACCTCGCTTATCCTAATCGCTGTATTGTTCATTAATTCACGTTGACTTTTTTTTAACATCCCTACATCTTATTATTCATTTCTGTTTCATTAATTGTGAAAACGAGATTATTGATATATTTGTTTGTTCTCTTTCTTTTTCAATATTTTGATGTTGCTTCGACTACAGTGAATAGTTTGAAATGCTATTCCTGCTTATCAATCAACAATGGCGACTGCTTCACCAATCCGACCCAAAGCAAATTCATAACCGAGTGTAATCCAAGCTCGGTGAAAAAGCGAATGGCCGACGTTAACGCATGTCCACGTTGCTTGAAAGCTTGATGGAGGATCTCAATAAGAACATCATTTGTTTTTTTGTCTCGGAGGATTCGTATCGACGAGTGCAAATTTCTAATCCTTCGCGTATTCGATTACTATATCGAAAATGTAAACTAACCCACCGACGCGCAACAATAAATTTTTCCAGATTCCATCGACCTCAGGTGGGAGTGTGGCAAAATCGTCTCTAGTAAGTATATGATATCGATTAAGTTATCTTCATAATTTTCTCTCTCTTTCTCTCTATGTTTTTTAAATTACATTTATTTTCTCTTTGCCCTCCTATACGCGCATTCTTTATTGCTGCACTCAAACAAATACGCAGAGCCTATGGGACAATTGACGATCGTACGGTCGTGCGCCCCATCAAGTTGCCCTGTTCAGCCGAGCCGGATATCCGCTGCTACCGCTGCAACAAGGAATTGTGCAACTCCGCCGAAAGCGCGAGCCTCACCATGAGAATGTTTGCTGTACTCGGCGTCGTCAGCGTCTATATAACCAAGTGAAAGAAGATATTGTGTACTCATTAAACTTTTGTAATCATAAAAAAAAATTAACAGCGCGACAAGAGTTCGGTTGTATTTTTTGTTATACTACCCCGAAATTTCGAAATTCAAAATATCTTAGGCTTGTAGTTTTTCTTTAGCATAGAGGGTAAAACTAGAGAAAAAGGACACGTCCACCACTGAGGTAATACGTTGATTGCACATATAATAGGTGTTCAAAACTATTATAGGCTTTTAAATTTTAAAAAAGTTTCAGAATCTATGAGGGATCTGCTGTAACGCTCTTATTTTTAAAGAAACCCACTGAGAAAAAATTAAAAATGATTCTTTTAGTTTAGCTTTAGTGTGCTTTCCATTAAATGTTGAAACTTTAGAGGATGTCAAATTTTAGCCCCGTTATCCCACTAAACTTGAAAGATTCTAAAGCTAATTAAAAACATCAAATCTTTGAAAGCACCAGGTTATAAATGAGTTACCACTCATGACAGTTGTGTTCGTAAAAATGATTTGTAACGCATCGCTAAGATCATGCTATTTCCTAGTACTATTGAATATTGAAAGAGGAAGGACTCGTATCAGTATACAGACCTATAAATCCCTTTTTCTTGTACTTTCTAAGATTTTTGAAAAAATAATTCTGTCAGGAATCAATCCAATAATTTAGAGGAAGGAGCTCATTCCCAACCAACAATTCAGACCAATCGCTCCACTGTTGAACAAGTTAACCATATTCATATCCTGGTTCGAAATTCGCTCGAGAATAAGCTCTACTGGTCGGCAGTTTCACAAGCCTTCTATGTGGCTCGAGGGCCTGTTGTATGTTCAAAATTAAAAACAATTTTCTAATGTTAATGTTTTATATAGAGTAAAAGTAAACGCAGCAACTTCGGACCTACATTGTCACAAAGCAGCATACTTGGTCCTACTCTTTTTCGTGAATTTTTTAAGATCTGTAAATTTATAAAACTAAAGGCTTGAAGTTGAAATAAAATCATGTTAGCGACGTTTTCGTAACGTTGCCGAGAAGTGGTGTTACGCAACGAATGTTCACGTTAAAAACTCAGTAAAAGTTGAGGAAATGTAGCCGCAACCTTATAGACAAAACAAACAACGCGTACGGCTTTCGTGACAATACTTTTATATCAATAGGGATATTTTAAGCGTTGCGGAAACGTTGTGACAACATTCCCCACACGGAATCATAAAAAGTTTCATGGTTGCGGCAACGTTGCTGCAACTTTCCATGCTATCATAGGACCGTACTTGATTTTATACACACCCTATAATCCAGTTTCTCAAAATATCTTCACTGCTACATACATTCAAGACTACTACTATGCCTTCAAGCAGACAAGTTACAAAATTGACTTAGAAAATGGCAAAAATGAACGAGAGCAAATTGTTGCATACACGGAGAGAGAGCCAATAGTAAAAATTGCTATGTTTGCTCGAAAAGGTCCGCACATGATGGTTATATGTTGTATAAAATGTAGCAATCTTTACTAATTACTATACACTTGTAACAATTTTTGAAATGGAATATAATAAAAATCAACATTACACTGTAAAAAATCTTCGGGATAAATCCAGCAATACTGGACAGGTGCAGAAAAAAATATTTCGCTGCCACGGAAAAATTATTGGGCTATATTTTACAAATAGATACCAGGCTAAAGGTCTTTGAACACCTAAGAAGAGTCAGCGAAAGGCCATCGATAACGATCGGAACCTTCTCTAGAAGCATCTCCATCACTGATGGGTCCAGATGCAGTTGAATGAAGTTGCATGCCAACTTCGTAGGCGCCATCCTCCTGTACGATGCCCATATCTAGAGCGACGTGACCGAGACGCCGTCCTACATACTCCAAGCGGAGTCGATCCATAGACGAGCCTGCCTGCGCGTTATCATCGGCCACCCACGCGTGTCATACGAAACGACTAATACATCCTTGCAAGCATGCCACCCCTGGCTCTACCCGCAAATGAGTGCGTCCGGCTCTACCAATGATGCTGCGTGAGGACTACTATAACTGTTATTATGCTCTAACTAATTTGGAACAAAAAGTTTTCATCAGAATTTTTTGTCTACGAAACCTATCACTATTGATTTATCTTTTCTGAAAAAAATTACTTTGAAATTGCAGCCATTGAAACAAATAGTTTTAAATTTAGTGACAGGAAATAAAATTAATTATTCCATGCATACAAATAAAGAATTTTATCTTATAACTAATTTCAATTCAAGTATACATTCGAAGTATACAACAACACTATGTCAACATCAAGATACTTTTTTTTATTAAAATTGTCTAATTACCTCAAAAAAGGTATTTACGGGTCAAAAAACATTAATTTTCAAATTTTTTTATAAAAAATTGTTGAAACAACTTACTGATCATCAGTCAGTATCATCATCAATTAAGCGTTCAGCACCATACAAATTTTTGTTCAGCATCAAATTTTTCGTGGAAAAACATAAAAAAAATTCGACGAGTGTAATTTCTCGACCCCCTCCCGTTTTCTACGTTAGTTGGCTCAATGTTGAGATCGAGCTTTATAGGAAGGTACCTATAGTGCCTCGCTCACCGGTTCATATATAAAAGTACAGGGGCCGCTCGTGCGCATAAGATATGCGTCAATATATTGTCATGCCAACAGCGCTATGGCAATGTATACCAAATATGATGCCAATAAAAACTTACTAAACTAAAAAAAAAACTAAAACGTCAATATAATGACAATTTTATACGGGCTATAGCATAAGAAGAGCCTCTATTTCGCTTTGTGTATTGTAACATGCATAACAATGCTCGTCATTTGTACCTATTCATCACCCACTTTTTAATGATATGTTTTTTCAAGGGGGCGTTATTATTTTTTTTTTTTTTTTACAAATGAATTATCTATACAATAATTATAACCATAATAGCTGTCTTTATAGATAGTCAAGCGGCAGGACAAACCGAGTTGTGAATTAAAATTGATTTAAATTTTTACAACCCTCATTTACAAACTTGATTTAAATCTTGTCAACGATTAAAATGTTCTTTCCAGCAGTTGCGCAGTTCTGCTGGCCTGCAACAATATTTGTCAGCTGCTAACAATATGCGTCTGCTGCGCAGTGCATTCCACTTCCATAATTCAGTACTTACTCACATCTCACCGAATGAAACACATCAGACGTATATAACTGACAGTAGTGTAGTGTATAGTTTACCGGCCGCTATACAGCGACTACTCATTTAATTAATGAAAATTCGACAAAAATGTTTTACTATCTAAAACACCCCTGATCATGCTCGTTACTAATTGAAATCATTGTGTAAACGATGCTCATTAGTTAAGGCCTCCCAACTTTGATTGTTTAGTAACGTAAATTGCGCTGAAATCTGCTACGACAATGCGGCTGTTATATATTGTCTGGCAATTGCTCCTGTTACAATTGTCACAACTACGCCTATTTGATGCAACGACTGAAGACCCATTGGGTAAAATTATATTTGCTAATGTTGTAAGTACCCCTACTATTTTATTGTATTTTGAGTATTAATTTTTTCAATTCACCTCCAATGCATTTAATCATTTCAAAATTAATTTTCTTGAATTGTTATTCAATTAAATTTTCAAAACTCACTGATAAGATAAGCAAACCTTGTAACTGTGAATAATTTTTACACTTATAATGGTCATGAATGCATATCATATCCAATTTCAATAAGAATCTGAATATGAGTGTCTCATTTCAATGACATTGTACTTTCATTCCAAGCATATGTCAACAATTCATATACGATTTAATCTTTGTTATTATAACGATATTACATCCAAGCTCATCAAAAATTCAAAATTATGATAATATTTGTATTTCCTGTTTTAGCTTTTCAGGCATGGCGATAGGACACCTATAGATCCTTATCCTAATGATCCGTATAAAAATGAAAGTTCTTGGCCTGTACCATTTGGTCAACTAACAAATGTTTGTATATTTTCATATTATTATTCAATCTTAAATATTGCTTTTTGATTATATCAAAATTATGACAGTGAATGCACTGGCTTTTTTATAAAATTTACATATTGGATAGTCAATGTTTTTTAGGGAAAATTCCAATTTAATAAAAAGTTACCAAAAATTATATTTTTATTTATTTTATTCATTTTTTTACAGACTGGAAAACATCAGCATTTTCTTCTAGGTCAATGGCTTCGTAAGCGGTATGCTGATTTACTACCTGAAAAGTATTCTCCATATGAGATATACATAAGGAGCACAGATGTTGATAGAACCTTGATGTCAGCCGAAGCTAATTTAGCTGGGCTCTATCCACCTATTGATAATGAAAAGTGGGATTTACAACAGTGGATGCCAATTCCAGTTCATACGGCTCCAGAATCTGAAGATAGTCTTTTGGCAGGAAAAAAATTTTGTGATAAGTATTCAATTGAGTTACAAAAGGTTTTAAATTCCCCAGAAATAAAAAAAATTGAAGAGAATAATGCAGAGCTTTTTGCTTACTTGAGTGAAAAAACCGGAAAGAAAATATCTACTTTGGAAACTGTGAATTATTTATACAGTGTTTTATACATTGAGGTAATTATTTTTTGAGGATCTAAATATTAATTTTTTATTGAATAAAATTTTTTTTGAAACTGTTATGTTTTAGAGTCTATATAAAAAAAAATTGCCTGAATGGACTTCAAATGTGTATCCTGAATTGTTAAAGCCTCTGGCCGAATTAAGCTTTACAACTCAAGCTTATAATAAAATACTTCAAAGATTCAAATCAGGTTCGTGAACTGTTCAAAATAATTTTTGATTTACAAATTATTTTATTACCAATGTCATCTTTACATCAGGGCCTTTATTAAAAGAAATGATCAATCACATGGTGCTAAAATCCAAAAATGCTTTAACACCTGATAGAAAAGTATGGGTTTACAGTGCTCATGATGATACAGTTGCAAATTTAATGATGACTCTAAATGTATTTGAACCGCATTGCCCACCATATGCTGCTACATTACTTGTGGAATTGAGACTTCATCCAATCGTTGGTCATGCTGTTACCGTAAGACATTTAAATATCTTTTATTAAAAATAATTAATCTCTATTGTAAGGACAAAAAATGATGTTTTACAGGTATCTTACAGAAATTCTTCAGATGAACCCACTTTATTAACAATTCCTGGATGTTCTACAATTTGTCCTTTAGCGCAATTTATCAGACTCACAAAAAGCGTTGTTCCTACAAATTGGGAAAAGGAGTGCTTAATGGACTATGAAAACTATCAAATGGGAATAACAACTAATATTATTGGTAAATTTTCATTAATTTAGATTACTGAACTCACAAATGACAATGATTAATTTCCAATCTTTTAATTTTTTAGCTCTCTTAACAGTAGCAGTTTTGATGCTTACAACATTGATTATGATTATTATTTTATTTGTTTATTGGTTGTACAAAAAAGAATATAATCAATACTATTCAAAATTATCCATGGAAGTTGCTTAAATATTGAAGATTACAATTTTTAAATAAACGATCATTTAAATTGAAACCATTAAATTTTTGAAAACTTCAATTTTATTGATATTTTGTGCAGATTATTAGATTATTTTTTTGCATCATGTGTAACTGTTATCATGTGTTAATTATGGCAATGAAAAATGTCTAAGTATCTCGTTGATAATATAAATGATAAATCTTTATCAAGTTGATTAATGGTTATAAAAACCTTGTTAATGAATCCTATTAAAAGTAAAATACTATGGTACAAAAATTATATAGTGTACAATGTATGTTATTGAATGTACAAATCAAAAAGAAACTTAACTTACTATCATGAGACTGATATTTCATAAAAATTGTACAAAATATGTTCAGCATTTAATTGTGGGCTGTTTTTTTGTTTGGGGAACATTTTGTGTATAATGTTCCCCATAGAAATGGTTTGTGTTCAAGTTATGCACGTTGAAAACCGTATAGTTTACCATTTTACTTGTCAAATTTTTAAATCAAAAATTTTAAGCATTTAAAAATAACTGTGATATTTTATGTAAATAATGATTAAACAATAAATTTTACTTTCAGTCAATAATAATACACGTTTGTAAAAGTATTTAAACATTTTATTAACTCAAAAGTAACAAAATATTTTTGTGCAGTTTCAATATTACTCATACAAATTATTTTATAAATATACCTAGATTTAATTGCATTATTTATTACAATATTTTTAAAGCTCATTTACATCTTTAGTTAATAGTCTTGCCTTTAACATCTAAAACTTGCATGGGTCTTCATGAATTAAAAATTTAATTAATTTCGTAATGAAACTAACGCTTCTTACACATATTAAAATATATAACAATCAATTATTAATGGCGAAGCACACATGTATTATCAACTCAATTCAGGATAAAGCAACACTGTTGCGTAACTTGAAAGTTCCGTTTACTCCATCATCATCACAGAATACCGGATTCCTTCTGAAAAAAGTTATGAAAATTATTAATTTACGATCAGAAAATTTAATCTTGCCTATATTAGACTGGTTTTTTATTTCTCAAAGCGTTTCGATCTTTGCTATAGATGTTTTATTAGACTTTTAGTAAACTTTAAAAAATGCTTCACTGGGTCTAAAAACTAATTTATTGACATGTATTGCAATTCAAAAAACCAAAATGAATTTTCAAAAAACTCCTCGAAAAAATCTGTGTTTTTTGACTAGATGTTAAGACTTTCTTATTCTTTGTGTTTTTTCACTAAGTCGTCTCTACTCGAAATAGAAAATCGTAAATATTGAAAAAATGTTTTATAGTTTTTTATTATAACGTTTTTAATCTTTACCATTTTCTATCTCAAAAAGAAATGACTTAATAAAAAATAAAAAAGTCTTAGAATTAGTCAAAGAACATGTTCGAATTTTACTAGATTTTTTCCAGTACTTTTTTGAACATCTATTTCAGTTTTTTGAGTTATTCTTCTGACTCTTTAAGTCCCAAGAATCTACAAGAGCGTTTGCTGTGAAATGCGAAACAGTTTGCAAAATTAGAACCAGTCTAACGTATGTAGAAAATGACAAACAACATTCAACCATAACTAATAATTCTCACCTGGTGAACGACAGATTTTTAAAATCCTCAGCTACGATTTTTCATACTTTGTGAGTAGAAGAAGAAAAGTGCAAACAGAAAAAAAAATGGTTAGTCTTTCATGAAAATAAAAACCGCATTATTAAAAAATGTTTGACTCGTTTGTTGATGTTTAATGTTATAAGCACGAGAAAAATTAATTTAATAACCCTCAGAGGACCGTCAAACATTACAGGCCTCGGGTTATTGTTCTATAGAATATTTTTTTGAAATTCCTCAAATATTGGTCTTCTAAGGGTTAATAAAAAATAAATTTTCAGCAAATGAGTCATATTTTGTAAAAGCGATTCAATACAATAACACACACGTCCTCTGATTTTTCAAAAGTATATTTTAAGCGTTTGCCCACGTTCTATCTAAACTCATTGATTGATCATCATCCAAAATGAAAAATTCATGAGATGAAAATAATTTTGATGTCGAAATGGCAATCAAGTAATATGAGATTTTCATCTGCTTAGGATGTAAAAGTTTCGGTCATGGCCGTATTGATAACCGTAGATTTGTATGTCGTATTTTTATTTATCAGCGTATGCTCTTTAAACGCTTGGCCTTGAAATTTCAAAACAATACATCGCGTAAATATAATACGATGTTTTCACTCTCGCACAAGTTGATAAATTGATAAAATAGTGAGAACTGCAATGAGTCATAAGAATCCCATGATTCTACGCGCAAAAATTGAAACTTTCAATAATATTGAATGAAACGTTACGATTATTTTTTAGATTCGAATAAAAAAAATGTTTATGTATATTATTTTTAACGCAGTATACTTTTCTAATAAATTTTGAATGATAGAAATTTGAAAAATCAAAACTAGTCAACTCTGGAACGTTTCATGCTTTCCTCCTTTAATAGATCATTTACATAATTTATTTTTCAAATCTTCAAAAGTACTAACTACTTTTAGTATAAGTTTCAAATTTTATCGATTGATATCACTCGGATGGCATCACAATATTTGAACCCAATTATTTTTTAAATACTTCGTTAAATCATATTTATCAATACGGAAATTGTTATCGGAGACAAATACACAGGCAGTTTTTTGCGATGAAGGACGCAAACAAATCGCATGCTAATCAACTTAAAACTACGTACCATGCGAACAATATGAAGACTATATGACCATGGGTGACAATGAATTTCTGAATCCCTAAACCACGATTGCATTTGTATTCTTACTATTTTAGCATGAGTCATGTACGTGGTACTATTCAGATCTTTAGGTATCCAACGAGGTTTCAGATGTATTGTTGAAACTGTACATACAGATGAACAACATATTAAAATCGTTTGCTGGTACAATATTTTTATATTATATTACATTTCTGCAGCAAGTTTGTTAAATAATTATCCACTCCAAATGTGAAAACTAAAGTTTGTTCATTACCGCAGAAAAAAGTACTGTCTACCATTAAAAATTCTCTAACATTAGTAATTACTGATAAAAAAACTAGTGTTACACAACACGGCAATCCTTTTAAAAACAGTTATTACATTTTTAATGTTCAATACTCATGCCGAATGTAATTATTTATTGGAAACCACCTATATATTAGATGCTTTTTTTGATAACGCAATTATTAATCAATATAAATGCCGTTTAAATGATTACATACAAAAACCATAGTTCATACCCCATACCTCCCGAGAAAAGTTCACCAATTAAATTTCACGATGAACTGAAGGGCTCGTAGGTACTTAAGAATAAATGGACCAATTTACTTATTTAGCCCCAAAAATAAGTAGTTCAACTTCAATGGTTGACTCTGAGAGTTACAGCGCGTAAATAAATTTGAACAAATTAAAAGATCTAAAAAACTATTCGAAAGGATCCACGGACACAGTTGCATTGAAAAAATTCTAATATAAGATTAAAAAAAGTAGGATTGTTTTAGAAAATCATTAAAAGCAATATTTTCAATTTTAGAAACCATTGAGCTCTAATTATCTTGTATGATCGATTAGCCGCAATGTGCGCCTTACCATCGACACCGCATATTAAAAATTGAAACAAACGGTACGAATATTTACCGTGTAAAAATGAATATTTATGATAATTTTAATTCAGTTTGGTAAAGTTCGTTTTGGATATAATGGTAAAATTAAATTACTCGTCAATGTTATCGATTACACTTGGCAATATTCTTAACCGTCGATTGAAGAATTTAAAAGAATTACTGAAAACGTATATACACTGTTCCAAGATAGTTTCCAGTCTTGGTTCGTTACATTTTTAAATAAAATTGTTTTCATAAATTATCTATTGGAGGATATGAAAAAATAAAAAAAAATAATATTACATAATGTGAGTTATAATTTTCGTGCAAATATCTTGTGTATGTTTTACAAATCATTTATCACTTGCTTCATGGAAACAAAATGATTTTAAAATTTTAACAAAATTGTCCTAATGCATTTTTAATAATTACAATATTTTTGAATGGCACAGGAACATATGGATAAAATAAAATTTTAACAAGTAAATGAATATTTCCTGTGAATTTTCACAATATTTCATCGTTAAACAATTCTTTTACTCTCCTTCACATTTAATGTAGGATATATTTTCATAAAACAAAGACTTTTCACCTACGATCATATAAAAATCGTTCATTATATAAAATCTTCCATCATAAAAAATATCTATAAAAATAGAATTAGGTTCTACGGGAAATTTAAAAAAAATTATTTTAAAATAATTTGTTCTAATACCTATTTCTAACTATACAATTTATAATATTTTGTTTCGTTAAAATCCTATCTAAAAGCATGAATCTTCATTGTAACTCACACCATAGCAATTAATATAAAGCACATGATGCATAATAGATTCATAAGATAATTGCAATGACTGTTATTATACATTTAAAAGCATACAAGTTCCCATACCATAAAGATTAATAAAAAACATTTAGTGTTTAGCAACTATGGTAAGGTTTACGAGTATTTTTGTGTATAATGACTGCAAATACATAAAAATATTCTATAATTTTCAATAAACATGCTTTTCTTGTGCTGCAGATTCTGGGTAATTTAAGATCTATTTACAATTATTGATCACAATCCTTACCTAGAATAAGCGATAGGGTGGGAAACATTTAAAATTGTTTCTACTGGGCCACCAACATACTTTTCAATAATCTGTGAGATAAAAATAAGAAAATTAGAACATAAAAATAACAATAATTATAATTACATGTTTAATTGTTACTTACAGGATAGTCCTTAAGAGAAGTTGCTCCCATGCAGATAGCCATATGAATCACAAGGTATAAACAAAATATCAGATACAAAACTGCATAAATGCAGATTAATGTTTTTCCCAGTGTTCCCATATCAGAAACCTTATCATATGCAAAATAAATATTTATAGATATGACTAGGAGAGATAAAATTGTGGCTACAATTTTATTGAATCTGAAATAATAAATGCACAATTCATTAAAAAATTAATAATAAAAACAATTAAATGTATAAAAGCTATACATACAATCCATTTCTGAATTCACCCATAATTGCGACACTGCTAGTAAAGGCAATTGTTGGTAGAGCTGCAAATGGCAACTGAATACTCATAACGGCATTAAGAATATCGTTCATTTTAGTCAGCTGACCAAATTCAGCATACAAGGCGACGAATAATGTTGGCACAATAGCTATTGTCCTAGTGAAAAGAACCCGCTTCCATCTGGCCCACTGTAAATTCAAGAATCCTTCCATAGCAAACTGACCGGCGTACGTGCCAGTCATGGTAGATGATTGACCAGCTGCCAAAATACCAACGGCCCAAATGATCATGGCAATGAAACCAAATTTACAACCCAGGAAGATACCTCCTTTGTATAAATCTACTTCAAGCCCTTGAGCATCAGTCATGTTCTACGAAAAATCATATTTTTATTTCAATATTATTTAAACAAATTGAAGATAAAATAAAGTAGCAGAAATAAAACGTACCGAGAAGATATCAATACCCTCTTGGAAATGGTTGGCCTCACAGAGTTGAAGCTGCAAAGAAGTAAATACTTGTAAAAACCTTCACTTTTAAAATCATATGGTAATAACTTTTTTACTTACAATATCCGATGGCTTTTTTTCGAAAAGACCGTTTGCAAAAACAGATACTACAAACACATTGATTACAAAAGAGACTAATAAAGCGATAGTGGCTTCTATGAAATAATACATGTTTGCTTCTTTAACTTTCTTTGGTTGTCTCCTGTCGATATCACGAGACTAAAAAATGAAACAATTAGACAAATGAAAAAAAATGTTAATTGTAAAAATCTGTATTTTCAACTGCAATAAAAGCAATAAAATTATAATTACCTTGACAAGAGCACTGTGTAAATATAAATTGTGGGGCATTATTACAGCTCCTATTATACCCACGGCTTGAGTTAGAGCACCACTGCTGCAATCTTTACACCAAGGGAAGAACATTCCTTGGAGTATTTCTCCTTGGGGTGGAGCAGCAGTGATGTACTAAAATACCAACAACAAAAAAAGAGTTAATCCACCAACGTTCCAGAAGTCAAAAAAAAGTATGCACTTCCAAAGCAATGCAAAAAAAACGTACCTCGAATCCGAATGTCACAGCCATGACCGTGATGAGGAAACCGAAAAACAGTTCCAACTTTCGAAGACCGTACTTGTCCAAGAACAAAAACGTGAAAGTATCGACGATCGTGAAAATAACACCTCCCCATATTGGAAGACTGATAAACCATAAAGAGACGTTTGAGAAATTGTATTGAAATTAGGATAAATCGAGGCAATCACAAACACTTACCGTCCTCCAGTTAAAAGGAAAAGAGCAATGGCCGTGCCAATGACCTCCTGCATATCGCTACCTATGATCGCTATTTCAGTCATGATCCACAGTAAGAATCTTGGCAACTTTTTGTACTGGCGATGGCACATCTCAGCTAGATGAAGACCCGTCACGACGCCCAAGCGAGCGCTGAGCCTTTGCATGAGCAGTCCCATTATCGTCGCGCTCAGCAAAACCCATAAGAGCTGTAAAAATACAATGCAAGTTCGTATGAAAGTGTGACTTGAATTATAGCGCAATGAAACAAGATTCAAAAATGTTTTTTTCGCTTACCTTGTAGCTTGCCTCGACTCCCGATTGCAAGTCGGATTCTATATTGCCGGGGTCCAAGTAAGCAATAGACATTAAAAATCCAGGACCGGTGAAAGCCCATAATTTTCTCCAACTAAAAGCACCCTGAAATCGAAATGTTGAATAAAAATTAATGTTCCACGAGAGCATTAGATTAAATTTGGAAAGAAATATAGAAATAAATAATTATAAGTACTTTAATAGTTTTGAAAAAAGGTGACGCTTTCGATTGTTGTAACTTTGGAATGAATCATTTTAATTAAAGAGATTTGATTTTTCATCACGCGCGAATGACTGAACGATTGCGTGAGTCACGAATCATTATATTTCTCGTTGAATAATCCGACAGCGAGAGAAAGAGAGTGAGAACTTCAGGAGATGATCCGAAACGTGAATGATTTATCGCTATCACGTCACATTTCAAACTTGCCATTATTTTTATGTTATGGCTTTCAAAGTTTTAATGAAAACTGAATTTATTATAGGACGGTTTTCCGTGAATTGGAATCGTCAGATCATCGGGGAAATCCACGAGGAAAATGAATGAAAAAAAATTCAGCCCGCGAGCTTTGTTCAATAGACTGTACGTGGCGTTTAAACGACGCAATAAACATCGATTTCGTATGCACGTTTTCCGCAATCATCGCACAATATACTCACGTTTTCGATCTCCGGAATGGGAATTCTCGTCTCGGCGAAGTAGGTCTGAGCGGCGTTGAGGTTGGTGCTCTCGGTGGCTCTGTCGCCGTTGCTAGCTCCGTTCTTGGCGGCGCGATTCTTCGCGCCTGGGCTGCTCTTCAGCTCGTCCGAGCCCTGTGTCGCGCCTCCGTCCCCGGCGCCAAATCCGTTGTCCGGTCTTGAATGCATTGCGGGTTTCGGTTGTCGACTGCCAACAAACGTGGGTTTATCGATTAAACACATTCAAATTACATCGTTACGATTATTGTTTTATAAGCATGCGTGTGTGGGTGGGCAACATAAACAATAGCTGCGCTGCACGCCAACATCCTCATACGTACACATACGGGCTTGCGTCGCAGTGACGCGTTTAGCGCGAAGAAACGAAAAAAAAAGATTCTGTTTTATAAAGCCAAGTTAGTTAGCTACCGCGAGCGCATCGCGCGCCAGACGTACTTAAGCGCGCACGAGACAGATAAGTTATCTAACTTTTCACACCCGCGCGCGCGAGCGTCCGAGAGTTTATTGGCACCGAGTAAGTGAGCGCGCCCCGAGGACATAGCGTGACTCTCGATTGCTCCTTACTAGTACGAATTACGTCAAACGTAGTCGTCCATTTTTGAAAACAAAAGCAGCGAAACTGCATCCGCGAAGCACGCGAGAGCCGAGCGGCCAATTTCTAGCGCATCATAAGCCGTGCAGCGTATATGAGTCGGCGGACGGGCTCTTACGTAAAGACAACTGCAGACGATAATGCACTCGCGAAACTCGCGAACAGTTGCAAGCAAAGCTCGTCCTTTCGTACAGGTGTAGTACAAAAAGATTGAGATGAGCAGGAGATCTGCGGGGAATTTATCGATCGAAAATCTGTTGACCGAAGCTCCGTAGAATAACTCGACAGTGATCGATGAATTCTGAATCGTGTGCTAAAAAGATCGGCAAGAGGGGAATGAGTGGACTGAGTCAGCTGGCCGCGAAATAGTGGCGATAACTACTGCTCTCGGCCAACTCGTTGGCACACTCGTGATTTTCAATTCGTTCAAATCTCGAAGATAGCATATACAACGGAATATACGATTGCGTTAATGTTACACGTTAGAGAATTTGAAAGCTCGCGGAGCGACAACAACTCGCGAACACGAGGTTGCCCACGGCTTGAAGCTCGAAGTCGCGATACGCACGAGGCGCACGGGAATGACCGAGGAAGCGCGAGGAAACAATCGAACCACATGCTCACTTCCGGCTCGACGAATCAAAAAGTCACGTCGAAGCGCCAGACCGAACAGACACGATGATCAAATTTTCAGACGTCTGCGGACGATGATTCACGCCAATGTATTTGATAACGTTCTATCGCTCAAACTTTTACGGATGCGGCGAGAATCGGCGCGCATCAATTTTCACAAATTTTCAAATCAAGCGTCCGCGTGTCAAAAGTCCACAATGAGTTATCGGCAACACTCGGCGATAAGCCGCAGAAGATGTCGATGAAAGCTGATGATCGCTCGATCGAATATTTGATGCAACTGCGAACGCGCTTCGTACACAGCACTCGCAGAAAAAAAGCCCACAAAAGAAAAGTCGTATATCTTCACTTTTAAAAAAACTATTCGTACTCACTCTTGATTTTTTTGTTATTATTTTTGTTATTCACACTCTAACTCTGCGCACTAACTACTACTACTACTACTACTACTAGCAGCGGACACACGCTGCTTCGAAAAGTAACGAGCAAGATTTTAAGAGACAACGATCCGAGACGGTGGAACACGAACGATGTGCTGCCCACGACGCGTCGTACTTAAATGCTGCCACACTAGACCCACACGCGACGATTTATGTTAAAATTATCAGCGGCGGCTGGACGCTAGCCCGCCCCGAGCGCTCTATACACGCATGGCGGGGCATTTTATCTTGCCAGTATTTTTTTCTTCATCTTCGATACGTGAGCCGTGATTCCAGTCTAGTAGCTTTCTCATTAGCCGATTATTCAATCGTTTATCTTTTGTATAGCCGCTATAAGCCTGTGTACGTGTGTGTACGCGCGAGTAATTGTATGCGGCTGCGTGTGTATTTATTTCATGTTGATTCTCTCGGAATAAGATAAACAACAAGAGCTACTGCACATGTATGTCGGATTATAGCGATGCGCTACTCACGGCCATTTTCAAGCTTGAATCGAGCGAATATGGAATGTGGAAGATGAGCTTAGCCCTATAATGACTAATGAGATTCTGAACCTATTAAAAACCCATTAAAGGTTTTCAATAGAGTCACGTAACAGCTTTGATCTTTTACTCAATAATTAGGTGGCAATATCTAAAGTACCCTTTTTATTCCTCATAATTACGATGAACCAGCTTAATCTAGCATAACCAAGTTAAAAACCTTCCAATCTTTAATTTGAGAACCCTCCAGTCAACTTGAATATCGTGAAATAATTTTATTGATTCGATTGATGATAGCTTTACTTAACTTTTTTACACCTGTTAAATGATTTACTGTGCATTTTGTTATAATCTTATGTTTATATTCAGATACTGAATAACATATCCCGAGATTTCGTTGAAAAGTAAAAGTTGTCTAATTCTTATTAATTTCAACAATTAATAAATGATTGAATTGAAAATTAGTATCACAAATGACGTTTTTTTTATTCAAACCAATTGTTATATCTTCAAAATTTGTATCCAACGTGCAAGATTCGAAATTTACTTACAGAATATGTGCGATAAAAGCATTTGTTATCAACAGTTTTGAATAAACTAGACAATACAATGGCTTTCTCTTGATGAAAAACAAAAATTTTTCGTTATTGATTGTTATCGACGCTATATTTAAACAGAGTAATTAATCAGGAAAAAGATTTTTTTCGCGTACTAAAATTAAAATGAAAATTGAAATCCAGACTTTTAAGCAAATGATGTCTCCAGTAAATGTTTGGTATTCTTTAGCAAGTGAGACAGGACGCAGGTGCTTTAATTAAATGCCGCGCTTCTGAGCATAACATTTTCAATAAATATTTATGTTGTCTCGATTTTTGACCTAATTTTAATTTTTCAATTTCTATGGCTCTAACCTTGAAATGATGAAAAACAAACAAATGAAATGGAAACAATATAATTGAATAAAAATGTTATTAAATCTAAAATCAAACAAGTCAAATCAAAAATTCACAACGATATAAATTTACTTGAACTTTAAAGTTGATCGAAAAAATTGCATCTCAACAACTTTCGAACAAAACTTAAAAGGATTATCAGATAATCTATGAATCCAACGATTTACCAGCTAAGATAATTTACTTTTTTAAAGCCCTAAAGATTAATTGCATTTATAATTATCGTGTAAGCTGGATTTAATCAATAATTATAAATAATGTGAAAATGTCACCATAAAATTAAAATGATATAATGTTCGGTGAAGTTCGACACGTACTTTCGTATCTACATCAATTACCACCAAATGATTAGATATCAATGTACGTGAGCATTCCAACAGCAGTTTATACGTGCACGTGACTAACTGTCGATGTTATTTTTATAATAAAATATTGTAAATCGATTCGAAGAATACTTCATTGCAAGCGAAAATAATTTGCAAACATTTTTTAATGCAGATGAAGATAATAATGGAGGTATTGTTTACTTTTACCAAACAATTAAAGGCATTTGAAATAAAACTGATACGATAATCATAGCACTTGAATTTTTGCTAAGGAACCAAGTACGTAAAATTGACGAATAGATATGATTCTTCTACCTGCGGTGAAAACTATAGAATCGCTTATTGCTTTGATTGATAAACAGATTAAAAAGTATTACCCATGAAAATAACTAATTACTTCTAATTCTTTTTACGTGATACTGATAAGTTTACTTCATAAAATTGTGAATTATATTAATACCAATTACAATAGAAGATAGTACTTACTATTTTAAAAGAACCTTACAATAATTACATGATAACGACTTTATCCAACAAACAAATCAGACATCATAAAAAATAAATTTTAATGTAAATTGTTTAAAAAAAAAATTTAGTTTTTAGAAGTAATTTAATCACAATAGTATTTTAACGCAAGTTTATTAAAAATTTGGCAATGACATAACGCACGTTTGACCATAAAATCAATAATCGCTTTAAAATTACGCACGTTGTTATTAATTAATTTAGGCTCTATTTTTCTTCGACTCGCGTGTTTCATATCTCAATAAAATACGAGCTTTCCGTCTCGCATTTTTTTCCGAAATAATATTTAATGATTACAGAGGTAAATATTTAATGTCGAAATTCAAATTCATTTTAGGAAGAATGAACAATTTTTGAAACGAAAAAATATTTCATTACAAATAATTTTTTGTTATTTTTCTGCGCATGGCTCAAGTAATAACATGAGATTAGCATTAAAAAATTGAGGAAATGAACAGTCACAGAATCAATACATTAATGAAAATATTCATTTAGCTATGCAAAAATTCATGTAAATAGCATCAATAACACCCAAAAGTTCAAATCATAGAAAAACATGAATGTACTTAAAACAAAAGCAGAAAAGAATTATAGTGTACTTCTCATTATTTTTTGCATAAATTATTCTTAATTATTGACAATATTTTATAAGATTTTAAGAATTAAATGAAAAGAGTCTTCAAAATGTCAAAAGGCTTATGTGGGTCCATTAAAATTTCAAAATTGTTCAAAGTACCTTTATAATTTTTGTTATGAAATAATTCTATATATCAAAATAACTGTACCAATAAAACCATTTATTGTAATAATTTTTTATTTGCAGTTTAATAATAAAGTTATAAAAGGATAATATAAAAATCTTTCATACAATCATATTCATAATTGACTGGTATGAGTAGAAATAATCATGCCAACATTTCACACCAGATTCATCACTTGGTTAGTTGTTAGTAATAAATTAAAGAGCTTTCATTAATTTATTTAACCATAAATGACTTCACAACTTCTTAAGTAGTTACATATGTATCATTAATTTGATATTTAATGACATAATTATGTGTGAAATCATAGCATGCAGTTACTTCTCACAATTAAAAATTATTTATTACAAAGCAGTTATAGGCATTAATTTTTTGTCTAAATTACAGCTAATAAAATAAATAAAATCCACTTACAAGTAAAAAAATCATAAGAATATCTAATGGTAAAGCCTTATCATCTCAGTTCACTTGAGTATCTTCATCAACTGTTCACAAAAATAGTTTTTAACTGGTTTTATTAAAATGTACGAAAATTATGCAATGCAAATTAAATTTATAAAAGGTTTGAAAATAGTACAGAAAAAAACATGTTTAAATTGAATTTAAAGTCAATATTAAATTTTGAGGATTTCACTTGTCTAGGTAATAAACAACATACATTTGTATGATTATAAAAAAATATAAAATAGGCGAATTGTTAATTTATTCACATGGAAATAAAGTCTACGTTCGAGTAACTTTTAACCTCCTCAAAATTTTTAAAATATCTTGCTACAAAAGCTAAATTATTCTTCCTCGAATATAAACTTTCCGTTATTCAAATAACTTTACTAAGTGTATTAACATTGTGCAAAACAAGGCCAACTTTGCAGAATATTTACAAAATCATAAAACAACAAAAGAAAATATATACAATACAAAACGTTGTATTGGCCAACAATTTTATCGTCAACTCTGGTTGACATAACAGGCAGCGCCAGGTAATGCATGTGTCATTGGCAAAACTCAAAACTAATACCAACACCGACGGTACATACAAAGATTCGCATATACACAGATACCTTACACCACATAGCATTAGTATAGCCAGAGAACCAGTTGAGGCCTGGTTGAGATATTGTGCACAGTGCAAACTTGCACACTGCACAGTGACTGGTGAGGAATACACATATACAACTGCATACACGCATCAGCACATACTCATTCAAGTAAGTAACAACAATTTACCGACGACTAAATATATATGAGGCAAGCTAAACGCTTTGCGGCAGTGGAAGCGGCGAAAAATTATATGACCGCTTGACCAGTGTAAAAGTGAATTCTCAAAAGTCGCTAGACCGCCTTATGTTTACTATTGTCGGTGGGCTTGTCGGCCGTGTCATTGGTAATTATAATAGACATTCAAGGTACTGTCAAAGGGTTATGAGTTTCGGATTTTCCTCTCGAGTCACTGTCAAATAACAGCTGTACTGGTGCGTGTATATTGCTCGCGATGCGTGACATATAGACTTCTGAGTCATCGATTACACACTCAGCAAAAATCTCTTACAGTACTTGCTGCACGTAAAGATTGAATCGAACAGCTCCAGAAACGTCTTCGCTTATCTTTGTAAAATTGGGTGTTTTAAATAATTATTGATTATAAGGAACCTTGAAAATACCGGTGGCAACTTTTAGTGCTGCATTTTTTAAATACCTGCAGGTATTTGTTCTTCAATTCCTTATTTTGCTGGAGGAGTTACTCATTGTCACATATGTAGTTTACACTCATTTTGACACTTTAGCCAATCTATTATAGAACATTGAAGTGCTTTCTTCAACTTATTGATTTTTGCTCACACTCTTGTTCTTCTGACATTTTTGCCTAAAATTTGTTTATTATAAATTTTCATTATCAATTAATGTTAGAAAGGTGTGTCATTCAGTAAATTGGGTAATATTTAAAAGATCATCATTTTACCATTTTTTGAATACATAATAAAAATCAAACTAAATACAAAATTACAACAATCTTATTCCACAAAATATTACTTAGCTAATCTGTTAAATATACTGAATATAAACAGCATAATAGTTGGATACATTATCTGAAAGGAACTATTTTGCTTAAAATCGTTGCAATAATCTTAATTTTATTATTTTTTTTATTGCTGTGTTTATCTTGGTATATTATCAACCCAGCAAGTTTCAATAATAATAAATCTCACTTCATGTTTTATCAAATTTTTATTTTATATAGTAAATAAATTTATGTTTTAGGAATTTTTTTACTATATTGAATTAAAATGGCCAATATTGGTAATTTGGAACACGAGATTGCAAATTTGCAATTAAACAATGATGGGAGCCCTGTAAAAACAATCAAAATTGGTAAAAAGGTTGGACCAGCTGTTCCACCAAAACCTAAAAAATCTATACCCCAGGTAAATTAAATCTCAAAAAAATTCACCTTTTTAATTCCTATCAATATACTATTAATTTTTGCTCTCAAAAATTCTATTTATCAATAAAGATAATTGTACTTTCTAGGTACCACAAAGTTACACTATAAAAGCTGCATCAATTCCATCCTATAGTACAGTTCTTAATAATATTGGTGCTAATGAAAAGACATCAAATCTGTATATGAATACTCCAGCTCCGTTTACACCTCAAAATTTGAATAAAAGTGATTACTTAGGTCAAACATCACTTAATGGAACTAATTCATCAAATAGTTATCAAAACAGAGAAAACTTCTACTCAAATGAACCAAGAGAAAAATTTAATTCAGCGTACAAATATGATGATAAAAACGTTTACTCTAACATTGGTAATTTGCCAGCTCCACAAGTGCCAGTATTAAATGAAAGATCGCACAATTCAACAAGAAATGCTGTTTACAGCAATATCGAGCCTGCAGTACCAATACCGGTTCCTCAACCCATTCAAAAAGAAAAAGATATTGTGTATAGCAATATTCAATGGAATAACTCAAAAGTAGAAAATACTTACTGCAATGTACCTACGCAAGGAAATTCCAATGGTAAGCTATAGTCAATGATGAATACATTATTTTCATGCATACAAGGAATTCCATTTTTCCGGATTTAATTTTTTATTTTTATCCTTTTTGACCTCATGAAATTACCTCAACTTTTTTAGTTTTTTTAATTTGTTTAATTTGTTTTAACCCCTGATTTTTTAGATGAATTACCTCCACCACCTGAGTCTTCTGAATTTATTACTTGTGTACCAGGTAATTCCTTTCCTCCTCCACCAGAAGAACTTCCTCCTCCTCCTAGCCCTGTTTCATCAAGCTACAGTGAATTAAGATGTGCTACTTACCAAACAGATTTTCCATCTGAATCATATCCTAATGATATATATATGGTCCAAGTTCTCAATCAAGTTCTACCTATGAATCTATTTATGAGCCTATAAATCCAAGACCACCGTCACAGCTGTCGTGCAATTATTCTGTATATTCTGGATATGGTTCAGCATCTCAACAACAAGGAAAAGTATCATCAGTGAAAGAAGTATGAGACAAACATTTTGTTATTGATTTAAAAAAACTTTATAATTAATTAATTGATGTCACTGACTCATTTTTGTATAGGTTGATGTATTGACTGACCTATTAGTTCAAGGAATGGAAGACAATAGTGATGATAGTGATATATATGGAATTTGTGCACAGTGTGGTAAAAGAGTTGAAGGTGAAGGCACAGGTTGTTCAGCAATGGATAAAGTTTTTCACATAAATTGCTTCTGCTGTTTTTGTTTGTAACATAAATTTGCAAGGCAAGCCATTTTATTCTCTAGAAGGAAAGCCATATTGCGAAGATGATTATTTAAATACTCTAGAGAAGTGCTGCGTTTGTACTCTACCAATTTTAGATCGAATTTTACGAGCTACCGGAAAACCATACCATCCATCATGTTTTACTTGTGTTGTATGTGGACAGAGTTTAGATGGCATTCCATTCACAGTTGATGCTACCAACCAAATTCATTGTATTCAATGTTTTCATAAGTGAGTATTGGATAACCGATTTATATTTTTTCTGTTATATCAGATATATAATGCATTCTTTTGTAGGAAATTTGCTCCTCGTTGCTGTGTATGCAAAGAACCGATTATGCCTAAGCCAGGAGAAGATGAAACTGTCCGCGTAGTTGCTTTAGATAGAAGCTTTCACATTCAATGTTACAAGTGTGAAGATTGTAATCTTGTTTTATACTCCGATGATGAAGGAGGATGTTATCCACTCGATGATCATGTATTATGTAAGAGTTGTAATGCAAAAAGAGTTCAAGCTCTAACATCACATATGATAACAGAATTATAAATTCGCCTTCATCCTTCCAGAAGACTATCGTTTTTCACTTTTATACTATAAAACTATTTACTAATTTTATTGTAGAAAAGTGCTGCCTGTAGTTTGAGCATTTTTACATTTTTGATAATCTACAGCAAAAAATGTTAGTAAACAAAATTGTTTTGAATGGCAGTATATCTATAATGAAAGAAAACAAAAATTCCAATAATATAACTTTTAGAGTATAAATTATGTTACTTTAAAAAATTCAATTTTTCTTTTTTTTAATATTTGAATGTTATTTAATTTGTATTATACACGTGTAAATAAGAGAAGATTAATCAACAATCTTTGTTATATGTATCTATTGTTAAATGATTTTATAGCGTTTTTATAAAAAGGATGTATTGAAGTGTTTTTGTAGTTCAGATATTATTTCATTTGAATTATAAATTCTCAATATTTATTAAGATTACTTAATAAGTATCATTACTTATTAACTATCATAGAAGTTATGTATTGTGATGCAATAAATTTTCGTAACTAAATAAAAGAAAAATAAAATGAAAAAAGCTTTAAAAAATACCTAAAAAATCTCGTATAAAAATACTCTACAATGTGATGTGTCAACATGTAATCGAATATTTGTAATAAACTAAGGTATTACCGACTAAAAAATAAAAATTTTGTATTAATGGAATCATTCATTTTAAAGATAATAGAAAAAGAAAACTCATTGTTTCGTCATTTACATCTTAGTTTTTAGATGAGATTTATTTTTCCACCAAATTTTCCATTGATTTATAATTATGCGGAGTTGTTCATTTTTAATTTCGTTATTACTTTTCCTACATAGTTATTTTTTATTTATTTTCATTTATTATGCATGATAGTTAATTATTGGTTTAATATATATGCATCTTTAATGTAATATATATATATACATATTTGTATATATACATACATGTATTCCTTTTCATATATATACGTATTTTTATTATCATTAAAGATCACGTAGACCTTATTTTTATTCTTTTGTATCATAAATCTACATGATGTATATTTCGGAATTATACATACATTCATACATGCGCAATTTTTACGGAGTTTCGTGCATGAGCGATGCATTTTAACAGTATTTGGTATAAATAAAATCATTTAAATTAATGGAAATAAGTGTTTTTGAAAATCTGATTGATATATATAATTTTAACAGTTTTTATATTTTTATCATACAAGTAGTGATTTTAGTTTTGATGAATTTAGTCAAAAGCGATCAACATCAAATACTATGATGTCAAATTTACGTTTTATCTTTGTAAAAATGCTGATATATAATTGTATTTTTATACAATGTTTTCTAAGTCTTTCGATATGTAAAGGATAATTTATGAATAAATAAAGTTCTGAAAGTGTGTAATGATTATAAATTATGAATAATTTCCGAAGCCCACAGTAACAATAACACTGTCTCATTATAAAGAGAATTGCGAAAATCCACATTTTCAGTTCTACAATTCCAAAAAAACTGAAAATTTAGTTATAAAAGATATATATTTTTATATTTATGTACTTTTAAATTATTAAAATTTTTTCTCAACTATATATTTTTAAAATTTGTCTAAATGCTGTAAATTATAGAGATATACAAATCCATGAATATCCTTTTACTAATTACGGTTGGTTTCTAGTATCTGCAGTTTCAATTTTTTTCGATCAAAAATATATTATTCTATGTAAAACGTTCATTCAATTATTTTCAACAGTGAATCATTAGACAATAATTAACAGTATCGATGACACTATCTTTGGTTGATAATGATTAACAATTTGGCTATGAAGGAAATAGAGATAAGGATATGGCTTCAAGGTACTTATGAATTCTCATGTAAACATGGAATCATGTCAACAATTTTTTTTCTTTTAGAAAAAAGTAAACAATCGTTCGTGCACTTACTCCTCTGTAAATGATCATTTTTGTTGACTCCGTTCAACAAGTTTTTCATACATAGATATTTTAATTTTCCTTAAAGTCCGATACTATTAGCCAAAATACCATATGACTTTTATCTTCAAAAACCAATTTTCGACGAGGTGACTTAAGGTTTTGACTATATTTTTTGGTTGATAATTATAAAAATCAATTAATAGTACTGTAAAGAATTATATAACTCTAGCATAAAGTGGACAGTTAAATTTCGATATACATTTAAAATTGTTCATGTTCATTGATGATTAGCCACTTACAAAATGTTTGCTGAGTATCAAACTTTTCGATGCAAGTCAGCGTTTATATACATTGTGCCGTAATTGAATTTACATAAAAAAATATAAATAAAATCAAGGTGAAAAAACTCGAGAGTTCAAGATGGCAACCAAAGTTAAGAAAATAGTTTTTAGAAGTCATGTTACTCAACTTTTGTCCACTTTAGCCTACACTCACGAGTCAGTTAAATATCCTGATGCGTTTTTCATTTTCGTTTGGATGAAACATACTTTCAGTTTCATTAACGGAAACATATCGCCAAATGTGTGTAACACATTGGTTGTAATATTATCATGTCTCACTATATTTCTAGCATCTTTTAAGATTATATTACTAGATATTTTAATTTGTAAGCTAATATATATACCACCACGTTCAAATTGTTTCATGTTAAATATTAGGATTTACTTGCTCGAGAATAACAATTAACAAATATCAACGTTTCTGAAAACGCGATCGCAAGTAAGTTCTAAATTTAACACGAAAACTTTACTTATAATTTTTGAAATTGGTATATGCTCTTTGCATTCGTTTATATATTTTATGAATGTATTTTCTCCTTCAGGGGTATTTTCATACAAATAGATTCATTCGTAATCCATGTGTACAATCAATCACACGCAAAGTCACAGCCGCTTCTCTCATTATTAGGGTAAATTCACACAAATAATTTTTATAAAATAAATACACAAATTTCATCTGTTCTCTAAATCCCACGGCATATACTAGAATATTGCTAAGAACTGACTGAGTTTGCACGAATATGCTAAGAACATTAGCCAATTCACTATAACTCGTGTTTTCACTACCCAAAAATATTTTTCGAAGTATAATTTTTCAAGCCAAAACTCTGAATAATTTCATTACAAGTCAAACATAAACGCATCTTCTATCATCAGTTTTTCAACATTTAATGTATCTCTTAGCAGAAATATTTCATCAACGATAGAATTAACGTGTTATATAAAATGTCATTTTTAAATGATTAATTTGAAAATATATATTGATTAAAAAGTCCATTGGATTAATAGCAGCGAAAACTCAGCCAATGAGTAAATTACGCTTTGAGTAATAGATGCCGAAATAAGCAACTGCTTCATGTTCAACAATACTTTTTGTTAGCAATTTCACAGAGTATTATACATTTTAGCTGCTTACGTTTAGGCATCATCTTTAATTTGTTATTTGTTCTCGCTTGTTTCTTACAAAAATCGTCAATACCAACGTAACAACATGTAGTTTTGAATTCCCAAATGTGCTGAGTTACAGAAATCCAGCCAATGGGTACGCAAATCAATAAATAAATAGAGGAACAACATTCTTCCAACGATTATCATTTTCATTTATTATAACAACTTTAGAGGCTCTGGGAACGCAACTTAACAAACGTTCAACAGTACAATCACAAAAACAAATAGAAGGCACTCTTCATTTAATAAATTTGCAATCTTATAACAATTCTCGATTTCTAATTCTGTCTAGGCCTTGTAAATTTGCAATTGTCATTTAGTCTTTGTAGACACGAGTTAAGTTTCATTTGTTTATAATTTCACGGTGAAACTTCCGCATTTACTTGACATTTTTAAATTTTTTGAAAATTACGCTTATATTTCACCTTTAATTTGCTAATCGGCAATAATGTATCCAGTCCACGTATTCAATGCTCGAGCTATCATATTTAAGACCGAGCTAATAAATTTTCCACTTTTTGAAAAAAGAAATTCGTATTCGTTACAATTAGGTAGAATATCATATAACTTTTACAATATTATAATAATTTAATTATTGTTATTCGCTTGGAAGCTCACAGCCAACACATTTGAATCCGCCACACTTTTAAATATATTTTATTCGTTTTCTAACACGGGGCTTCAATATTTTAGCTTACTTTTCTACATTCTCATTAAGAATTGAATTGAAACTGAGATTGGAATCGCAAACAAAACCTCCATATTGTAATCAACAATAGGTCGACTGATGATACTACAAAGTAATATTTAATTATTCAACCGTTTGTAACAATAGATTGTTCACATGATCAATCTTGCAAGCGATGCATACAACAATTTCTTACAACGAATAGATTAGAAAAATGTTTAATATTTGGCTGTTTCATTATAGTTTTGAAAATGACAAATTCAGTGCAAATAATAAGATAATACGTTCGATACGATAGACTATCTTTCTCGTAGAAAAAAAGAATGTGGCAGTGCTTTGAGCAACTGTATTTACTTTATCAACAAACTATGTAATTGTCCTCTCGATCAACCGCAAAGACCCCTTAATTTTTCAACACAATCATATATAAATGTGTGTATTGCATTGTTTGAATTTTTGAATGTTCATAATCGTGTGTGCATGTTTCTGTATTTTTGTATAAATTTACGTGCATTTGCGAGTGTGTTTGCGCGATAACGCTACTTCGAATCTGCCTCTAAAACGTTCCGTCTATCTATATAGTCTTTCTCGTGAGATTCTTATTTTTATGTTTTTTTATTTTTAACAGTCGAGCCTACTGTTATCGCTCATTCATGCATTATTACACGCAAGCACGTCACGTTACTTTTCGAGACTTTTAACTCGTACGCGTAATCGACATCGTTAATACACACGTAAGTGCGTTTTTATACGTTTTGTCTACATGAAAAAAAAATTGAACTTTTGCTGATAATATTGTATTACGATTTTTACCCGTGTAAGTTCGTGAGAGTTAGTACATGGTATGCATGTATACTATCTTTTAAGTATGTTCTGTATACATCGTGCCTTCATTACATCTAGAATATTTTAACTTTTACTCGTGTATACACATACACAATTCATATCTTTTTAAATATATAACGTTCATGAAGTTTTATAATTTTCTCTCACTCGCTCAATTTTAATATATTAATCTTTTAATTCGTCGTTATAGTTATGATCGCTTAATAAATAATCAACAAGTCACCGAGATTTTGTTCGATGGAACGTTTTAACATCCTCATCTTTATATCATGTGTCGCGCAGTAAAAGAACGCGCACACGCTGCACGTACATTCTTATACATAATATATATCTTGATATATAATAATATATTGTATAATATATTTTTTAGTGTATAATATAATAATTATCTTCGTCATTTGTTTCACGCACGCACACACCCACTTGCAACGTAAGTGATAGATACATATTATCGTGTTAACGTGTATATACGTTTACTTCTTCATTTATTTATTGTAAATATATGTACACTCATATTTACGTCATGCGTGCGTGTGTGCGTGTGTGGGCATATTTAGGTATGAATATGTATATATTAACGATTAATCAGACATTCGCTGCGCAGTACGTTTGAGATCACATCGCGTGCACAAATAATTGCGAGAGCGCTCTATCTAGACGTTGAGGCTCGTAAACATACTAGCGTAAATATACACTCATACTTGCCCGAGACTGCTCTTTCTCTTCCTCTCTCTTCGTGTAGAAATCGTTGAGAGCGGATGACGCGCCATCGAGCTCAGAATCGAGAGGAAACGAAAGTGATCGTTGAATCGATCATTGTCGACAGTCGAGTACAATGCGTTGACTTTGAAATTGTATGTAGACAGATAACAGAAAACGTAGAGAAAAGAGAAGAGGAAGAGAGCGAAGCGTATTATTTTCGAGATGTAGGCTCAAAGACTGAGAGCCTGAATTTGATGGCACGACTCTTGAATTTGTTGCTCCGTGCTGCCGATGACACCGCTGTTAGGACTCTGCTGCTGGGGCGTTCCTGGCGGTGTGAGAGGAAGCCTCGTTATCGAGACCGGGGCGTCGCCGCCACCCGCATCCTCGCTCTGCTGCTGCTGCTTAGTTGTCACCGCTGACACCGATCCGGCTGTTGACGTCGCCGTGGTCGTTGGATTAACACCGTTGATCTTGAACTTGGACTGGCGCACTGCGCTGGCCTTAGGAGCTCCACGTGCTCCGGAAGCGCCACCCGGTGGATACCTGCCTGGCCCTCGCTGACCGTTGAAGCGTTGTTGTTGCTGCTGCTGCTGTTGTTGTTGCTGCTGACTGCCGAACGATTGGACCTGGGTGGGATTGGGAGATGGTGAGAGATTCGGATTAGGATTCGACGACGTATTCGCGGGGCTCGTGGTCGAAGTGATCGGTGTGTTAGTGGTAGCGGGTGCGCTGCTGTTTGCGTCAACGGTTTCGATCGCGTCACCCGATTCGGAAGCAGTTACGTTCGCGTTACTATCGGATTGCTGCGCTTGTGTCTGTGGCTGCTGCTGTTTAACACTACTCGGAATGTCCTTGCTCGCGGTCTCGGCGGAGCTCATCGTGAGGTTGGAGCCACGGTAGTTGTTTACGTTGAGCCTGCGCTGAGGACGCTCGGCTCGCGCGTACTCGAAGCCATACTTGGGTCCGTACGGCGCGGGAATTGGCTGTTGATAGATGTAGCCCGTCGCGAGAGATCGCGCCCCGAACTGACAAGGGGCTGGTTTATGCACGTATAGCGTTGGCGGCAGCTGTTGCTGCTGATGTTGGTGATGCTGTTGTTGCTGATGTTGCTGATGTTGCTGTTGCTTTTGTTGTTGCTGCTGTTGCTGCTGTGGACCAGGAGCCGAGGGTCGACGGCCGAGCTGTTGCAGACGCGCGGGAGGAGTCGAGACCCGCGGATACTTCTGCGACTGAGGCGGTGGATGACCGATGTACGACTTGCCGTAAACAGGCCCCGAGCCCTGCATAAGAGCTCTAGGGTACTTGCCCGTCGAAGACGAATGATAGGAATGCGGCTGTACGGGGGGAGTGGGAAGAAGACTAGTTGCCTGACTGGGGTACTGGGTGTGATACACAGCTTGTGGATACATGGCTAGGCCGCGATAATGCAGACTAGATTTCTGCTCGCTCGACTGCGCCTCGGCTAAGTCTAGCGCGCTATGCGCGAGAGGGGCCGGAGGGGGTGGAACCTCCTGAAGGTTACTCACGGGGTGGAAATTGGCAGAGGGATAGCGAGGATACTTTGGATGAGGCCCGGTGCCAGCGGACGACGGATCTGGTGGCTGGGCGTTCGTGTTATTTGTGCCGCCTCCGCCACCGCCCCCGCCCCCGCTGTCCGAGGTCACGTTGCTGTTTCCGCTTCGATGATGCTCCGCTGAGAGGTGGCTCGATGTCGAATGAGTCTCCTGCGCAAGTACCAGTATTGCTCTTAACATAAAGCCTTTTCAACTTTTTTTTCTCGTTTTCAGAGTTGTGAGCCATTAAAATACGTGTTCGCACGAATACGTACTCATAATCCCATAATTAAATCCACGAAATAATTTCAACTGCATTGATAGTTCTTACCGGACGTAAAATTTTTAAAGTTTTGAAATAGCAACGGCAGAGTGTTAGGACTTTTAAATTTTGAAGAGTTAATATAAGGCCTAATTTGAATTTTTTTTCAACTTATGTGATTTTCATTAGTTTAAATCCGAAGTTACTTTGTTAAAAGCGATATAATTATGAATATTTACCTCTTGATTAATAAGTGATTCATTGGCAGATCCTTGTTGAGGTGGGGGTACAGCTATTTCAGAATAAATGAGCAGTTGTTGATCAGCCATGTTTAAAGGTCCAGTATGATGCTGATGCTGTGGTAGTACATGTGGTGGAGGATAAGAGTAATATATATGTTCCATTTGATGTGACTGAAGTGGTCCTGACTGAGATCCACTTGATCCAGCTGTTAATGCATGATGTGAGTTTGGCCCTCCACCGTAAAGATGACTTTGATATGGAGTTGAATTATTTCCAGCCCCATTTCCTGTTCCACTGCTGTTGCCAGTGCTTCCGCCTCCAGATTGATTCTGACTACCGCCTCCGTTTGACGTGTACATAAAAGGCGGTCCAACCCGCAGCCGCCCCGGGGAAGTATGGCTCATACTAAAAAAATATCATTTTTCTATGAAAAAAAAAACTGTTACAACATGTAGTAATAACATCAATTTAATGTGAATAACATAAAAGTGTTCTGTGTTGACCCTAAAAATTAAAAATTTTCAACTTAATTAAGTATTTGACAACTTCTTTTTGCAATAAAAATATACTATTATTTAAATTGTTAACTTTTTTCTTAATTTCAGAAAAGGTACTTGAAAATTTTTTTATTAAACTTGGAAGAACCAAGTTTTTACACCACATTAGAACAAAAATATTTTTCTGCAATTCTATATCTGTTCAATAATTTATATCTATTCCATATCAAAAGATTTAGAAAGACTTTTATGATTTTAATGTTTTATAATGGTTAAATTAGTTCAAAAATAGATTTTTGAACTTTTTTCTTCTCTCTAATTGTCACTATTGCTAAGTTCAAGTTAATATAATATGTATGACATTATATTTTATAATAATAGTATTTGCTATAAAATAATACTTTTCAATAGCTTATGCTGAATAATAGTGTTAAATTGGTTAACATAGAATAATGTGTGAGTATAAGGGTAAAATTCATTGTTTCAAAGCTATTAAAATAAAATTGATCAAATTATTAAAAATCAGCCATATGTCACATGCTTAAAATAGGGCCATGCTGTCAAGTGCAGTCAGAAGATAGAATACATCAGCGAGTTTTACGTGCATGCAAGACACGTTTAGCATTTAACCATGTACCTTTAGACCTCAATACTGTATAGCGTCGAGAAGAACGTAAGTAGGCATTTGCTGAGGGTTGGGTAGAAATGCTGGTGGTATTGCTTCTCCCATCAGACTGTTTGTCTGTTGAATTGTAACCGTAACGACAACTCAATTTTAATTTACAAAATAGAGAAAAATAATCACTATTTCTTTGGTAACACATAAAATTTAGCTAGTTGCAGTTACAATTGAATATGTTCAAGACAACACATTTGTAAATTTTTGCCAGTGAAAAAACAACACACTATTACATGAAATTAAGTATAACTTACAGGCATTGGAGAATATTGATATTGTTGTGGCATGTAGATTGAAGGTGTTGGCATAGGATACATCATTGGTGCAAATGTTTGATGACTGGATGTTGCTTGAGGCCCTGAAAAAAAATTCAGTATAAAAAAAAACTGTGATGTCACCTAAAATAATATTATCTAATATAACATGAGATTATTGGTAAATAGTTAGTACCAAACACTCCTGCTGCTTGATACAAAGTTGTAGGATCTGTAGGAGGAGCTAGTCCTGCACCAGGGGCTGGAGCTCCTGCATTATAAAAAGTCATTCCATTTTGATATGGAAGACCCATTCCTATAAAAACAATTTAGATTTTAATCATAAAATGAAAAATAAAATAACTATAAATAATTTTTTTAAATTTACCATTAGCATAATAATAAGTACTAGTCGGCACAACAGGAGGAGATCCACTTCCTCCATCAAACGAACGGTTAAATGATTGCTTTTTTATTGCTGGTGCAATATTTAATTTTCTTTCTCTGAGTATGATGCATTCCGACTAGAAAAAGTTGATTGTAAGAAATTAATAATTTTAAACAAATGAAGTAATGTAAGAAATAATAATGTTGCACAGATGTAAAATTATGGACATATTATTTTAGATTTTGAAGGTTATAATTAATAACCAATGACTTAAACAAATAACAAGTTTTGAAAAAAATTGCTTTAAAGAAATGACAAACCTCTTGCTGCAGACGTTTAGCTTCCTCTTCTGTTTCAAAAGTCACAAAACCATAGCCCTTTGAAGCTCCTCCTCTATCAGCAATAATTTTTGTAGCTTTGACAGTACCATAAGCAGAAAATAACTGAGCTAATTCTGCTTCACTTGTGCTTGGTGATATACCACCAACGAAAATTCTGTTTGGTACAAGAGTTCCAAATTTTGGGGCTGCCATTGCAGCTAAACTTGCTGCTGATGCAGGACTGGAGGCTGGACTTGAGCCTTCGGTACCACCAGTAGATGAAGCCTGAAAATAATAAATTTTAGAATGTTGAATTTCCTCAATTACAATAAAACAACTGAAAGTTAAAAAAAAAGTATTGATCATTGCATAGACTAGAATCTATACCTGATTGAAAGCTTCCAAAGATAATTTTAAAGGTAAAAAGCCTGACTGGGCATGCTCAACACAATTACAAACCATAAAATTGTTACTTTAAAACATTTCAATGAACCAACAATACCAACAAAACGAATCAACTTCTTTCGTTAAACCTAGAAAAACTTTGATTCAGATATCTTTCTAAAATAAACAAGACAAAAAAACAATTGAAGTTGCAGAAGCGCCTAGCTTCAAAGAACGACGACAAACATGACGTTAGTATAGAATATATAGGTATAAACGTATATCTATATACAGGTATTCGTCTGCAGCTATATTACCTATATACCTACCATAAAAAAATAAGCGACATCAGCAGATTACGCTCGCTGTCAGAGCCACTGTTTTTACACTTGTAAAATAGAAATTAAACGAAGAAATTACAAGAATGACACGCACAGGAGAAAAAAGCTCTCGAGTCGTTAACGAGAGTAAAGAAGAAATGAAGAGAGTGGGAGAGAGGGAAAGACAGTGAGAGCGAGAGAGCAAGATACATGCGCGAGTGAACTGTATAGTACTAATATAGATATATGTATACGTTCACCAATGCATCATGCCTGCACATGGATCTATTCGGGGAAAATCCAATGGAGGAGCGAAGCTCTGTATCGGAGAGCATGCAAAACGGTGTGCAGTTGTAAGAAAAAATAGTTGAACGAGAAAAAGATGGCTATGGAGAACGGAAAAAAAGCGAAAATCCAAAGAGAAAAAATGAGTAGAGAGAGAAAGAGAAAGAGAGAGAGGGAGAAAAACAAAACACTGCCGAGCGCATATAAGTGTGCGTACGAAAGTACTGCGAGACAGCTAGAGCGCGCGAGCGGAAGCTCTGTTCAACAAACTTGTGGCAACGAAAGAGAAAGAAAGAGAGACAGAGCAAAGTGCATGGCTCTATGTGTTTGCCGTAAGAGAGGGAAAGAGAGTGAGAAAGAGAGAAATAAAGAATAGAGAGCAAAGAGAGAAGCTGACTCGCATCGAGTAATAGAATAGCAGTTGAAAAAAGCTAGAGACGGGACTTACCATCTTCACCTGGGATGGTCGTGCGGGTGATTCCATTGGGAGCTGCAGCAGCAGAAACTGTAGCTGTAGCAGTAGCAGTTATATAGTATTAGATTAACACTATTAGTGGTGGTGGTAGTGGTAGTAGTTGTGGTGGTGGTGGTGATAGTAATAGCAGTAGTAATAATAGTAGTCGTAGTAGTTGTAATATTAGTAGTTAACAGTGGTGGTAATAGTAGTAGTAGTAAAAGTACTAGTATCAGAGGTAGCAGTAGTAGTAGTAGTAGTAGTAGTAACAGTAGTAGTAGTGGTAGCTAGTTGACGTTTTTTTAGTAACGCAGTGGGCAACAATGTAGTATCACTAGCAGTAGATAGCAGTAGAGCAACAGTAACAATATTAATGCAGCAGTAGAACGGAGGAGAAGCAGTAGCGCGTGTTCTCCGGGCTACTGCTTCGGCTGTCTCGTGCGGGGCTTGCAGAAACTGCTGCACTGTGTGTGCACTGGCTGGCACAAGTACTGCTGCTACTGCTAGCTATGCATACGCGCGCGCACACTCAGCCAACACACACGTATAGGATGCAGAATATATATGATGCACACACGCACGCGAAGACTACAACGACTACGACACACCAGTCGATCGCAGCAGCAGCAATCACAGTGTGCAATTCACCACGACGCAAGTTCTCGGGGCTATATGTTTCTGCTTCGAATCGAGACTCGAAGAGAGAGAGAGAGAGCTCAATAGTCGAGTGTCGCGAGACACAATGAGCCACTGACACTCGCACGCGCAGCAGCACAGCCTCCTGCGAAGCACACGATCACGGATATTATATATCTCCTTCGACGAGCTATGTTTGCCAACTTGCGACGACTAGCATCATCCCCCGCGCATCAACACGCAGCCTCCCAAAAATCTCAGTCAGCAACCCTCCGCCAAAACTGAAGCCAAAATCGCATTTCGAGCTTTTCGAGTCGGCGGCTTTATTAAAGGGCCGACGAGCTTTTATTAGAGTACCGAGCTTTTGTTCGTTATACCCTCTCCCTTAAATGGCTAGCTACTTGCGCAGCTCCTACTAATTACTGCTCGCACTCATGCTAGGACCTCGGGTCGACAATTTCGTCATGAGTGTCTAGCTTGAAATTGGAGTATCGTCAAACGCAATCGATTACAAAGTTTAACTCGGCCCGTTTGCGTCTGCGATGCTTGCAATCCTAGTGCAGATGACTCGTTCAAGCCGTCGTTGTTCATTTCAATTCGTTTCGTTCTTACGAGTCTTAAGTATAGCAGCAGGTGTATACACCGTGCATTAATATTCCATGGCATTAAAGTTGGTGTGCAGCAATGACGAAATGCCCGTGTATGTGTGTCCGTGCGCACAATTATCGGTCAGTGCAGCTCATGCGCGCTCGTCTCGGTGGACACGCGTATATGTATATATAGCCAAGTCGGAGTAGGCAAACGCCGATAATGCACAACGAGCTGTCGAGTTGCCACTAACAACGAATGAGAGAAATTGACGGGGAAGAGGGAGAGGAAGAGAGAGAAAACCACCAAAGAGTTAAATAGAAAAAAAATAGAATTAATTACGAGTAATTAAGATCGCTTATCGATGCGAACACTTTTGGTTACTGAGGATCTATATAATAAGTAAAGACCATTAATATAACTCAAGCATTTAGGGAAAAAGTATTGCTACCCAAGCTCAGTGATGATATTAAACCCTTCTATCAATGTATAAGATTTGATAAATTTCAACCTAACGAGGGATTGCTTTTCTTTGATGGAAACTTAAGTGTTTTATTTGTTGGTAAAAATGAAATTAAAAACGAGTAAAAATAAGATAATTTTCGCACGAGAAATTTCATATTAATAAAATGTCACTTTTAGGTTAACAAAAAGCCCATGAATATCAACATTGATCAAACATCATAAGAACATAAAATAAAACAAAGCGAGATGACCTCACGTGCCTAAAATCTGAAAGAGCTCAAACAAAAAAAGACACTGTTACGCATTGCATGAACTCTTATCTAAATTACGAGTAGATTTTATCTCTTAATGATTTTCAGATTCCGTTTTTTTTTCTTTTCTCCAAGAAGAATACATTTCTCATTAATGAAGTGAAAGAGTTAATTACCTATTAAATGACATCGATGATTAAAAAAGTCGATGCTCAACGTACTTATTAATTGTAATAAAACCCATAAGTCCTCGTCCGAATGTCGAGATGGTCAAGAAATACTAAAAGATTAAAATAAGCAAGTCGTCGGTTTTTCTTTGTGCACACGATCAGCGCTATCGGAAGAAAAGTAAATCGCATTATACTGATCGAGCTGAATACGGGGTCAGATTCGAATGCAGAACTTTGTAACCCAAGTAGCACGATTCGTTACGGTTTCGGGTTACATATCAATAAAGTCCAAATTTTCAAACGTCTCTCTCACAGTCATCGATAACTTCCGTTTATAACGATGGGACGAGTCGTCTCTCGAGAGAAGCAATTATATTCCGAAGTAATAAAAACAATTGAAACATATTTTTCATGCCGTTTTGGCCTTGGCCGTTCATGGCGGAACAACGAAACGTTTTCTCAGAATCGGATTAACAAAGAAAGCTCGTTACGGGTGTAGATACGCATGGTATTTGAAATGATTAGAGACGAACGGATCTTACCTGGTTTTATCGAGTGACGAGTTGTCCCAAGAATGGATGGCTGCTCCTTGGTGATAATATGATATCCGTCCTCTGAAGCTGTGCCTCACGAGGCTTGTAAACGCTCGCTCAAACGGGGCGAGCGCGAGGAGGAATCGGACCCTGGACCGTGATTATCTTGAACACCAGAATCACTGCGATTAAATCAGCAGCTTTTCCGTCAGTCGAGTAATAGTGGTGTGCCCGGGAGAAAGTCGATATCGATCGCAGGCAATCGACGTGCAAACGACGAACGAGGAGAGACCCGCGCGTGTCGACGCGACAACAAATGCCGCCGCACACAAGACGAGCTTGACCGTATTTATTCACGCGGAACACAAAAACACAAAATAACGACCAATAACAACATGTAATTACATTAACACGTATTTCTCTCGATTTAACGCGAATAAACAATCAAACGATCTCGAACAAACGAGCGAGGGAAAAGAAAGGTGATGCAGTTTGGTGCAGAACGAGCGAACGAAAGAACGAACAAAAAAAAGGTGAGGAAACAAACAAAAACGAAAAAAAACACAGCGTTGAAACAGCACAATCATCAACTCATGATTGATAATACTTGGAACGAGGCTTGCGTCCGGCAAAAGGAGCAAGACGGCGACGAACGACACAACACATAAGGCACACAACGGCGCACATGCACTACTATACTGATCACACTCTGTCTCGCGGCGCGGCGGGCAGGCAGGCAGCGCGTTGCACAGGATTAACGCGCGGAGAACAGCAACGAATCGGTCGGGCCACGACGTCGTCGTCGAGTGAGCGCTCTGGGTCAAGTGTAGCAGCGTTGGACGGTGTCGCGCGGCGCGTGCAGGCCATAAGCAACTGAACTCGCGCGCACACAGTCTCAGCGGCAGGCCGTGTCCGTGTAAGGTGCCCCGTCGTCTATTGGCGCGCAGCAGCAGCAGTCGCGTTATCTCGTAGGTATTAGTCGAGAGCCGCGTGGAAACAAAATCCTAGCGGCATACGAGCCTTACTTAATTGCGCCGATTAATGAATCGTCCTGTTCCTTTGTTGTACATCGACTCCGCGTGGACTGTAAATAAGCAATCAAGCAATGATTGCGCTAGCTACTTTTTAACATTGAAATTAAAAAAAAAGTATTCAAGGAGTCATTAACCAGACGGAGAAACCTGATAATGCGACTCAAACACCTGTGACACCTAATAACAGTGAGTGAAGCGATACGTTCATTAAAAAATGAACTCGTTAATGAGAGAAAATCATGATGGATCGAGATCGAATTATGTGAATGATAGAAATTTCAATGCTGTGGAACGGCACTGTCTGTCATCGGTGCTCGTTCACAAAACACGTGTTTTTCTCAAGTTTCCTACGAAAAAATCCATGCCATCATATTCTACCATCATACTAGATATGCATTGTATTATCCAAATACATTACAATTTTTATTCGATTTATAGGACCGGATGCGATTACGGGTAGTAGATTTTTACCCGCACCTAAAAGCAGTGGTGTATTACTATACAATAAAGCGATAATACATCCAAGCTGTGCAAGAGCGTGTTTATATACAGGAGTAAACCACGCATAACATAACGTCACATTATGTGAGTGTGTGTATATGTATGTATGGGGAGGTTGTTACTCATGGAATGTCGTCAAGTCGTCGATGAGCGAGACTCGCGTTTCGTAGAATTCGATCCGTCTCTCTCTCCTTGGCGTTCTCGCATGCTCAAGAGCCGCACTGCTACTATACTTACTCGCTTTCGGTTCATGCCCCTTTTCGCGCCTTGTATGAGATGTTGTAGCGCTCTGTTCTTAACGCATCTCGCGAGTCCCAGTGTAATGTGATGCGTGCCGCTAAATATGTGCGCGCGCGCGTGTGTGTGTGTGTTTACGGAGTCTACACACGTCAAGCCAATCTTACATAGTATATAATAGGGCTTTTACTTGAATATATCTTTTACCGATTAGTCGATGGATAATTGCAATCGAACCTCTGCACCTGTTGAATCAATACCGATCATCTGCACACGTACACTTTTCGTTATTTAGGTATTTGTCGTGCTTTTTGCTCACTTCGACGTATCGATCGTGACGAATCCAACGTTGCTACTATGATACTTATTAGGCTCATATTAAAAAAGGATTATTATAAAAAATTTATACGCAAACTCATTAGCTTCGATAATCTGTTTACATTTTCCCAGCATAGCTCATATTTTCTATCTGTACCTATAAGTTTCATAAACTTTTCGTTAAAGCACAGTTTTGCCCGCGACAAATCGCTAGATAAACAAAACTTTTCTTCGATCGAATCATATAATTGTATAATAATTTAAACTGGTGTAAGTAAACGAGAGAGTACTGCGTACTTCTTTGAATACAGATATCTATCCGTATGATAACGATTCTTTAATGAAACTTATAATTAATAATATTTGCCTATATCTTCCTAGTAATCAATTTGTACCATTAAGGAAGTCTATACCTTTTTCCTGAGGCTTTGAAAGATAAAAAAATTGGATCTTTAAAATACATTTACCTACATAAAAGAAAAAACGGGAGGTATTGTTAATACTTATCGTATGTAAGAATTATCGCATGTTATGCGTTATATGAATCCCAGTGTTGCGTTCTAATAGATTTATCTTATTCTAATATATTAAGATAAGATCTTCTTATTTCCCACATTAACTATAGACATCTACATCTATTTCAATTCTTTTACTTACGTACTGCATAAGATTAAGATTGTTATTTTTTTATATCTTATTACTTTTTTTATGATGAGATCATTATTACTGATGATCAAAAAATTAAAATATTTTTTGGAAATATTCGGAAACTTTAAGACGATCTTGAAAATTTTCCAAACATAATTGCGAGGCTTTTCCAATATTTCAGTTATAAAATTTAATTAGATCAGTACTTATGTTTTCACACCGCATTATCTAGCTTTTTTGGAATAATTATTTTTCCACTCTACTTCATTATATCTTCTAAGAAACGCAAATACATAAACAAGATAGTCCCTTACTTCAGTAAAAATATCAATCCCTGTTTAATGAATTCAGGATATTGGGTAATCGACTGTGTACAATGTATAAAAATTATAATTTTGTACTCTGTAGATTGTGAGAATGAAAAAAAAATTGTAATACCAAATACCGATTTTAGTAAGATCAAATGCTTCGATATTTACATCGTACAGTCGAAATAAGGAGTCAAAATGACTTTTCTCTGTTTTTCGTTGCTTTTATAGAAACATAAAAGCGGCATTTAACATTTATCGAATAATATGATGGATTATGTGAATAAATAAACATAACATTTTTGTTTCTTCTTAAAATGTTTATTTTAAAATACAAAGTAATTCACTCTGCCTATAATATCTTTCAGTGTAATAATAAATCATCAAATACTGTATAGATTAAGTATCAGCATGTCTCGGGGTAGGGGGCGAAAGGTCGGTATTCAAGGAATAAAAAGTGAAACCTTGCAAAAGGTTTTCTCATTTTTTTTTCTCAATATGGCCTGACTATAATTATAAGAAATATCAATTAAAGGTGTCGTTTGCGAATAAGTTACATCATCATTACGTTACTGAGTCAATCATTATAATTGATCATTATTACATTTTTATTAGTACATTCTTCATTCTTACATGCTTTGATTAATTTAGATTCTTTCATTCAACTAAGCTTAAAATTTACATGCCTCTTTCTTTGACATAGTCACGATTTTTTCAACTTCAATTAAAAAGATACAAGCAAATCGTTTATTTTCGTGGAAAACAGAACCTGCACGTGTGCTGATCAGAAAAATATTTTTCCTAGTCCATAGCAGAAAGAATATTTTATGATATAGCACAGCCCATGCTTTTATAAATATTATCTAAAAAGTGTTTCAACATTTTAGAGAATATTGTATATGTTGCTGACACGCAAAGGCGCGATCGCAATCTGCGGCACGTTAAGAAATACTCCAAAACGTATGCTTGTTGATAACGCTTCATTTCTACAAATGTTTATACTTTGGTCATTTTGTAGCATTGTTTACAAATATTTTATCAACCAGTCACAAGTTGGAAAAGTTAGTATTCCAATTTTTTCAGTGATCTATGATAACATAAGCGTAATCAACTTTAAACTTGTTAATTATGAGTTTACATCAAATTGTACACTATGTTTCATCATTCGTTTTTCATTTTTAAATATACATTCTTGTTATGCAAATGCATCACCAAATACTCAAACTTAGCTTACTTGATTAAGTAATGAGATTTCGTTCTTAAATATTTAAAAAATCAATATATAATTGAATTGATCGTCAAATATATTTTTTAATATTTAAAAAGAAACTATAGTACCAAGTTATTTAAAAAAAACAATAGTTTCACACAAAATAGTAAAAACTGGTGTTAGTTTGTACATAGTACAGACATACTTTAATTGTCATTGTGTTAACATCTGATAATGCCTGAAACGGCAATTATACAAGTTAAATTATTCTCTTTCATTCAAACACAGAAAAACTAATAAAAATTCGTCAGGATAAAAAGAGATTGTAGCACAAGAGAAATTGCCACCAGTTGAGGCGCGTCAACCTTAGTCGCGCATAAAATAAAAAATAATATACATATCGCTTAGTGCTTCTTGTAAAAATTGATCGCTATATTCAGAGAAGCTAGACTATGCTAGCTGTTTGTAAATATATCTATATTAATATGTATATATATAATTGCTGCGTGTTTATTGTATTTACATCAACATGTTACATACGACCGTAATCGCTTTATTATTTTTTGGAGAATTAAAGAATTCCTTTATTCATATGCATATATCTAATGTTCCATTTTTACGATAAGTTATGCAACTTTGAGGAAACATAAAGTTTAGCCAACGTATAAAACTAATCAATTATCATTATTCATGACACGAGGCATTTTTTAAAAATCGAAAGACGATTCACAAGATTTCGAGAAAAATGGAGAGAGAATGTTATTTACGGTTGTTTTTAAAATACTGAATAGAATTTGATTTGCATTGCTCTCCTTTTTTCGACATTATAATTGATTTTCTGGTACATATAATATATGTACGATACGAAAAATTCGCATACACACTTATAACAAATAATAGTTCTAAGCGAATTTTCGCTCTTTACTTCATTATACGAGTTTTCGTAATAACTTTACTTATAATACCTATTTTTCTAATCGTTTCATCTTTGCTTCAACAGTTAGGTACATAAGCAACGAGATGATTGTGTTGTTGCGTTTATTCGATCTTCCCTTTAAGGGCGTGATCCACGCGAGGCTTCTTCCATTGCACGAACTTTGAGCTCACGTTCACGTTGTTGCTGCCTATAAAATATATTATTTTATTTCGCTACAGTTAAATAATAAGGCATCAAACTTTATCTTACTCGAATATTATGTTTAACGGGTGTTTTGACGCCCAAAACGTTTATCAAATCTATTACACTTGAAATTAAAAATTATTTGAATCAAATATATTTTCAAAAAATTATAAAATCACTTAATTATGACGTAAGCGACTTCTATAATCAAAACGATGTTGATATTTTTCTAAAAGACTCCATATGTTGCGAATAACAATAAAACAATGAGTCACTGAAGAACCTTTTTTGAAAAATATATTGTAGAAGTCTCAAAAATTTATTTGAAAATTTTAATATCCACTTTGGTTTCGATATTTGTTTGTAAATAAAAAAAACATGGTGTAATAAGAAGAATAAATAAGATTAGATTAAACTTTAATAAGAATATTAAATCAAATTCCATATGTACAGAGGTAGTTATAAATAATACAAATTGATAAATTGCAATATCAACATAAAACTCATTAAGAATACAACTTTACAATAACGAAAAATCAACGGTTTTGGTCGAAATAACGTGAAAGGGCAAGATTATACCTTATATATTCTTCGTGATGTGCAACAATCGATGGGTGAGTTTGAAACCGGTCACGCTCGAGCATTAGGTGACGCTGCAATTGCTCGTGGTGTGCTGCTGCCATGTCTGCGTAAGGTCTGCCAATAAGCTCCGTTGGATGCAGAGCCAACGTGGACTCTCGCCCAATAAGACCAGGTCGTGGATAATTACTGCTTGCCGCTGTAACATTACAAACACACACAAAAATTATTAATATTGAGTGTCATATTAAATATGAGGATTAAATTAAAAAATCGAAAAAATTAATCAAGTAGTGAATTAAGTAATAAAACTGAAGAGCTACAATTATAAATGGAAAATTGTTCTTCAACATATTAAGGCTTTTATATTAAATGGGTTTTAGTAAAATTAAACACGCGTTTATGGTTGATTTTGCTTTAGTACGGAAATGAATTAACAAAAAATATTAAATTGTATTAATAAGTTGCCGCGTAGAATTCATTCACATCATTCACACGAACGGCTTAATCTAGACTACATCATGAAGTGTGCAGATAGGACGAGGAGAAAAAAAAACATACCAGGCAGAGGGAAGCCAGCAGCAGCAGCGGCAGCTTCTTGCTGTTGTTGCTGCTGCTGTTGCTGCTGTTGAGCCGCGGCGGCTTGCTGTTGAGCAGCAGCTTGCTGCTGTCCAGGATGCAGGTGAAGATGAGTATGGGCATGTGTGTGCGCGTGCGTGTGCGCATGATACTCCGGTGGAATGCCTGCCATTTGCAATCGCATCATTGGATCGGCACTCAGTGCAAGTCTCTCGTCCAGGGATCCGTGGGGATGGTTCGCCGGGTGGGTCGTCGCAGCTGCCGCTCCTGCGGCCGACGCTGCGTTAGCTGCTCCTGCCGCGGCAGCTAAGCCTAAATTCGACATCATCGCTTCAGCACAAACATACATCGGTCATTTTATTTGCTACATCTACTTTTAACTAGAGCCTACTCTCGATCCGTTCGTTTCCTTACTCATTTATCTCGAAAAACGCGTTTGGCTCCGGCAGATGCTTTGCTTAGCTTATTCCGATCTGTGAGATTTATGATTTTATTTGTCGTAACTACGCGACTACGAACTACTATTATTATCATAAGGTGCAAAATCAAAGCATAAATAACATGAATTTAATAATAAATTTTACTCTAATAAGGTTTCAAGCAAATAAAGGATGGCTAAACTATTAATCAGAAATTAAAACATACTCTACTTCTAATTATAATCATGTAACTAAACCAATCAAAGCTTATCTCTAGCATCGCATAACAATTAAATGAAATCATATAATTCTATATACCATTTGGAACATTACAGGCACGTTATCCATAGGTTTACTTTTATTATCGACTATTTAAGTTAACTATCGTTCTAAAAAATGACAAATACTGCCTTATTAAGTTTTCTAAATATAATGATTAAAAAAATATGGTAATATGATAATCAAATTCTAGTGTATAATCGCGACTTATAAATCATAATTTACAAAAAATATTACAAAAAGAGCGGACAACTTTCATACATTAGGTTACGGTATTATGCAAAGATGTTCAAGCTAGTAAACCTTTCAATCCCGAGTTTGTGCTACATTAAAAATAACAATCGATATGAACTTACCCAGCCTCTCAAGGCGTTCTCGATCCATTTGGCTGGGTCCAGGTGGTACTGCATAAAGACCAAACTGATGTGGACCTGGGGCACCAGGGTGGGCTAAGCCACCAGCAGCATATCGCCTATGAATTTCCAACCAATGAGGATCTACTGTTGTAGCCATTGTTCGAGGAGCTCCTTTCAGTAATTCCTCCTAAAGATTAAATTATACATTATGAGATATGTTTTTCTTAACAAGATATAAAAGCTGATTAGAATCAATTTAATTGATTTATGAACAAAGATAATGATGTAAAGACGATTGATTTAGGAATTGATGCGTAAGACATGATTTATATGTATTTCATGTACAATAAAGAAATTTAGTTATTTACAACTGGTTTACGTAAAATTAGTAAATAATTGTTTAAATTTGCATGTTTAGAGAATTCAAACAGATATTTCATAAATTAAAATAAATTGTTCGTCGATTCAAACAGGATTTTTCGAATTTTCGCGAAAAAAGTCTTGAATTAATTAACTATTGATGCTAATTAAAGAAAAATTTGATCAAAAAAACTAATTTTTTTGATGCTTCAAAATATTTATTTAGGTAAAACAACTATTTGATTGACACCAATAAATTGTAATATTTGGTGTGTGTATTATATTTTAATGGGCACACCCTGCAAAGTGAGATACTAGTAGAATTGAGTTAATATACATGAAATGTTGTTAAAATCGATTATCATACCAGTTGAATGAATGTTAATAAATGAAAGCAAATTATATACTAAAAATATTGTATTATTATACGTTTTTGTAAATTTTTAATAATTATTAGAATATACTAAATGGTTATTGATGTAACATGTGAATGATTATGAAAATATGAATTAGTTTTGCAAATAGTTAATAGAAATTTGGTTCATTAATTAGTATACAATAAATCACTGACTTACAGTTTGAAATACGCTACCAAATGGAAACTTTTGATACTATAATAAAAAATAAGGTAAAATTAAAAATTGATTTTCATTTAAAATATAATTTATCACCGAGAGAAAATTTTATTTTTTAACAAAAATTCAGGAAAAACATGTTTTTTTGATAGCAATAGCTTAAACGCAAAAGTACGAAATTGAGTAAAGCAAATTATCAATATTAAATTAAACGAATTGAATTGATAACTTGTTTTTAGGTATAATATTTTATCAAATCTTGTTTATCATTAAGAACATGGTTTTTTCTCATATAAAAATTATGATTGAGTCAAAGAGAGAAATTAATTTAATTTAATAAATACACGTAAAAATATAAAAGTAGTGAAAAATATTTTTAGAACAAAAGTATTACGCACCTTAAGTCTGTCATTGAGCTCTCTTTCTCTGAGTTCTCGAATCTCGCGTTCACGTTTTTCACGTTCTAAGTGTTCAAGTTCAATCCGTTCTCGCGTAGGACCGTACATATAATGTAGCATGGCAGCGTCTTGAGAGCCAGGATGCCTAGCCGGAGAAAACCCTGCATGTGGCCTTGCATACTCAGAAAGCTGTCTCAACGCAGGCGTGTCTGGATAAGCACCGGGTCGAGCGGCATATCGATCATATGGTGAAGCCACAGGTTCAAGAGGTCCTCTACTAGGAGGCTTACAACCATCAGCACCGCCAGAGCCTTGCTTTTCAGGTGTAGCCATCTTTCGAGCTTGTTGTTGCTGTTGCTGCTGTTGTTGCTGCTGTTGTTGTTGCTGCTGCTGTTGCTGCTGCTGCTGCTGTTGTTGTTGTTGATGTTGTTGTTGTTGTTGTTGTTGTTGTTGTTGTTGTTGTTGTTGTTGTTGTTGTGCTTGCTGCTGTTGATGAGCTCTGTCGCGTTCTTCACGTTCCCGTTCGGCTTGTTTACGAGAGCGCTCTTCACGTTTGCGAGCTAGCTTAGAGTCGGGTACAGGCTTAAAAGTGAGATCAGTACGCGTACAAGAGTTATTTTCTCCACGATTCCAATGCCGCAAGAAGATCGCGGACTGCGAGCGATGGCACTCGGAGTCTTCGATACGCGGTTCGGGCGATGGGCCCGTCCGCGGACTCGGTGGTTCCTCCGGTTCGGGCTCCATGAGATCAGGTTCGATTTTAGGCTCGGGTAGCGGTGGCATTAATGTCACTGGTGGATGAGATATAACTGGTCGATGATGATGCGAATGTAGCGAACTCGAAGTCGACATACACGATGCCGAAGACACCATCGGCTTATTGGAACTGCTGCTGCGCTGATTGCCACTACCATGGCTCGTCGACGAAGACGAATGACTATGTGAATGCGAAGAGTGAGACGAAATTGTGAGCATCTTTTCGTGATGCAGCGTTGTTGCTTGATGCATCGATGAATGATGATGATGAGTGGCTATAAGATTCTCGCCTTCTTCACGCGTCGATACGCTCGACGTCGTGCTTGAATGATGAGCCGTCATCATTGTCGTGGCTTCACTGCGTTGAGGGGATGGCGGTGGAATAGCGTGAGGCAACGGTCCGTAAGGGTAACCAGGGAACGCTGGATAGCCCGGTACTGCTGGATATCCCGGATACGCATGGGGATGATACGGGTGCATAGCTGCGAATAGCGAGGGATGCATTAACGCTGGATGCGAATGGAACGCCGGGTGCGCCATATGTGGACTCGTCTGCTGCACCGGATGCATAACCGGTTGAGGGATCGATGTTGGCGCCGGAGGTAATCCGGGTTGCGGCGACGCTACGACAGATTGCATTGGGCCCATATGTGAACTCGGGGTAACAGATGAAGAAGACGAAGACGTATGTTTACTGGGCGTAGACGGTTTTAGAGCTGAACTGCTCGACGACGAGCCCTCTGGTTCTTTCTTTATATTGTCCAAACTTGGGCCAGGAAAACTTGCGCTTTGGAATCCCGGTACCTTGACCTCTTTCAAGCTTTGCAATGGGTCAGGTTCCGGTGGTAATATTTCTTGTTTAATTTTAAGATTTTGTGGCTCCATAGGAGGTGTTCTAGATAATCCATAAAGTGGTCCAGGACGATCCGTGGGGAGCATTTGTGGTGGAGGCGGTTGAATAGGTTGGAACAAATTCAAAGGCTCCGGTCGACTTTGAGGTAATGGCGGAGGTGGTTCGTGATCTCTGTCGTCCCTTCTGTCATCTATTCTTTCTGTTGTTCCAGATGCACGTTCAGAAGCTAATCGATCGGACATTCTGTCTTGGTGAGGTGGAGGTATTCTCTCGTGCGACATCCTTTCAAGTCCTCTTTCAGTGGATAGCCGATCAAAAGGCCTGCTATCTCGAATCCGTTCAGGCTGCGCAAGTCTTTCATCTGGCATCATGCGTTCAGGAGGACCCCTACTCTCGCTTTGCATTACTGTCAGACCCAGAGGTTGTGGGGATCCTGCTAATGGTGGTAGAGGTGGAGGAGGCAAGCCACTCGACGACAAGTTTTGTGAAAGATTGAGATTTAATGGTCCAGTCAAAGGTGGCAAACCCAAGCTGGACGTAATTGTCGGTGGAGCGCTTGTTGACATATTTTCAGGATGTGTTTGAGGCTGTAACAAACTTGGTGGGGGTGGCACTTGCAATCCTGGTGGTATTTGCATACCGGTAGCCGACAAATTTTGAGGCACGCTTTGAGTGGCAGTAACGATTGACGGTGGACCGCCATACTGCATGTTCAATGGATGCACTTGTGCTCCCACATTGGTCGAAAGGGACAAGGCAACTTGCGCTGGACCCGAAACGATGGCTGCAGCCGTTGGTGGCATTGGAGGCATATTTGTCGGTATTGGACCGCTAGAAATCATTGGACTGCTCAAAGAATGTGAGAGATTTCTTGGTCCACTTTGACTTAAGTCGGCCACTGTTAAAGTTGGTTGCGACGTGCTGTGTGCAAGTTGTGGCTGCGGTGGGGGCGGTGGACCTGAAGGCAGTGGTGCTAATGTCAATTGCGACTGTGTTGTTGGTGGGGGCAACGTAACTTGAGGCTGCTGCGTAAGAGGAGGCTTATCAGAAGCTTCCAAGGGTTCATCTCTTTTATGGTAGGTGGGGACACCGTTCGATCATGAGGAACAGGCATAGCCAACGGAATAGGCACCTGCATAGGCTCAAGTTTTATAGGCATGGGCTCAAGCTTTATTGGCAGTGGCTCGAGTTTGAGGGGCACTGGTTCAAGTTTGATTGGCTGATTAAGTGACATCGGCATATCTTCAATGTGTTCTTTCATGTCAATCGGCTCCTCCAATCTTGGCTTCTTTTCGATACAGACCTCTCGAGCATGTATGACCGGTACCGAAATCGGTAAACTTTGAATTAGAGGCTGAGACTGTGTAACCGTAGGTGTCTGTGACTGCATTGTGGTTGCAATCTGTGGTGGTGTGATTGGAGTAATACCAGGCGTTGGTGGACCGGAAGGCTCTTCTGGTGGTGTAGGCGGGCTTATAGGTATGTGCTCCACATTACTTAACACACTTGTACTGCTGGTCGATGCAGCGGCAGTGATAGTGGCGGAGCTCGTGACCGTTGATACCGGGGCCATGATGATATTGGCATTACTACTAGCATCCATTGCATCACTATCAGCTTCACGCTCTGGTTCATCCATCAGTGAATTACTGTCAGTCGTAAGTGACTCTGAAGGACTATCTGTACGGTCACCTCCTCGTTTGCGCTTAGGTGTATCTTTCTCGTCTTCAACTTCGTCAGAGTTTCCTCGCTTCTGAGTCTTTTTCGGTGTTTCCGCTTTGGAGGAAGACTTTGATTTTTTCGACTTATCATTAACCTGAGCTTGAGATTGCGACTGTTGTTGTTTTTCTTGATCAGGAGTATCGGTGCCACCAGTGCGACGAGGCCTAGAATGCCTTGGATTTTCTTTAGCTTTGTTACGCGTTCGCATTCTTCCAGGACTATCTGGAGACTCGACCGGCACTGGTCGGAAGAGATACGACGGCGCAGGTGGCAGTTCACCGTTCTTTTTCAAGTGCGCCCGGCATTCCGCACAGAGCAGCAATCTGTCCTTGCCCGTGACTTGATAGTCTTTCGAGCCATTGGAGAAACAGTGCTGACAGGTATGAGGAACACCGTTGGTATTGGTATCACGAGAGTCACTGTCTTCCTCGGAATTGTCATCTTCCGTGACAGAGCTCACTTCACCGCCGGTAGCAGCATTTATGTTACTATTGGTCGCTGCCTGAGTCGGCTGCGAATTGTTCGTGCTCGTGGCAGTCGTGATGGTAGCAGTCAATGATGCAGCTGTGGAGGCGGCAGAAGCGCTGCCGGCGAGCGGCCCGCCGCCGTTGCTGTTCGTTTCGTGCTCCGTTGTGGCTGAGGCTATAGCAGCACTGGTCTCCTTAGAATTCGTTGCCGTGCTGGCTTGGCCGTCGGAGTTGCTCGCTGAATTAGCCGCGGCGGCTGCTCCAGCTGCTTCTTCCTTTGGAGTACCAGCTCTTGAATTTCGTGTATTACGAATTCGACGAAGAGAGCTTTGCCTCCTTCGTCTATGTGGTCGATTATTATTTGCTCCTGGTGTCTTCTTCCACAGGTAATAATATTCGACCAATTCGGGCTGTAAATCAAATTGAATTTCATTAGATTGTATAGTCATGCGTAGGTCTTTTTAAATTGATAGAAAATAGATGCAGTATAAAATTAAAGATTAATGTAGCATAAGTTAGTTAAAATCGATTGCGGGACAGTGACAGCGTATAAGATCGCTGGCCGTGTTATTATTGTCTTTTAGTGATGCATGGTATGCTAATGAATCCGCCAAAAACTGTTCCATGTTTAATCAATTTTATAATTTTAACAATTTTCCCAAATTTTAAAGAAAAATTTGAAACAAAGATCGGTTAATTAGGATGTCAACTGTCGAAAGTCCGAAATAGAATTTCACTTAACACAAAAAAGTTCCATGCCATGAATTTAATAGATTTTTTAATAACTTACAGTATCTTTATGAGGTAATAAATCTTTCCTAATACGAGTAAAGTTTTTTCCAAACTGTCGTAATCCTTTGACAAAACGTTTCTGTAAATATTAAAGTATTGGGTTATGAGGAGGGCTAGCATAGATTATTTTTGATATCAAAGTTATTAGTTATCTAATACGCTATTTTATTGAATATCCAAAGAAAACACTTACAGTTTCTTCGTCGCTCCACTTTTTTTCAATATTTTTGGGTACAGCACATTTGTACAGAGCTTGTAAGGCTTTTCCAGCATCATATCCAGAATCATGCAATGTATCAAGTGCATTAATGGTTGTATCGTCTTGTGATGCAGCTACACAACCTTCAGGCGATCCACCATCACACATACCAGCAAAAGCAGCAACTGACCTCGCTGCTCTCAAGTACATCAGGAGGTCTATATCTAGTGTCATTGCTGGAACCCATCTTAATTCTTCTCTCTCTTTGGAGAATTCCGGATCAGGAGTAAGTTCACCAGGAGGAATACCTGGTCGGTACTCGGGTAATAGGGCCTTATAAAAAAAATTTGGTATTATTTAAATATTCTAAACTACTGATTAAATAACTGAAATGTTTCTCATTAAAATTTGATTTAAATGATTCTATAGAATTAAGCAACTATTATATATTTTGTTATTCAAAAGTTTGAGTTGACAACTAATACATTAACATAAACTGAAGTTAAGATGATCCATACCCCAGCTCAAAATTAAAATTTTCAAACATGTTTTCTAAAATTTTTACTGAGGCTTTCATACATATTTAATTACAAATGCGTTATCAAATTTTCCAAATCAAAATTTTAAATATAAAATATTATTCATACAATAAAACTTAAGAAAGTGAACTCAAATTGAAAGACATTATGCTTACCTGGTGTGATGGTCCAACCCTTATCTCGCCTTGGGAGCCAGCTGACATCTCCTCTCCTTCGGAATCTATCTCGTCTTTCTCCAGCTTTCCAGTTGGATTTTAAGACTTTATTTGAATAAAAGCCTACCATTCACTCTCTGCAAAAAATAAAAATTAGTTATAATTAATTAATATAATTATAGAATTTATTAAGCTTTTTAAAAAGTTTAATGAAGATTTAAATGTTTTATGAGTTTAAGAAATATACATAGTCTATAATGAAATAAACCTATTTTCCGTAAGTACATTAACAGACAGTGATTCATCAAATTCAAAAGTTTGTTCCAGTAGTTAAGTCATGTATCAATTTTCAATTTTGGATTAGCAAAAGTACACTTGATTTAAAAAAAATACTTGCTCAAACTATGAAGTTGTGTATTGCTTATTCAGTGTGTACAAACGTTATCTTCTTACAAATCTATCTAATACACTTGTAAACTAAATGTATGAAATAAAGAGTTGGGGATATATCTCTAAAGATAACTCGAAAACATAAAGCAGAGTGACATTTCAATTTATTTCAACGAGTTTTCGAACCAAAGAAAATATGAAAAGCATACATTAAAGGCCAATACTGCTATAAAAACAATACCTAACCGTAAATAAAGTAAAAAAATTCAAGACGCATAGTGAATTATGACAGATGGATGGATGGGTTCTGATTCGGTTCTGATTCATGCGTGCGCAAGAAGCCAGAAACACGCAGCGTAGTGGGGCAGGTTGGAGTGAAGCAACGAGCCGAGAATGATATTCATAAAGATGGGCCGCGGTTCGCTTGTCACTACTTGTCAATGATCCCAAGAGGGAATTGCGATAATTCACGCACTGTAGCGCTGTTTAGGCACGGCAGCTGATAGTCAAAACTCTACCGTTGCTTCAAGAACAACAATGTGAGCGTAAAAAAGCACGTTATACACGGCAGCTTTTCGGTATAATTCCGAATCCAATGCACACACGCCGACTCGCGTGCGCACGCGTATGCGGTGGTGGGTCGGTACTGTTACAATATATAACATGACAATATGTCGAAAAAAGTGAGGAGTTTAGTGGCCTGCTGAGATAAGATTTTTTCGATGATTAGTCGACATCGTGTTTAATTGTTGGGTTTTATGAAAAAAAAATAGAAAAATATTTATTTTGACACACCATTTGCACGAAAATTCAATTTTTTTCGATTTTTAACAAATACCAAAACGTGAAACTTGGAGCAAAAAATCATTGTCTTTGTTTATAATTGGAATTTCATCTTGACACGAAGTTTTCGACATTGAGTAGGTGTACATTCTTGGAGGATTTTGAGATGAGAGAGCCTCGAAGGTAGGAGAGAAGAGCAAGAGAAGAAAAATGAAGAGATGGAGGAGAGAAAGAGAGAGAGAGAGAGAAGGAGCAAGAGAAAAGAAAGAGGAGGACGAGGATGAGGAAAGAGAAAAAGGAACGAGAAAAAAAATTTGCAACCATACAGACGGTAATATACTTATATGCGTATAGAAAGAAGGATCTCAAGCTCGGAGAGAATATATATATATGTGTATAGCTATATGTTCCAGTGTATACACCAGGTGCGCGATCATTTTATACAGTCATACTTAACCGCGCGCGTGCTTTGATCTCGTTGCGTCGTTACTCGCTGCTGCTCAATGGGTTTAATCGAGCGGCGGAACTGCTACTCCGTAAATACGTTCATACGCGATATAACACGCGCAATCACATCTTTATAAGTATATTACATGCAAATATATACTGATTGCCGATCAAACTTGTGCGGACGCTCGCAGACTTAATCTCAAGCACCTCGTGTTTTAACTCGGAGACGTAATATGTATTCGTAAACATACATCGATACACAAGCATTATATTTACGTATGCAAGCATTTATGCGCGCGTAATAGACAAAAGTGTATACAAATAGATTTGTAAACATAAAAATAAGTATATCAGTGCGTGTGTTGGCACTCTCTTTCGAGAGTTGACTCTTTCCCACACGGTGTGCTCTGGTCGCACATATATGCACGTTATGTATAGAGCGAAGAAGCATATATAGGTATATCTGTATAGGTGTGCACGAACGCCAAGCAGAGCATTGGGCTCGCACAGTGCGCCACGCACCTAATGTGCAAATGGCTATGAGTTAGGGGGCTGTCCTCGGGGTGGGGGTAGCTAGTTGCTGCTGCTGATGAAGTTCGTCTTTCATATTATATGTATAAAGTACACACAAGTCTATGGACAAGCGGCAATAAATACATGAGGGCACAAAACTAGCTGTGTGTCTGAATATACATATACGTATATGCGGTTATATGCGTACAATATGCATCACTGAATCGCTGAAAATATATACCAACTAAACATACTCGATCCACTGCATAGCGAATCTATCGGGCGCAGGACACGATCCTGCGATTATATGAATTAATTAAGCGCGACGCCTTGTCACGAGAGCTGCAAGGCGAGGAGGAGCAAAGCCGAGTATACATAATACACACCTACTGCACCGATGAAGAGAGCGAGCGAGAGAAGGAGGATGGAATATTATGTCTAGAGACAAAGTGAGTGATAGAAACTTACCGCGTTGAAGCACGGAGCTATTGGCCCCGGGCGGTGGCACGTACGTCTATAGTAGAACTCGGCAGTCGATTATCTTTTTTCTTGCCAGGGCAGGAGACACAGCAGAGCAGCGGTGTTATAATATCTCGCGCTCCCTCTCGCACACACGCACACACAGGCACACACACTTACACGAGTAGGTTGTTGCAACTAGACTACTCGAACGAAGCAGCGGTAGCAGGGTGCTGCGAGCTCATGAGCATGAGCGGGACAGAACGGCCAGATTTCGGCGTCGTTGTCGCGTACCTCGCATTGTTTTCCACCAGTTGACGAGTGTCACCGAGTTCTCACTCACTCACACACACACACACACGCAGTCGCCGCCACGATATTATACTAGTATATAACGCGCACAGGCAAATGCACACATGCGTGCAGTTCTGCGTGTGTATACGTGTCCGTGTATGTATTCTCACATGCACATATACAGAGAGATATGTACGCGTGAGAATGATGCGTATATATTGCACGGGTATAGCTAGCTTTTTGTATGAACGCACACACGCACGCAAACAGACACAGACAGTCAGTGAAACTGTTTAACACGTATGTACACGAACACGAGGACACATGCACTGAGTAAAATCACTGTAACTCTCTCTCTCTCTTTCGGCTCTCGGATGCTAGTTGGACGACGAGCAGCTCCGAGGTTGTTGCTGCTGCTGCTGCACGGGGCCTTGCAAGTTGGCGTCGACCGTCGGTGTCGGGCGCGCCCGCATGTGTCGCGGCGCTTTTTCCGCTACTATATCCTTGCGCGGCCTCTCCTCGCTTTGTTCGGGGGCGGCTGTATACACTGCACTCAACACTGTCGCGCGCGCGGGGTCGCCTGCACTGGTCCCACCGATTGTCTTGGCGGCGGCGTTGAGCTGCTCCGAAATGCTGCGTGTGCTCGGGCACACGTCTGGCTACTGATCCGAGCGATGTAGCGCTCGTACGAGCTGCAGCACTGCGGGGCCCGTCGTATTTAGTAGCACTAGCAGTGGAAGCGGAGCCGTCGAAATTGCATTCGTAGCACTTCTATACTCCTACGAACGACGACGAGTGCGGCCGACCGACGACTATTACACTAAGACACAGTTGCGCAGGCAGACACAGGCACGCACGACGCATCGGTCAGACGATTGGGCATGTGCTACGCGTACATCTCACTCTCTCTCACTCGGTCGTGATTCTCTTATCTCTCGGCACTGGGTCTGCGCGCCCGTTAGTATAAAGAGTGGCGGGCAGCACACAACAATTACTGCTTCGACGACGAGGACGAGGACGTCGTCTACTTCTTGCACTCTCGCACAACACCGTGTCGTCGTACGTTAAACACGTACTCGCATGCCAAAGGCGCACACGCACACATCAAGATGCACGCACGCAGGCATAAGCAGCAGCAACGGAGGCAGGCGTAGGGAGAGCGGGGGGACCGGGGAAGGGGGGGACTGAGCCGAGTCGAGTCGAGCAGCGGCGGCGGCTAATACAATGTACGCAGCAGCACCAAGGGCCTTACTGCTGCTGCTGCTGCTGCTATCGTTGTTACTGCTCCTGCTGCTGCTGCTGCTACTGCACAAGCCTACGCTTGTATCCATACGATAATAATGCCGTATTATAATGTATCGTATGGCAGATGTAAATTCGCGTGCGCGAGATCGAGGAGGCTCGCTCGCTGCCGGCCCAGAGAGCTCTCTCTCTCACACACACACACACGCGCACACAGCACACAGCACCGCAGCAGCTCAGCGCGCAGCGATGTGTCGTGGCACAGCTGAATAGCCGCGCCAGTCAACTAATACGAGGCGGAGTAGCAGCGGTGGACGTAGTCGACGACGATGCGGTGGCAGCGCTGCTGCTGTTGATGCGGCAGCGGTGGTGGTGGTGGCGGCGGCGGCACACGACTCCGAATAGTAGTCGAGTAGCCGGATGACGATTCTGCCTTCGGCTCTGCTGTTGCTGCTGACTGCTGCTCTCCGACGCTTTGCACTGGCTTGGAACTGCTGCTGGTCGTCGCGCACATCACCTCCGTGGCAACAACAACACACACTGCTGCTCCTAGCCGCGATGACACGCCAGAGACACGGCAGCTGATGCTGATTTTGGCATTCGGGCGCACACGTCAAAGCACTGAGATCGCCCGAGTGCGGTACGAGACAGCCTCTTACTTTTCTTTTCGCCTCGCGCGCTAATTGCACGCGTCGCACCGCCAAAGAGCCCCGAACTCTATGTAACGGGGATTATACATGTACGCGAGAATTCTAAATGTATACAATGGCCCACCGACGAGCAAATCCAAACGTCCCGTGCTTGGAGTCGCGTACGAAGTCGGTGCTCGCTGTTACGGTGGAGGAGCGAGCCGCGAGAGGGAGAGCAAGAGAGAGAGAGAGAGAGCGTGAAAGAACCTGTAGAGGTGCTTGAGCGCTGATATCGGCGATATGCGGATCGAAGTTGGCTCCGTCTCTCCCTGCAGGCCAGCGGCCACCACGGGCCAGACCTTATTTATTTTTTTGCTTGGCTACAAACGCCGTCTATTAGACGAGTCTCTCTCGACGACGACGACGACGACGACGACGACGAGGCTCGCCAACGGTAGCAGCCAGTGGGCACTGCACTATTTTTTTCTCCTTCCTTTCTCGTTCTTTCGCACGACTCGCGCTTTAACAGCAGCAGCACCCACGACAAGCAAACGACGCCATCTTGTGCTCGTAATGCTGCCAAATGTCTGTCTGTGTGTGTGTGCGCGCGAGCTTGTGTACGTGTACGAGCTATGTATTGTATACGTATACGTGTGGTTGTGTGTGCTCTGTCTTTTTCTCTCTCTCTCTCTTTCGCCGCACCGACTCTTCCTCCGGCCGCTTCTCTCTCTGCGCTCGGCGCTATGTGCTGTTTCGTGCCGCGCGACTGTTGGCAGCGCTTTGCTCGCCTCCACCACACTTATGCATACTCCAATGTATACGTACACGCCAGCATCGTATGTGTGTGTGTGTGTGTGTGTGTGTGTACGTTTGTAATATATACTCGTGTATATCTTGTATATGTATAGGATTATATGTGGCTAACACTATACACTACTCTATAATCTGTATATATGTATACAGAACGGAGCGAGATAGATGTATGTGTATGTGCGCTCAGTGTAATGTGCATGCGACCAACGAGCGGCGGCCCGCGGGCGGAATGAACGTATGTGTGTGTGTGTGTGTTGGCAATTTCGCACACGCAGACGTATAAGCAGCGAGAGATGTGCACTCGACAGCTAAGGCTGCAGGACGCTCTGCTCCGGTGCTGCGCTATGTTATGCTGTTTGTTATGCCGCGCGGACGGGCGACGCGCGCTTACTCTCGGCTAACACGCAGCGTTCGCTTGCTCGTTTTCGTCGTTTTCCGGCAATCTTCGTCTCTCTCGACGCGAGCGAGACGCTGTTCTGTCTCTCTCTCTCTGATCGACTCGCTCCGCGATTATTCGCGCGTACTCGGCTGATGTGCAGGCGAGTGCGACTCGAGCCGGCGTGCGGCGACCGCACCACTACTATCTGCTGTCGGCAATTGCATCTTTCTCTCTCGCTTCGCTTTGCGCGCCGCTCTATATCTATATCTGTAAATGTGTAATACTGCACGCATGCTTAGCTTATATTGTATCAAGGCATTACGCCTATCATGGATTTGGGGGCACGCGAGGCCGCCGCGGTCTACACGATTGTCGATGTGCACGAATATAATAGGGACTAAAAAAGGGAGCACGACGAGTGACACGAGCCGGATAAGAGCTCCGACTTGGTCCTTTGCTCGATATTATTGCTTTGGCCACCATTGCCACTATGTACGTGTATCGGAGAGATTTTGACGGTAGCTCAACCAGCGGCTTCGAGACCGTCAACCGCTGCGATATTCGCTCACGGGCCTCGACGAGCAGCAGCAACTCTCCTCGACTTGCCGTCGTGTACGTGTGGCTTGGCCCGTGAGCGGACTGCGGTCTCGTATTATGTACCGCCATCGCCATGTATAGCTATAGCTTTCTTATAGGCATACGAGAGAAGCTATTGCCGAAGCTCGAGTGTGTCGAGCTGTCGAGTCGATCATCGGCTTCGCTTGATTCTTCGCAGCAGCTCTCGCTTATACGGTATAAAAGTAGGCTTACCCCTCCAAAAGTCCAAGGCATTGACTGGTAGGTATATGTATGTATAAGCGGCACGCGTACAGCAGCAACTACAAAGAGACGAAACCCGCGAGCAGCTACTCTGAAACTAAACATCGGGCCGTCTCGTTTATACCAATACATGCTATTGGACTCTCGGCCTGCTCCGAAATCTTATTATGAGACTACGACGACGACAACAACAAAAACAATCGACGCGTGTTACGATGTACTGGTCCAAGCGCACACCCCCGCTCTCGTCGTCTCTTTAATTACTTTATTCAGCTTAGAACCTTTATTTGATATAAGAGCGACGACGACAGCTCGCGCGAGGGCCCATTAGCATCTTCAATGGCCTACTCGTAAGGCATATTTAATCTGCGAGAATATTAAGCGGCAGCTCATCAGCTCTCCGCCTCTTTCTCTCTCTCTCTCTCTCTCTCTCTCTCTCGCATGCAGAGCTCCTGCGCTCAATTAAATACAATGCTCGATGTCGCGCGCAGCATCAGCAGCAGCAGCAGCAGTGCAATGCGATTACATATTTCATGCGGACTTTTACTCGGTGCACTTCCGCACTGTTACATTCGAGTTGGCTATATTACGCTGCCTGCGCTTTCTTGTATACCTACTTGATGATGCATGCGTATGTACATAAGCGTAAGATTGCGCATACATGACTGCAGCTCATCATGGCATTATTTATATTGCTATATTTGTAGTTAGATATAGGTATAGTAGGTATATAAGGCAGCAGCAGCAGCATAGTCATATGCGTAAAATATATATATCAAGGGTGGTGAGAGAAGCCGTGGGGTGGGCGAACGCGCGCGCGGAATATTACAACTCCACTTTCCGTCTCAGTTTGCCAGTGTGTATGCCTACAAGTGTATGTGTGTGCGTGTGTGTGTATGCGAAGCTATATGTAATATGGTACAGAATATATAGATGTGCTTCTGAGCGCTCCCTTCTCTTCTCTCTCTCTCTCGATACACAACGAATACTCAATACTCGGCACTACTCGCGAGAACGAATATATATAAGCCCGTCGTTATACGTGAGTCAGTGCTGCTGACTCTGTGTGCGTGCGCGAGCACATATGCCGGGCTGCGCGCGTGTGTGAGTGCAAAGCGAGAGAGAGAGAGAGAGAGAGAGAGAGAGAGAGAGAGAGCGTATCAGTGAGAATACAATACACTGTCAAGCCGCAGCCGTCAGGTCCGTGCATGCTGTGTATAGTAGAGACTCTATATAATATGGGAGTTGCGCGCGATGGGCCGCCATGCAAGAGCGCAGTATTACGCCAGGGCATTTGGACGAAACAATATTATTATATAGGTACACGACGCACACAGGGCTATGTAAGTATGTAGCTCTGCCATGCATGGGGGCACACGCGACGATCTGCATGCGCGACGATATTTAAGCGTATAAAGAAACGCTTTAATGCGACGATGATCGAGTATACAGCATGGCCCTCCGCGTGCACCTTGTATGCTGCGCATGAGAAATTGCTGCGGGACAATCCGCGATCTAGTCGCGAGCTGCGTCGTCGATACCTGATAAGCTTATACTCCTATAAACGGAGCAGGCCAGCCATTATCATTATTATTATGTAAGCGCGTGCGTATAGGTATCTAATAGCTCAGTTTTTCTAGCGCTTGTCTGTATATACATTTGTACACGATCGCGGCTCGGAGTAATTGACGAGCGTACGCGAGGCGCTGAGAGAGAGACAGAGATATCCATCTTATGTATACTATACGCTTGCACCGCGCGCGTATGAGCTCTTAATTACGCTCATCCGCCACTCACCTATATAATCTCATCCTTTATTCTTAATCGCTCACAATGTGTAGTATACCTATTAATAGCATCTCTCTCTCTCGGCTCTTTTCTCTGTTCTTCGACTTGGCTCGAGATCGTAGCGACGGCTTTTAGCAAATGCTCGTTGCCGTAATCGAGTGCGTATCATTATTTTATAACATATAATGCAACACATCGTTCAGCGAAACACTGCGTCATTAATTTATGCGAAACGGGAGTAAGGTGCATTATTTATATACAGTGAGTGAGACTTTTTTCCGCTGTGTGTCGGGAGGGTAAATCAGAAATTTTCTAATTCTTTTTTATCGCTCGCTCGATCGCTTGCTCAATCGCGCTTACCCAAAATTGTGTAGTAAAGATAAAGCTACTAATTGGAAGTCATTCGAACGCCCGCTCGATAATCCATCAAGTTGAAATTATAATTCTAATCGACGATCGACTTTTTTTGGTTTTGATTTGATGAACAGATAATAACAACACCGAGACACTTTTAATGGTGTTTACCAGTAATAGTTTTTTTCTTTTCTTTCAACAATAAGTCATTGTGTCTTTTTTCTCGTCTGGAAAAAATTGGACCATTTAGTATTTTTAAAAGTTACACTTACAAAGCATAAATCAGTCACAAATATTCCAGATAATAAGAGCATCGATGGATCATCACAAGGTGTATATTAAAAAAATGTCTGACTCTACTAATTTAGATCGACGGCTACTCTCTCGTAAGGTTGAACTCTCGTTGCCGAGGATTTTTTATGGACAAATTTTGATATAGAGAGAAGATGAAAAGCAATTAGAAGACAGCCACGTGACCGAAACTCTAAAAACGAGTGAAAGTAATTACATTATCGCTATAGGAGCCAGCTCGAATCAGAAACCCGAACGTAAACAGATATAATTCGAACGAGTTTCCTGTGTCCGCTGCATATGATCTATTTATGAGACAAGAACACCTGGAGTGCGAGAAGAGAAATTGAGATAAAAGCAACGAACGAATAGAGAGCGAGAGAGAGGCTGCAATTGTAGTAGAATTTCATTGCGCCTTCTTGCGCTTCGTTGCTTTGACTTGGCATTATATTATGTGCACAGACTATTCAGTACACAGCGCAGTACAAGGTGGACAAGCTAAAGGCAGCTACATAACAGCGGCAGCAGCAAAAGTAGAGGGACAAGATAAAAAATATCGCCTCGCAGTATGCGAAGGGTTGAAATCGTGTACATATACTATATCGCTCGAGCTCATACTATGTAATATAAACGCTTGCGAGTCTATTTGCGTAGACTGCGTGTGGCTCGATGGGTGTTTAAAGGGTGCTTTCCACGAATCTCTCCTCATATTGATTACAAAACTCTACTCCCAGTACGAGCGTCGCGCTGTTGCTGCTGCTGCTACTGTTGCTCCACCTCCTCCTCCGCATACGCGCAGATAGATATGTATTATGTAGAGCCGCGTCGCGTTTACACATGCGACTTTGAATCCAGCAGCAGCAGCGCGACATTGAATTTTCGGATCCACTGCTTCTCGAGGATACCGAATCGACACCTGCGGATAAGCGGCTCTGACCTTTTTTGTGCCCATTAGCACTGGGCTGCGCCTTTTACTTGATTGATTATATATTAATGACAGTTTGGTTTTTCATTTTTAGCCTGTAACCGTAATTACATAGACTTGTGTTTTATACTTCAGGAAAAAGGGGCAGTCAACTTGAGACCTACCTCGGATATTCAATCGGACTCGTAAAATGGCCAGTGATATAAGAAAGTTTCGACGAATGAGGTGAGTCATGATAATTGGAGCTCTTGTGTCCAGTGCGAGGAAAGTCTATATAGTTCACTGGCCCATGCGAGAGACTTTAATGTGTATAGTGTAAACGTAAACGGGGCGTTTTTTTCTGCATATAAATCGAAATCGTCGAGTCATCTCCAGTTCAACATATCCCGAAAAAAAATTTTCGCGCATGAAAATCCAGGGTCCGTCACATAAAATTGAGAAATTTCTTTCATGCGACAAATAAAGCATTCATAATATTTTTTGTATTATATAATTGAATTAGTGAAAATCATGTGTATTATTTTAATTAAAATAAAATCTTGATAATAACAAATAGTCAAATTGAGAAAACATGATAATTTCGTCGTTTGAACACTGTAAACTTGATCCAAAACTTTTCATTTTAATCTCTATTTTCTTGTAAACGATGCATTTTTGGAACTTGGGCTCATACTGATTTTTCTTCGTGATCATGATTTGCATACTCAGATATTCTTGATTACTACATATCTTTAATTTGCATCCATACTTATGGTAACATTTACCGGTACTCATACTTCCATTAGTCACGAAGGTGACTTTTCTTATGTGGCTTGACGAGGAATTTCTCGCCACAAACGATTTTATTTCATGTCTCATAAATTTTCAGATTTCATAACACGCGAAACGAATTTTTCTTGATGTGATAGACGATTTCTTTTCAGTGTAGCGGTTTTATCGTTGATCATTAATTACTTTTGTAACTAATAAAAAAATGTTATGTTGTACAGTTATTGTGACCTGAAAATACAATTTTTGAAAATAATTGCTTTAGTACGGCTGGAATAGTAATGCTTAAGATTGATAAAATCATACATTATTCTTAACACTTAAGAAAAAAATGCACTTCTTGCCAATGCAAAAAACAATGACCTATAATTTTTTGAATTTTTATCAAAAAATACTCATCGCCAATCAGACAGAACCAAGACATTATTATAACGTTACTAAAGTATCAGCAACAATAGGTAGTTCATAATTCTGGAGTTGACCGCATCGAAGATGATGAAAATACGACGAACGAACAAATGAAGGAGAGAAAAAAGGACTGCACCGATAACTGTTATGAAAAGAAAAAATGAAGCAAGACCACCCGCAACGAAATTTAAAAGTCGATCATCAATGTCAAATATTCTAGACGGGACTAAATCGGAACAAAAAATAATAAGCGTTATTTTTTTCTTCATTTTTTCCTCTACGCGTTGACATTTGTTAAAATAAAAAAGACGAACAAGAAAATAGTTATCGATCATTAATAAGTAAGGAAATAAATATAATTATATTCAGCTAAGTGAGTTTAATGAATGTGCTGTTTCGGACCTTTCTCGCTTTCATTCTTTATTAAAAAATCATGTACTCATATAGAATATATTTAATACTAATTTTTAAAATATTAATTGATCTCAACGCAATTACTCATTGAGATCAAATGTTTATCTTATTTTGTCGGCGCGTCAAGTAAGTTCAATGTTCGAAAGCAGTTGACAATTAGATGCACTGCTTGATTATTTACGACTAGTTATCAGTATTTATACTAACCGACACTTTGTTTTGGTATTTGTGAGTTTACAATAATCCATCTGTTGATGTAATTCCAAAATCTCTCGATTAAATGTATCACCTTTCATAGCGATAAAACCAGTCCCAATTCAAAAATGAATTTTGGAATATTATTTTTTATATTTTTCAAAAAAGTATAATTCGTTTTATAAATAAATAAGCAGTTGTGTAAGAGCAGTTATTACAATTAAAGCTTCGATAAAATTTCACAAAACATTGTAATTCTGAACAAATTAATTACATTCATTAAAAATGTCCATAAAAGTCAAACAAATAGAAAATTCAAAAATGAATTTGAATTGATAAAATACGTTCGATTTTATTTTTCAAATAGATACTTTACGTAACGGTAGTTAGTAGCGAGGATTGGTAGTGACGCGAGCGAGCTTATGATAATCGTTGACTCCACGAATGGTCGAAAAAATTTTTGAACATTTCGAAGCTGGAGCCTGGACTAGAAGGACGAAGACAGTTTTTGCGTGGCTGTGATTAGGCGATAGTGGCGCTCGACTCTGCTGTGGCGACTATTCACGCCCTTTGCATGGTCCATCTAACATCTATGTTTGAGTGTAACTCTTTTTAGTGTCTCTCTCTTACTCGCTCGTGCCGTGCGTGTTCGAGCGGGTTCGTTGCACATCATTTTCAAAAGTATACTGTTGTTGCAGCTTTGCGCAAGTGTTTACAAAATAGATCGCAGCATACGTCAGTACATGTGACGAAGTCACAGCGTAAACAACAAAGGAAGATCTCGTCGAATACAACAGTGATTCTTGTGAAAAAGAAAAAATACTCCACTTTTTAAGCGATTGTGTTCGCGTGTAAGTGCGTACAACCATGACTGACGACGTGAAGCGTTTGAAAAAATTGAAAGCTATGCGAGAAGGGGTCAATTGGGAGATCGAAGAAGAGCGACGCGAGCTTCTTGATCAACTTGATTCTTTAATCAGCGATTGGGAGGGCCAACTTCCAAATCTCCGAGACATTTTTCGACGGGAAGAAATTGATTGGCTCCTCACAGAGTCGATTGACGGCCGAAATGAGCCTACTTCGCTCATCGATTTTGTGATCAAGACAGGCTACAAAGACGAGCCCGAAGTTGATAAAGACGGCAAGCCATTGTTGCGTCGCACCACACCAGTGCATCTCGCAAGTTCGTTTAATGTCAGTGGTACCGTCGTCCATGAACTTTTTAAAATATACGACAGATTCGACGTGAATTACACCGACGAGGCTGGCCTCACTCACTTTCATATGGCCTGTGAGTATTGCCTTGAAGACATCGTCGAAAAATTCCTCGATCATGGCCAGGATCCTAATGGCCTCTGGCCACCATCAGGTGAACCGCTGATACACTGGGCTGAGTCGGAGGGATCGCAGGAGATGTTTGAATTGTTGCTGAGACGTGGCGCTGACCCGAACTTGCCTAACAAGGACGGATTGACTCTTCTGCAAATAATTTGCTCAAGTGGCGATGACGCATTGGCGGATATGTTCTTTGAGCACAGTAGCGAAAAATATCAGATTCAGCTCGATACCCGAGACAAGTTGGGCAATACACCGCTACACACGGCTCTGGAAAAAGGATTCAAGTACATAGCCGAATTATTGTTGACAAACGGCGCTAATCCGAATGCTGTCAAAGAGGATGGAACGACTCCTCTGCACATTATTTGCAACAGAGAAGATAAAAAGTATCATTGGTTCATTGGTAACGCTGGTGATGATTCCACGTTGGAGTTATTTTTCAAGATCAACGAAGAAAAACATCAGGTGGTGCGAATCGACGCCCAAGACAAGTTAGGTAATACGGCGTTGCACTTGGCTCTGCTGCGCGATGACCAGCAGATGGTCGAACTACTGCTGAGAAAGGACGCTGATCCTAATTTGGCCAACAACGAAGGATTGACACCTCTGCACATTGTCTGCAAGAGAAACGTCGATTATGAGAACGACGAATACGACGATTATGAGTACGCGGATGAATTCTTCAAGATCATCGCCAAAAAACGTCAAACGTTGCGAGTCGATGCCCGAGACAATTTGGGCAACACGCCATTACACTATGCTGTGGCCGATGACCGTAGAGAACATACCATCAAAAAGCTGCTAAGCAAAGGTATCGACCTGAATTTGACCAACCAGGATGGATCTACTCCTCTACACGTTATTTGTACGAGAGACCCAGATCCAGACGATGAGTTGCCAAACACGTTTCTCAAGCTCGTCGATGATTTCGGTGATTGGCTGCAGTTCGATATCCGGGACAAATGGGGTCGGACGCCGATGCAATTGGCCGTGGCGAATTTCATGCCGCATGTGATGCGCGTACTCTTCAAGCACGGTACTCATCTCTACAATCACGCTATGACGAACTTCACTTTCCCCGCCGAGAGTTACTTTGGCGAAAGATACAATTCAGAGAATAAATTTCAACTAGCGTCTGGCGCTCTGGCCGTCGTCGAGCAACTCGAAACAAGACGATACCATTTCGGCCGAAGCGACGCCCTGACGGTTATGAAATTTTTCCGCGCACGCGAATTGTTCGATAAATCGGCGGATCCTCATAAACGTTGGTGCGACGACAAGCTGTTCACGATCAAGGCGAAAAAGACAGAGGTAGCGCATGGGCACAAATGGATGACGCTCTACCAGCTGATCCAATTGCGACCTGAAAAGGCGGCGAAAAAATTCACGTACTGGGACTACTTCAAGTTGGCGTTCAGGGATTCCGCCGAGGAGGCTGTTCAGGCTTGCGCTGAGCATCTGTGCGAAATGATAGCCAGAGGATTTTTCCGACGATGGGCCCTGGATCCTTTCTTGGAGATGACGAGTCACCAACTGCCGACCGAGTGCTCTGACATGATCATCAAGCAGCTAATGAACGAAGATTTATGCAATATTTGCTTGGCGGCTGCAGGCCAAAATTAACGATGAAGACAGTCATATTTGTAGTGCTTTTTTTATATTTTCGCGAAGCTAGTAAAAAGTTTTAGATTCATCTCCCATAAATATTTTATAAACTGTCAATGTACTTTCGATGCCCTATTAAAATTTGGGTGAAAATAGAAAATAATTAATGAAATATTTGAAATTTTTCTTTGCAAGAAGCAAAAAAAAAAAAAATACTTTCTTCAACGTTTCTGAAGCGTAAAATTTTTCTTTTAAAAAATGTCAAATGTTAAATTTCCTAATATACTGTAACTGAATTTATTTAGCATTAAGAATTACGTGAAAATTGTTACCTCTAGTAAATTAAACGTTAGTTTTTACATATCGATGACTTTATCAAATTATATTTCATAATTCAATCAAGTTGGTATAAATATTGAAATTAACAACACTTTACGTGACATAGTTTGTTTATTTTTTTATGCTAGTACGACGAAGGTTTTTTCGACGATAATAACGACGAAATTTTAATTGAAGCTTTTTTATAAATTGATTGAATGAAATTTGAAAAATGTTCAAACATTAATCGAGAAGGATCTTTTATCTTATATTGAAGATGTAACGATTTAATTAAATTTTTCTATAAAATATTGAGTGTTTATATATCATTCCATACAAATAAAAAAAACATAATATTTAAGAAAATATCATTAGACTTAAATATAAAAGCACGGCTCGTATTTCTAGCGGAGTCCTATGCGGAATGAGATGGAGAGTCGGTGGCACTTGAAAGTTAAACACAATTCGCATTTCTTATGAAAAAATCTATTAAATAAGTAGTAAATATAACGGGAGGAGTACTATGATTGTGACGTCACGCTCATTTTAACTGATGATACCTCCGTTAATAATTGATTAATTGAAAAATAAAAAAATACGTGTCCAATGATTTTCAGAAATCTACATTGCGGAATGCGGACCTGATAGATATTTTCATAAGAAATGCGAATTGACTCGCTATATTAGCCCTACTCGCACTGCAAATTGGGCAGCCTGTCACCCTCACTAGCGTCATCTACAAGCGTTTACTTCCGATGAATAACATAATTCAATGTCGATAATTCTCACGTGCTTAGCGCGAATACGCCCTGCCAAGAGTTATTTATTTCGTCGAATTTGTCAAGTGCATTGCACATTTTTGTCTACCATGACTGACAAAACGGCGGTGTGTTTATTGGCCGAAGGTGCCGAAGAAATGGAAGCCATTGTCACTGTCGATATTTTGCGGCGTGCCGGGGTATGTATGTGCCGAATAAAATGCACTCTAATGCACACTGATTTGTCGGCTTATAACCCCTCAGAAATGATTTAATATCAACTATTTCTTACCACTTATATATTATGCATTTCAGATCAGTAACTGTAGCAAGCATTACCGATAAAGAGTGCGTAAAATGCAGTCGAGATGTCAAAATTTGTACGGACGCAAAGATTGATGATATCAATGATAAAAAGTACGATGTGGTTATACTTCCTGGTGGAGTAGGATGGAAACATTTAGCCGCTGTAAGCGCTGACAGAAAAACTCGCTTTGTTACGCGTTAAATAAATAATTTCTTCATAATGTTAAACAAAAGCTTTCTTTTCTAGTCCCCTAAAGTTGGAGCAATATTGAAAGCTCAAGAAGCCGAAAGTCGTGATCGCCGCAATTTGCGCTGCACCTAATGTTCTTAAAGCGCATGGAATTGCCAAAGGAAAGAAAATTACATCTTACCCTTCTGTCAAAAGCGACTTAATTGAGGATTACACCTATGTAGATAATGATATCGTCGTTTCTGACGGTATTTATACAATTAGTTTCCATTTTTATACTAATATCAATGAAGTTCCACTATATTATAATTAAATTTTACAGGTAATTTAATAACTAGTCAAAGGGCCAGCAACTGCCTATGCATTTGGCTTAGCAATTGTTGAAAAGTTGGTTAATAAAGAAGCAGCAAAAAAAGTTGCAGAGGGTTTGCTGTACAAAGATTTGAAATAAAAGAAATAAACCTTTTTGCATTTTGACTTAATAAAAATTGTAATTAGTTTTGTAAAAACAATTAAATATGAAAGTACGAAATGGTATTTTGATTTAAGTGTCCTTGCTATTTACAGTAGAGTTTTAGAAAATAAAATAAAATTTACAAATTATTTTGTAGGCTTAAGTTGAATATTACGCAACATGCATAAGTCTCGAGCTATTGCTTTGCGACCCATTATAGTCTGAACATCATACAATCTAAGCAATAAATCTGTTGTGAAGCATTCGGGAAGTGCTTTTAAAAGACTTGGTACCTGAAAATATGAATAATCACAAAATATTATTGGATGCAAATAAGAAGTTGACATTTTTAATAGTCAATCATTTAAAAAATCTCACCAAAGTTTCTGGCATTTTTTGAAGCACAATGCAAGCTCTATCTTTACCACATTGGACTGTTAATTGAAGGAATTGTAAAATGAAATGAGTATGTTGAGAAACTTCTCCATTTCTTGCAGCTAAGAAATTAAAATTAGCAAATAGTTTTTCCAATGCAGTATGAAGTGGTTCTCTTAAAATAATTGATTTGCCTCCATTGTTGGCTCCAGGTACTTGAGGAGAATTAGAACCAAAGATTAATTTTGTATCAGTAGCTTCATTCAGTCTTAAAAGTTTGGCTGGGGGCATTCCTATGTCCAAGTCTTCATTGTCTACTTCTACTCTTACTCTTTTTCGACTATTTACTTGTGGTGGATTGTTATTATTATATTCTAATGCAGAAAATATACAATAAACACATAGTTTTGCTAAAGCTGATGCTTGTGGTTCAACTAATTTTTGACCCCTACAAATTAACAATTTTTTTTCTATAGTATAATTTTTCTTGTTAATATAATAATTTAATTTTTATAAAGATACTTACTGCAAAGAGTTATATAAGTACTGCGGTAACACTTGATTTATCAATTCTAAAGTACAATTTTCAATATCTAAGTGTAAAATTGAAAAAATTAAATCTAAAGAACGATCCAGTTCTTCTTGATACTGGATTTTAAATAGTTCTTTAACTAAGTTTGTCACAAACCATAGAGGACCACCAGTTTTCATAAGTGATTCAAGTGATTGAGAAACTTGAACATTAACCCAACCACGTTGATAAATTCCTTGCCAAATCTGTTGAAGTTGTTCCAGAATTGGATTTTTGGAAACAATACTACAACATTGAAGAAATAATTGACTTTAGTGAATGAATTCAGAATACAATGAATGAATAATCGATTACACCTGTGAGATACTGAAAGTACTTTAGTTTTAGATTGTGTCGGAGGGTGAATCTCATATTGCATTTTTCGTATAATTTGAAACATTAGACTTGACCTGCAAGAATAATTTTTTTTATGTTAAAGAATGTTCAAGTTGAAAAAAATTTTAATTAGTTAATAAATCAAACATACCTCTCTTTAAAATTATCTTGTCTTTCATCAATATTAACTGGAGTAAGGAACTGTTGGACCATGTTCATGGGTTTGAGTAAAGCATCTTGATGAGTTATACCCATGTATGCACAGAGCCATGCAGTAGCGCAAACAGGTAAGCAGCAAGAAGTAGCTCTAAGTCCATTTAAAGCTCGCTTAACATCTGCTGCACTGATAGCATTGCTCTCCCAAGCATATAATAATTCTTTAGCTACAGCCATAGCTGCTAGGCATGAAACATGCCATTTATTGTTATTTGATTTAAGATCTGTGTCAGTTGAATTAACCTGAGCCAATAAAAGATCAACTTTGGTTGAATCAACATTTTGAAGCATTTTGTAAGGAGATTTTGGTTTTTCTTTCAGTGGCATACATTCACGAACCCATTGCTCAAAAAAGGAATCTCCGCCTTCTTCAAGAACTACCTAAATGGCATATATATTATTGTAATCTTAGTAGATATACTTTTGAATTTTCTTCATACACAGATATGAAATGAAAATTAAATACAAACCTCAGGTCCATGTGTTTGAACAATAGAACACAGCATTAAAAATGAAATTTCAAATAGCAATGCTCTGGTTGTTGCTATTTTACCAGGAACTTCATTGATTTGTTTGCTACATTCATTGCACTTAATTAATCTTGAAACGAATGTTTTCATTTTCCCCTCAACTGTAGCTACAGAACACATCAACTCAAAACTATTACCAGTCAGTACTTGACAAAATAAACTAAGTAAAGAATCTTGAATTTTAGTATATTCTGCATTTAATGTCTTCAATAATCCTGCTAGAGTAGGTTCAGCACGCATTATAATAGTTCCAATCGATGAACCAATGCTTGGGGAATCAAATTTCTGCAATGATGTAAGTAAACCATCCCTAAAGAAAAAAAAGATTAATTTATGACCTGCTCTGATCATAAGTAAGTATTATAATTTTTTACCTTCGACTACTGATCTGTTTTGCCTGTTCTTCAGTAACTAAATTCACTTTTTGCAATTCATTCAGCAAAAATTCAATGCTATTTCCAGAGTATATAATATCCATTTTATCTAATAAAGGTGTATATTTCAACAAAAGTTCAAAAGCATCAATAACATCTTGTGAATATTTGAAATTTTCATTTTCACCTAGAAATAAAAGTAAGTTCACCAAAATATCATAACTCAACATTTACTTCAATTACTGATAATTACCATTAAGGGTACTTGAATGAAGTTCTTTCAAAATTTGAGGTAATTTCAAAACTGTGAAACCCCCCCAATGAGACTCTTTAAAAGTACCAGTTACATCATGTAAACACATCATACATGCTCTTATTACTTCACAGTACAATCTTGAGTTAGAGTAGTTCTTCAGTCTTTGTATCATATGTAATTGACTAATATATGTACTGGTTTCAGTACTTGGATTAATTAAATTTTGAACAGCCAGTAAAGGTTGTAAACAGTAAGTAATTGGCTCAGAATCAGGTTTGGAAAATTTTAAAATCATATTTTCGATTTCCAAATTACCCAATTTTTTCAATGATTCGTCTATTGACGTGGAACATTTTATATTACTTTTCGATTGTTCTTTGTCAATTTCCTGGCATTTTTTCAGAATATCAATATACAAATCTGGAAAAAAGTCGGAGTTAATGTGTATATTTTGTAATGAGCGCAATAAAAAAGAACATTTCTAAAATTACAAATAAATTGAAAATAATCTCAAAAAATTTAAAACATATTTTTTTAATTTTTGATATACATGTAAAATTTTAACTAAATCCTACAGCAAAAAGTAAAAATTATGCATTGAAATATCTCTATAGTGAATACTCTAATTAGCTGACATCTCCTAATAGCAGACACTCATAAAATAATTTTTTCATGTTCCCCATTTTATTACTCTTACAAATAAGGGACATTTCCCAATATTGGATAGTTTTTAAGGTTTTAAGGGTGTTGTCTATAGAAAGATTTCACTGTATATCGGTCACCTTACTTTCAGTTACAATATTCCAGAAAATTAATGTTTTGGTTTTTTCTTACCTTTGTTATCATGTTTTGCTGAATATAACATTGCACAGATAAAATCAGATGCAAGGAGTTCTTTTAAAAGATGTGCTGATTTTTCCATTAACTCTGTTGGTTGTGGAGCTAATGGATTGCCTTGAGGTGTTTTAGTAATAGAATGATGATAGCATTGCAATAACCAATGAACAATTGAAAGACAAGCAGCAGCTAAGAGATCTTCTTCAGGTTTACCACGACATGTAATACCCGAATGAATGGTATCAAGAAAATCAAGTAGACTAATAATACAGTGGAGTTTATGAAAAGAATCATATTTACTAATTCTTTGTAATACTGCAGCATAGGATACAAGCTATAAAAAAAATTTTCATGTAAATATACATAAAAAATTAAAAATAAAAATTGTACATTACTTACTTGTGAACAAAGTGAATGCTTCAGATATGAAAGTACTAATTCATTGGGTCCTGGACCAACTAGAGCTTGTTGTAATATACAATCTGCCAAGTTGTGAACATCGCCGCTTACTCCTCTTGGTAAGATCTGAAAGGTCCATTTTTAGAAAGTCAGTATGAAAATAGAGGTAAGCTTAAAATCTTTTTAAAGTAACTCTTTTTAAAGCACTCACTGTTTTGATGTTAATCCCCCATTGAAGATCGCTCCATCGTTCTCTCCAAGCTCTTAAAAGCAATGCTTTCAAGCTGCTCGTTTTACTAGTAACTTTACTTTCCATTGCAGAATTGAGCAAGATGCACATAATCTTTAATGCTTCTTAAATAAACTAGTACAGAATTACTAGTTGTAATATCAAACCAACTGGTGAACTTATTGTGACATCGTGTTTTTAAACACAATGATATCCAAATACCATTTTAGAAATGAATAAGCAAAAAAAACCTTCAGATTTACTTAAAAATAGTAGTTCTAAGTTTAGGAAACTTTGATAAACATGAAAACACAAATCAGCCAAACTTAATTTGACGTTACAAATGATAAGTTAGTGGCGATGCAAAGAGGAGCAAAGCACTTCGTGTTTATCGTGTCAAAAGTTGAAGATAGGCAATATGTATATACTACTGGAGCTGTGCTATGAAACTACAGCGGTGAGCGGACTCACGCACACTGTATATTTGTGGCTATACGCAGACGAGTCGCGGAGAGTACAGGTCAGGTACGGACTTTCACGCATAGGCATATTAGCAGTCAGCGCCGAAAGCCCGACGGCCGACACCGTAAACTGTAAAGTTATCGAAAGTGCCGACACTGTACACAGTACAATGCACTTGTGTATGCAAAATTCTATAGCACCTCATCAAGTTCTAGGCTTCTAGCTGTCGTTGCTGCAAATTACAGAATTATCGGATACCTAGTTAAACGTGATTAATGAGTAAACCGCATTGCTTTCCCTCTTTCTCGAAAGGAGCACTACACCGCTATGCTTGTATTTTGATGACGTTTATGTTATCTGTTTGGTAATAGCCAAAAATTCTAGGCATCGTTTCGAAACAATATTTTATTGCTTAGCCGCGAGAGGCAGCACAATTACAGGATTTATTATAAATGCAGGACAATCATAATAGTTCCTTGAATAGATATTCGGTGAATCTGTTCCTGCAGATTTAAAGCTTCCTGGAACTTGGATTCAACAACGTGCAATTGAATAGCGCCAAATTCAAACATTGAAAACATTCATCAAAAAATATCATGCTTAGATGTAGATGAAATTTTGTTTATAACCGCGATAGTGATATGAAAGTGAAGAATATAGTGTCAATTAAATTCATATTTAAAAAAAAACAATTTTGGAAAAGCAGCTTATTTTTCATTTTATTTTAATTTTTGTAATTTATTATTTTCTGTCTTTTTTATGAGTAAACTTTAGAATTTTGATTTCACAATGGAGTGTAGTACAAAGTGTCACAGAGTTAAATTGAAAAATGAAATACTGTGTGAGTTACTGGAAGATTTTCAAAAAATCAAAATAAACAATATTGTTTTATAAGCAGAGACGAGGCTGAGGTAAATATTTTTTTTAATTATGTTGTTTTTAAACCAAGACTAAAACTTTAAATGAATTTTGTATTCATAGATGATTTTGAATGTGTTCATCGTATGGTCAAGTAAAACTCCAAAAAATTTGGTTTATCGAATAAATACACTTTTATGTCAAGATCAGCAGTATGTGTGTGAAAAAATAAAGAAAGCTTTAATGCAGGTATGAGACTGATTAATAAAATTGAAAACCATCTGCAATCTATAATTAATAAAACCATTGATAAAAATAGGCTGAAAAGATGATTGATCAAAAAATCTTGACTTATCAAAAAATTCCAGAATTAGTAATTATTCAGTGTTTGAATATCAATACTCTTAACTTAGAAAGGTATAAAAATGAAATAATAGTAGATGCAAATTGTGGTACAGCACTATTGCGAGGAGCCAACATTTATGCACCTGGAGTTTTAGGAATGCCTCGAGGTAAATATTTAAATTAGGGATATTTTTTATATTTATAATTCAAATGGTAAAAAATATATATAATTTAAAGATATTTCGCAGGTTTGAGTGTAGGTGATGTTGTAAGTGTATATGCTGATCTTGAGCATGGTTGTAAGAAAGGGTCAGTTAAAGAGTATATGAAAGAAAATAAATTGTTCATTGGTAATGGAAAAGTTCAAATGACTAGAGAAGAAATTTTCAATCATAGTAATGGAATCTCAAAGTACTCACTAAATATTCACTAAGTATTATTATACATATTGAACCAGATTAAAAATACATTACTAACTTCCTCAAAATTTTTAGTGGAATTGCAGTAAAAATGACAGATGTAATTTCTTCTGTACCGCAATTAAATAGTGAAATATTACCAATGGGTCACGTATTATTACAAAATTTACCATCCATTTTATGTTGTCGAGCATTAGATCCACAAAGTGATGAAATTGTACTGGATATGTGCGCTGCACCTGGAAATAAAACTACTCAAATTTCTGCTTTAATGGGAAATAAAGTATGTACAAAACAGGCCTGGTTAAAAGTCAAAATACTAATCATTTAATTTTAGGGAACAATAATTGCCATGGACAAAATAAAAAATAAAATAATCAAGTTGGATGAAACTATAAAAAAATTTCATACTACAAATGTCAAGGCTTTTTGCTTTAACTCTGTAAATGCAGTGTCTATGGTTTCGAATAAGTCCATTTTGGAAGGACCACCTTTTTCCAAAGATAGTTTTGATAGAATATTATTAGATGGACCATGCAGTGCCTTAGGTCAAAGACCTCAAATTAGTAATTCAATTAGTTTATCTCAATTAAAATCCTACGTACCATTGCAAAGGAAACTTTTTACTGCTGTAAGTTAATATTTATAAAGTATCTTTTATTTTGTTTTGCAATATAAAATTACATTTATTTTATAGGCAGTTGAACTTCTGAAGCCAAGAGGAATTTTAGTTTACAGTACCTGTACAATAACTATTGCTGAAAATGAAGGAATTGTTGCTTGGGCACTTAAAAAGTTTCCAAATCTTCAGTTACAAAATGTTCACGAGATTTTTATGAATTTAGATGTCGATCATTTTACTTCAATAGGATTTGAAGTTGAAGGTTTGTCTACAGAAGAAGCTAATAAATTATGCAGATTTGGATGGAAGGAAGATTTTGTTGGTTTCTTTATAGCTCGTTTTATTAAAAAAGAATAAAGAAATAAATAAACTGTCAAAAATGAGTTCAATTATTTATTAAGTCAATGGAAATATTACAAATATGATATATTTTATATCACTGTATTTATTAGCAATGGGTACTAGCTGATCCTTTCAAAATGCATTTACCTACTAGCCCATCGAATTTTGAATAAACTTCAATCACTGATTCGTAATTTTTATTTCCCTGGTGTTAATTAAAAAATTGTATTAGTTGAAACATGAAGTGATATTACTCTATGATATACATTTATTAGGTAAAAATTACTTAGGATGAAATGTAACTTCAATTTGAGTAAATTTCTTATCAGCACATGAGAAAGAAGCCAATGAGATTTGTTTAGGATAATATGAAAATACATTCCTGAGATCAGTCGTTTTTAAATCAACAGTTTGACGAAGTTCTAAACATCAAAATTAAAATGGTTGGTGATGCGTTAAAAAAATGCGCTTTAACAGATTTTACCTGAAATATTTTCGACGTCGAATGTTAAAATTTATTACTGCCCATTGGTACTTGACCAAAATCGATACAAGTACTGGAAACTTTTATAGTGGGGAAATAAATTTTTATGGGCAGTTCCACTAACTGCGAGAAAAAAGATCAACTGTTAAATTTATTCATTTTGAGCATTTAATTTCTATTTACCTGAGTGAAGCCTTCCTTGAACGTAACAGATAACGTTTTAGTGATTATTTTGCATAGTCCTGTACATTTTTTAAAAGTTTTACTCATCTTTTCAATCCAACTCTCATCAATTTGGCACTTTACTTCGAGCTTAATTCAAAAAGCAAAATTACAAGAGTTAGAGAAGAGAAATAATTGTTTTTGTTTGCTCGATAACTTTTGCGCAAAAATAATTCATAACGCACCTGGACAATTTCGCTCGAATGTATGATTACCCTTTTGGATTTGAACAGTTTTTGTTTTGTTGATATTTTTTTTATACAAAGAGGCTTACACACATTGAAAGAAATCCGCAAAGATTCATTCTCGGAGTTGATGAATGAAATCACATTAGTCGATCTATGATAAAAAACCCACTCTTGTAATAAAATACGTAATATTTGGTGCAGCAAGGTTCGATTAGTTTGATTACTTTAATTTCGTTTTGTTCCTTTGTAAGAAATCTTTGGTGTGAAAATCGAAGGAGAGACATTTTTTTTCAGACTGTATGAAAAAGCGCGGCCTCCTCACTTGGCACTCCAGTAGCACTTGCGTCGGTGGCATATAAAATCCGTCTTTGCGGTAAAATACATTGTCTTTATATCTATAAACGGTAGGCAAAATTAATATGCGGATTATAAAAGGAAGATTCAAAAGCCGCTCACTTGAAATTCGTCGCTACCCGTATGAATCCACAAGCTCTCGCACAGAGTAGCTTATTCAAAAACACGTAAGGAATCTTTACGGCGTTGACGACAATTTCGATGGATCGTTTCCCTCTCGGGGGTAAAAATAATTCTCTCGGTACGATCTGAAGTTCAAAATCGGATCAAGTTTCCTGCAATGTCATTCGGTTCTCTAATCAATTTAGTAATTGCCAACTAACGCTGAACAATGGCGTAGGCTCGCCAAAATACGGGGTCAGCGACAAGCGAAACTCCGTTCCCTGAGAAATGTTGGGCCTGCGCGCGGGTACCGGCAACGTCGACGTGGAATCGTCTCTGGTGTCGTGTATCTTTTTGGCTCTCGGAAAGAGCTGGTACATCATGTCGCTGAGCTCGATCGGCGCACTACCGACCGCGTCCGCGTTCAAGGCGTGCGCGAAGAATTGCTTTACCGAATCGTAGAATTGAGCGTCCGTTTCCATGTGCTCGTCGAAATCCATGAACGGACTGAACATGTCCAAGACGAGATTGAAGGGCTTCTCTTCGTCGGCTGGTCCCGCGTTCAGCGCAAAGCAATGCCAGTTCACGTACAGCGGGATATTACTTTTGTTCTCGATCAGGACCTTTTGATTAGGCACAGCAGAGCCTGGATTAAATACTTTGAAGCTGAATAGTTTAAAACGATGAATTAATTAAGTAGTTATCGAATTAAGGACCCGCGCATAAGGTATAACTTACCGAACCAATGGATCACCGGCTAAGGGCGATGAGTTTTCACTACTAATAGGATAGCACAGTGGAAGTTCGTCGTTTGTGATACGAATCCAAAATATGAATGGAGGTAGCAAATTTATGTAAAGCGTTACTTGATCGACGTAAACACCCCAAGTATGGCTGCTAACTATGATGTCGATTGCTATCGTGTCATTCGGTTTGATTTGACTATTCTTCGGATCAATCTCAATTTTCACGCCTGACATAGAAATACGCAATTCATCTGTAAAAGGGAAAAAATTTTAATTCCATTGGATTTCGCTTTGCTAGAATTTTTTCGCTTCAAACTATCACTGACCGCCCAGAAAGTTTCCAGCTTCGTTTTCTACCCACTTATTCTTGGTCGAAACGAAAAAAGAGCTTGGAAGAGGACTTTGATTGATTAAAAATATTTGTTTTCGTTGGCCTGTGTAAATATGCAATGATTCATAATTCATTTTTTTTATAAAATGCGAACGTACTAACTTTTTTCCGACGTAACATGGAAATCTATTATTACACCATTGTTCAAGTAATATTCCTCCATTACACGAGCTCTTACGTCGACATATGTCAATAACGATGTGTCGTAGCATTGGCTGCTACAAAATGACTCTTCTTCATCCATCCGTACTGTACCACGAATTCAATGACCTCGACTGTTGATCAATCGTGTTGTATCGCTTGAATTGTCCGACGTTACTTTTATCGAAGTAGCAGAACTGCTCGCATCTTCTTCGGCCTGGAAGTCATCGGTAAAGTCCGCTCACTGAATAGTCGAGCGAGTTTTTTTATAAAATCATTATCGATTGTAAACTCGTACGTACTGTTTCTCTAGATTCCGACCTGCTGCTATCAATCACGGGGGAGCTTCTGTTGAACGCTTCTTGTCGCCACTTTTCGAGATGATGCTTTTTATTTCCACCTCTTCTTTCAATCGCTGCTTTAGTAGAATTAACTTTCCACCCTTTAAGGAAATTGGTCGTTTTGCAATTTTCAAACGAAAAATTAAGATATCTGTTTTGTTTAATAAAAGTCTTATTGCTCACTCGCTTATCGAATTTGGTGACGTAGTCGTGAGCATCCCAGTGAATAGTCGTCGAAATCGAAGGGAAATAAATGCACAGGCTGACTGCTCGAACTTGGCATTCGATCGCCAGCGTTACGCGTTGTTTTTCGTTGAAATTGCACGTTACAAAGAGAGAAGAAATCTTCCCCTGATCAAATAATTCACCAGATTTTAAACCACTTCTACTGATAGCTACATCTTATTTTTGAAAAAAAAACAACAAAAACTAATTCACTCACCGTTTTCATGGGCAAACATTTTATTTTTATTATTTTGCTCGACTCCGGCTCCATGTGATCGACTTTTGGACTAACCTTTACTCTAACTCTCGAGTGATCTAAGCCAACGGGTGGGCTCCACCAATATCTCACTGATTTCAAGCTATTATTGTACAAAACAACGGAGAACGTCTCTTCCACGGCAACGTACAAGGGCCTGTATGTACTCGCGTTAATAATTACGCGGTATAAATTGTTCGATTATTAATATTTTGAAATAAAAATCTAACTTTGGTGGTCTTAAGATAGCTGTGGCAATTATTTCGATTGGCTGACAGTCGCACGTTCCGAGACCTTTGAGAAAGCCACAGACTTCGTCTTCTTCGTCCTCGCCCGAGCTTTCGCTGTTCAAGTAATCATTGAAAGTCTTTGTTTTCACTTCGTTATTGCTCACAAAGTCTAAGAGATTCGACGACATGATGAAAAAGAAACCACCAGAATCATCCTCAGCTGCCGAATTGGAGGTTGTACTGTATAAAATTGATGCAGTTTTCATTTAAACTCATTGAATAGTTTTTTCACAAAGACAAAAAAATCACTTGTAATATTGAGAAAAGTCCTGAGCAAGTTGAATGGTCTGCAAAGCCTTGCATTCGAAACGAATATCAATGTTCTTGAAATCTATATCGACAGACTGTGAAATCGAATTGAGCAAGTGAAAATGAATCTCTATCGAAAAAAGTCGAAACTATCGTATTTATGAAGCCTACTTTTTGGCACGATCTTCTCTTGGTTTGACTTTCTCTCAATGAGAAATTATGTTGGGCCGGAAGAGCTGCCACTGGCACATCTTCGATTATTAATCTGCAAGGTAATTGAAACGCACGATCGCTAGTATACGAATCATTGTACTTCGATAATCAATACCTCAAATTTGAGCGATAGCGCCCGGGTACAGAGTTGCTCAAGTCGGCTTCCAACGTAAACGTAACCGGTTTATGGATCCTGATGAGTCCTTGGGTAGGCTGAATCCTCAAATTGCATGGGCAGAAATCCTTTCGTTCCAACAGATTTGCTCGTTCTTTGGGGCAGGTGAGAGTATTATCGATCTCCCATCGATAGTACAAATCAACTTGGCTGCGATTGCACGCGATAGAATATGAGCTTGCGTGAAAAAACTGCGGAATTTTAGGCGTCCTAATCGTATTAGGTAACTGTTACCATTTACTCGTGAGAACGAAGCTGATTTTGGGCTTTTCATGCCGATAACAAGAACCGAGATCCAAGTAGCTGATCGTGCACAGGGTATTTTCTCGTGTTTGGATCCATTGATACTGAACGTTCTACTGTCGGAACGATGATAAAACTACTTTTTTTTTAATTTCATTAACCATTAAAACAAAGATCCATACTTACCCTATCAAATAGCAGCAAACGAGCCTCGAAAATCAGCCCATTGCCGATGACCTCGATTGTTTTTACCGAGCAATTATCCGTCACGATGATTAACTTTTCAACCTGTCAGAAGAAAATGAAGTGTATCATCATGTGTCAAGCATTCTACTTGATAATTCGTGCAATATCTTTCTGATTACTTGTAATCCCGAGTGCCTTGGGTAAAAAAATGTGTCCAAGTGTAGCTGCTGATCGGGCTCCAAAATAAAATATGCCGGCTGCACAGCGAATGGGGGCACGATGAGAATATTTTTGACAGACACATCCTGTGAAAGATCGACAACAACGTCGTACAGTCGAGATCCTTTCGATCGCCAGTATTACATGTAAATTCAATAAGACCAAATGAAGTAAAGACCTTGATCGACATCGAGCACCAGTCCATCTCGCTCATTGAAAAATCGTGCTTTGCCTCCGGTACTGTGAAGAACATTCCTGATCGTCGTGCGCTCGCCCAGGAAGCACGTTTTGCAATCCAAGCTGGCTTCCTTCGACGCGTGTATTAACATTAAGGAATCTGTGTCGTGACTCGTGTTGGTCGAAGTGCGACTGCTGCTAAACTGTCGAAATTATCGCAGTTAATATAGTTGTTGATCTTACATACGACTGCCTGTTCGAGCAAGTAAATTGCCGGCCAAAAAAGCTTACATAGGATGCATTCGATGAATCGCTATCGTCAATGGTATCGACGTTTGTCGATTCGCTGCTTTCTTCTGTCGAGGAGTTTGCTGATAAACCTGGACAACTTGGATTTTTCGCTGAAAATTCGTTGAAATTCACCTCGTGAAGAAATGACTCATTGTTGCCGATGAAAATGTATAAAAAGAACCTATTATTATTGGGATGTCTCGCGTCGCACGTAATTTCACATTAACGGGCATGCCATTGACAACGGAAACGACGAGTAATTCTTCGGGTTCGTCCAGTGGATCGCAACGATACTCGACGATCAATCGAATACTTATGCCTGGTGCTATTGTAGTATGATTGCGAGGCTCTTCAAAAACATCGAAGGCTGAATCATTGGTTAATTTTTCAATTTGGTATCGTGCCAGCTCCCACGTAGAAATATTATGAAGAATTATGATTTTCTGTTTTTAACATGATTGAATAATTATTTAATCCTTGTCTTGGAAACAAAATTAGATTTACAATAATTCTACCTTGTAAGTTTTATTTGCTTCGCAATTACGAAATTCAATGATATCAGGCTCGGCCATCAAAATAATTTTGATGGCGGTGGGTTCAGGAACTTCACTGCTTTCTTTTAATTTGACTGGCACTGCAGGACTTTGCACCATCGACCCCAAAAATTGATTAGATATAACAACAATTACAACCAGCAGTGAATTCAATTGAAATAACTCACAGACAAGTAGACGAAATATTACTTTTCGAAGACGAATCTAATAGCTCACTAATAGTATCTGTCTTATTTTCACATTTATGCATTCGTTTTTCTGCAATTGATTAAAATTTTAAAATTCAATTGCATTGATGATCATAAAAAAGTAGTATGAAGTAGAACTCTACCTTTTTTTGGCGATATTTGCAACGTTTCAAGTAAATGAAACTTGTTAATAGTATTTTCCGAACGAACATGTTTACTCTTATGATCAGTGCTGATCTTTGAATCTTGGGTTTTTTCGTCAACAGCTACCTTAATTTTTTCAATTTCTTCCACGGCATCTTCAAAAAACTTTATGTCCTAAAAATTTACAAATAGTTCTTGCTTATAACGATTGAAGTCTAGCATTTTTTATCATTTTTACGTTGATAACATGCAGATCGATTCCTTTTGATGAATTTCTGTTGTCTCCGTCTTCATTAGAAAAACTTAGAACCTTTGGTTGATTACTTGACGATATATCAGAATTCCAGAGTAAATTTTTAGAAAGAATGAAGTTCATTGTGATTAAAGAGCATATAACCAAAGTTTTTAATAATATCACGTTACGCGGATAAGTTCACCTTATGCACGGTTCAAGGCGGTCGAAAAAGTCGAACAGGTGAAGGATTCGATGATCTCTAAGTTTGGGAAATCATGAATGATTAATAGATGAGACTGAGTAAACCTGAAACCTCTGTAAAATTTTATATTAATGCATTCAATAAATAACACTGACAACGTAACCATCCGCTTTTTCCCTCGTTATACACGGTACTTTTTTGGGACGTAACTGCCGCGTATCACAAGGCACTCCTGTATTATATTTAAACTTATGTCAATGGTTTGTTGAATAGTCAATGTCATTCACTCGAGATTTCTATTTTCACAATAAGCAGATTACGATACACCGAATTCTAAAAATTATTTATGGATAATGTCGTCTTACTTACTAAAATTTTTTCTCAAATGATGCAGATTTTTAAATGTGCAATAAAAGTTAAAATCATCTTTTAAGCAATGAAAAAAGTGCTTAAATTTCTTTTAAAAAATGGACATATTTACATTGAATTTTTTGATTTCAAGCACGTTGTTGAAAATCGTATTAAAGGGTGCCAAAAATGAATTACTATTTGTTTTAAATAAATTCAAGGTAAATTATAAGATATATTTGATAATCACGATTTTTTTTTCTCTCTTTATAACTTCCTGAGGAGTTTTGCAGGAGGCTATATTTTCTTATCAAAATAAAATTAGAAGAAATTATTTTTTAGTAATTCATGATCATAGACTTCTAAATTAATAAGCAGACTGAATCGTAATTTTGAAATACTTGAGATTTATGTTCTAAAGATCCACCATTTTAGGAGTTATTATTTACATACAATACACAAACTGTGATTTGTCACTTTAATGAACTCTTCATTTATGAACTTAGCTGATTTATTTATCAAGTTCTAATGCAGCATATTGTTCTTCATCAACTTCTGTCATTATTAAGTTTCCATCAGGCAGCAGTAAAACTACTTTTCTTGTTCCATCTAATAATTAAAAAAAAACATGAGTTCCAAATATTGTAAGACAAATAAAAACCGCTGCCAATTTATTGGCAAATAGCTTCCTCATAAAAAATGATATTAATGAAGGGGTCTGATTGTTGAAAGACAAATTTGTATTTCATTTTTGTGTACAGAACTATAAAAAAACGCAGGTGCGCGGCGCGCTTCAAGATCTCAGCTGACCATAAGACCGAGGCCCTACTCATCACTAGCAGGAAGAAAACGGAGACCATCACCATTACAGTAGGCGACTGCAGTATAATGTCTACCCCCTGCATCCGCTACCTGGGCCTACACATCGACTCCAGGCTGAGGTTCGACCAACATCTCCGAATCGTCAGCGAAAAGGCAGCAAGAGTGGCTGGAGCCCTCGCAAAGATCATGCCCAACATCGGTGGGCCCAGAAGTAGCCGACGCGTGAGGGGACATGGAGAAGTGGACTACCATCTCACACAACTCCTGACCGGGCTCGGCTACTTCAAAAGCCATAGCCAGCCCTATGATAACACCCTTAGCGCTCTCTGCCCGGCCTGCCAGTCACAGTAGAAGACGCGGAGCATGTGTTCTTTCGCTGCCCGCGATTCCACGAAGAGAGGGAGAGACTCCAACAAGTCCTCCAAGAAGAAATCGAGCCTGAAAACATCGTCAGGCTCATGCTCGAAACCGCAGGAAATTGGATGGCGGTAGCGTCTTTCGCGCAATCAGTCGTCACCAGACTGAGGCAAGAGGCACAAGAGGCGTAAGAGCGATCCGGACGATGCTGTAAGAAGACGACGCTTCTGGTTCCCGAACCCCTAATCACCGTAAGGTGGACGGGGGATGTACGGAAAAGACACAGATGTAGCAGAAGCTCTATAGGGTCCCCACTGAAGTAATGTTTAACGACGGTTTCCAGTGGGGTACTCGTTTCGAAGGGCCACTGGCTGCAGAGTTCACTCTGCCCACGTCCACAAAAAAAAACACACACACACACATACAGACATTTGTTTAGAATTCAATGAAGATTCCGAATATGTGTCCGAAATTGTCCTATGACTTCTATATCAAAACTTGATTTTGACGCCTATCACAAAGCTTCCTCTATGAGGACGCAAAATTAGTTTGAAGCAACGCGTATGGACTTGTGTATTTGATGCATATTTCAAGAACACGATGACAATTGTATAAGAAAAACTGACTGATCAAAAGTAAAATGAGTGAGAAAAAAAGCGTAATCATTGATTTACAAGCAAATGTGAATCAACGATTACCACTCAGAAATATTCTTCTAACTCACTTCACTTCAGATTAATAAGTTCTTTTTATCCTTGTCATAGATGTTCTTGAAAGATGCAACAGTTACACAAGTCCATACGCATTGCTTCCAACTCTGTTTTTTTTTTGGTTTGTATCGATAAACAGTTATTTGATAATAATAAAGCGAAACCAATTAAATTATGTTTTTCTTGTAAATCTGTTTCATTAATTAAAATACAGCTTCAAGCAATGCGTATAGACACGTGAAAAATTTGATCGAGAACCAGTGATGAATCAGTAAGAGCAGTCGGCGGCGAGAGTTGAATTGTTTTACTTAAACGAGAAAACGGTTATCACCGCTCGTCGCTTTAGCGAAGATGATCGGCCTCAAATTTAGACCGAACTTAAAAAATTGTTTTTTTCTTTTTTCTATCGAGTTTTAATAGGTATCGCTGTTTAGATCAGTCCTCGCCGTCGGCCGGACATAGCTTGGCCGCAGAGAAAGTTAGTATATAGTAGAGCGAATACTGTGTCTTTGGTAAAGATAATTTTCCATAACGACCCGTGTTAAACTTCAACAGCTCGGAGTATCCAGGTGGACGTCTGTGGTTCTAATGGGGGGTGCATGTACGGGTACGTAAATTTCTAACTTTTTTTATTTCCAGATCTTGGTCGAGTGCCTATGTCATTCGAGCCTGAATTCGCAGCGAGACATCTTTGTTACCACGTTCAAGTTGAATTGATTCGCTTACTCTGTTTTGTGAATACGATTTTTTAATATTTTTTTCAGTTTGAATTTCTTCAATCGACATCGAGATAAAATGAAACGTATTGATTAGTCTCGTTGATGAATCTCGATTCGATGTTTCGTAAGTAGGTATGGATCTCTTCAATTTTCAGATTTAGGTCCAGCGCCTCTGCCAATCAAGCCTGGCTTAGCAAGAAGGCAGATTTTGGACGTAGTCGCTGTCGCTGTAACCAAAGTTCCGTTAGTCGCCTTCGAATACGATTGGTTACCCTTTTTTCAGATTGCATTTCTTCAATCGTCATCGAGATAAAATGAATTAACGTATTAATTAGTCTTGTTGGTGAATCTTGATTCGATGTTTCGTAAGTAGCTATGGATCCGTTGTATCTTTCAAGATTATCGGTGACAAGGATTGTGACAAATGATAAATAAAATTGTTTGTGTAAGTTCATAGAATTTTTTCATTACTGGACCTTGAAATTGTATCTTTAGGAACCTTCGAAGACAGTTTTGTAAGAAGAGGCATTCATCGATTTACAGGTAGATGGCTGAAGCCAGAAGAAAAAAGCTTATTTTTATAAGTAAACCTGAGAATTTTTAGATCGTATTCGTTGCATCTTTCAAGACTTTGGATAACCAGGATAAGACAAACTTGCTCATCAAAAGTAAAGTAAAAGGAGATGCGAATCGCATGGAAATTATGATACAGCAAACCAAATTGAATCAAGTTTTCCTTGTATAAAATAATTTTGTAAAGTTAAAAAAAAAAAACAGAGTCGGAAGCAATGCTATGGACATGTGAAAAATTTGCGCTCGTACGAGCGACGATTCAGTCGTCGCCGTGCACGACTCGAAGCAATGCGTATGGACTTGTGCATAGGGTGCACCTTCCAAAAACATCGATGACAAGTATAAGAAGAACTAACTTGCCAAAAGTAAAGTGAGATCTTCTTATTCTCGTCATCCTTGTTTTTGAAAAATGCATCAGATACACAAGCCCAGAGCATTGCTTCCAACTCTATACTATGAGGAAGCAAAAATGTTATTATAACTTAAGATGAGTTTATCAATTTGAATAAACTTACCTGGAGATGGTTCGTCATCTCGAACTATCTGCGCAACAACTATGTCTTCATTCGTTGTCGAATCTGCTTCAGCAACAACAGGACTTTTTGGTCACTATCCGTGCTATCATTGGTCATGGTTCCTTAATTTACATACGAACAAGATTGGTCAAAATGTGGAATTATTGTTATTTTTCACAAGAATCACTACTTGCTGCAGTTGATTCGGTCATTCAGTCCTGTTTTCACCGCAACACGTGTATACTTATTCACGTCAATACGATCTATGTAGAGTGTAGGTATGTACACGTACGTGCGTCAAGTTCGCTAAGAGATCTTACAAGTGGCGCGAGCTATGCCGTGTTTCCGGTTGTTTGACAGGTAAAGCAAGCGAGCGAGAGAGGGACAGAGTTACACGACGCAGCATTGATGTTACAAAGTCGTAAGCGTCGAGTAGTAGTCAACCACGTGTGTACCAGACGGCAGCGGATGCACGAGAATATGGGATCTTGGGACTGATATGATAGACCTACGATTATTCAGCTCGATCGCTTTCATTTCATGGATTTAAACTCGTTGCACTTACCCAACGCGCATATAGAAATTTCACTTCGAAATTACTTCAATTCCACCAATTTTCTTTATTATTTTCTGACAAAAATGAGTGTATCAAAAATTAACTGCGGATTCCTTTGAGTCGATACTACAAGGTTTTTCTTGGCGCGTGACAAGACGATATAAACATTTGATCTGTAAGTTATTGCAGGGAGATAGATATTTTAAAAATTAACAATAACTTCAGTTTGTTATACAAGACTTCTACCCTCAAAATAAATCCCTCTTAAATGGTTCTAAGTAGCGCGTTAGAAATATTTTGAAATAAAGATCTCACTCTGCTGGTCTCAAGGTCGCTGGCAATTCGTCGGCAATTATTTCGATGGGCTAACTGCAGTTGCAAGTTCCGAGACCTTTCAGTAAGCCGCAGATTTCGTCTTCTTTGTCCTCACCTGAGCTTTAGCTGTTCAAGTAATCATTGAAAGTCTCAATTTATTTTCACCTCGTTGCTCACAAAGTCTAAAAGATTTGACTACACAATGAAAAAGAAACCACCAGAATCATCCTAAGCTGCCGAATTGGAGGTGGTATTGTATAAAATTGATGCAGCTAGTGTTCAATCTTGTTGAATAGCTTTTTAATAAAAAACAAAAAAATTTTATATTGAGAAAAATTATGAGCAAGCTGTTAAGTCCTAAAATTTTGCATTCAAAACAAAATATAAATATTTTCGAAATCATTATCGACAGACAATAAAATAAAATTAGGAAAATGAAAATAAATCTCTCTCAAAATTATTACTTCCTTTCAATAATATCACATTTTTTCATTTGAATTTATGTCAATTGTTTATTGAATAGTCAATCCCATTGACTTAACATCTCTGGTTTCACAATAAGCAGATTTTGATAAACTAAATTCAAGAAATTATTTACATATATGCCGTCTTACTTACTAAAATTTGTTTTATGATGCAAGTTTTTAATTGTGTTAATATTTTGCCCTTGAATCCAGTTGAAATGACTAAACGTAAAATTTATACTAATCAATGCCATGAAATTGAAATGAACTTATTTTTGACCAGTTATTTCATAACTATGCGAAGATTTTAATAAAAAAAATAAATATAAACAAATTTAAGATTTAGTTATAACTGATCACATGGAAAGTCACCTTTTATGTATATTATATAGTACATACTTGTAATTGAACGTTTCAAATGTGCAATATAATATAACGTCTTTTTTCAGAGCAATGAAAAAAGGGTTGATTTTGGAAGAAAAATAGAAACATTTCTATTAAAAGAATATTTTTATAAATATGTATGTATAAGTATATAATTCTTATTGATATTGATATACATAGTATATTAAATTTTATTGATCAATTTTGAGTGCGTTGTTGCGAAAATTATAATAGGAGGTGCTAAATATTACTTACTATTTGTTAAAACTAGATTCAAGGTCAATTATTTGATATTGTTTGATAATCATATTTGTATCAAAATAAAATTTGAAAAATTTGTTTTTCTAGTAATTCATGATGATAAAATTCTAAACTAAGTCTAATTCTAATTCGCTAATTCTAGAAGTATAACAATTTTGCATAACACAAAAATAGTACTATTATGAATATATAAATAAATGATCCTGTAGAGATTTTAAAATCATAATTTCAGTGAAATATATCAGATACTTAAACATCAATTTTTAAAAACTTGAGTTAAGAACATACGTTTTTTCATCGACTTAAAGTTTAATTTATTTTTTACATCATTTTTCAAAGCTACTTTATGATTGAAAGTATTTCATAGCTAAAAAGTATTATTTTCTAAGGATCCACCATTTTAGGAGTTATTATTTACATACAATACACAAACTGTCACTTGTCACTTTAATGAACTCTTCATTTATGAACTTAGCTGATTTATTTATCAAGTTCTAATGCAGCATATTGTTCTTCATCAACTTCTGTCATTATTAAGTTTCCATCAGGCAGCAGTAAAACTACTTTTCTTGTTCCATCTAATAATTAAAAAAAAACATGAGTTCCAAATATTGTAAGACAAATAAAAAATTTTTACTTAAGATGAGTTTATCAATTTGAATTAACATACCTGGAGATGGTTCGTCGGCTTGAATTACCTGCGCAACAACTTGAGCTTGATTTTCACCTTCGTCACCTTGCATCACCTGCGTTACACATTGAACTTGATTTTCGCCTTCTTCCGTTGTCGAATGTGCATTAGCAACAACAACAGGATTACTACTATTATCCACTATAGACATAACAACCTGTTGTTCATCTGAGGAAGTGTCTGGGTATTTTCCACGACTGCTCCTTCTGCGCCTTCTTTAACGTAAAACTGCGGAGCCACAGCCTGATCGGGACCCATTTGAGCAACAGCTTCTGCAACTGCATGATCGAGTGTCAACATGGTTCCTCCTACTTCACCTTGCTGCTCTGTAGTTGTAACATATAACTGCTGTTCACCGTCTGGTCCTCGAGTAACTAGTATTGTCTGACCATCTTCGCCCTCTCCAGTTACTTGGTACACAACACCATCGTCGCCAGTAATTGTCACTAATCCATTATTTTCTTCAAGGTTGAGATTGGATGTTACGGTTGTAGCAGTAGGTGCAGCTACAGTAGCAGTACTAGTTTGTGGGAGCTCAGCAGCTTCTTGAGGTGGTTGTACTTCAGGCAAAATAGATGTTTCTTGAGAGAGATCACTTGGTACCATGAAACCTTCAGTTGTAACAATTTGAGGAACTTGGGTTGTTTGATCAGGTTGATTACCCGTTGTTTGCGCGGGTGGCTGCATTTCAACATTTGGATCATCGAGACATGGCAGATCAGGTCCTGGCACTCCTGACATTGTCATTGTTCCGAAGTCGATGGTTTATCGGTTGGTACAATCATACCAGTTGTACCACCTGGGCTCATTTCTACCCGCACCATACCACTTACATTATTATCTGTACAAGTGTCAAGACTTGGAAGAACAAGTTCACTTGATGCAGAGGTATTGGCTATGATACCATCAGGTCCTATTGTAGCAGTGACTGTTGGATTAGATATTATAGCCATAGGAGTTGGTGCAGTAGTAGTAGTAGTAGTAGTAGAAGTAGTGACTGGTGTAGGCTCTGGTTCAGGCTGATCAAGAGGCTGGCCATCAGGACCTATTATACGACCTGTTAAAGGACACAAAGTAAATTCACGAGTTGGACTGTCGGGTTCTGCAGGTGCAGGTTCCGGTTCAGGGAACGGAGGAGGTACTTCTTCTTCACTACTTTCATCAGAGTCGACTTCATGGAACTCCATGTGAAGCCCATCAGTTTCAGCCAATTTACTCTCTTTAGGCTTATTACCTGGTTCATTGCCAGGTTTACCTTTAGGTCGTACAGCATTCGGACCGCCTTTGGATCCCAATACCCTTTGAACAGGTTTACGTGCATCTTCAGCAAATTTATTTCTTGCCGCAATCATTTTCTGTGTAGGCGTTACTGGGTTCTTGCCAGGCGTTGATTTAGTCACTTGTTGGCCTACAGTGTTATTAACTGTTCTAACTGGTTTACCTTGATTATTTATGACTGTAATTTTAGGCTTGGCCAAAGGTGTAGTTTGTGGCGAAGCTAGGTTTTTTCTTTGCGCTGCTATCTGTTGAGGAGTCAAATTTCGTGGAACATTTGACCTTACTGGCGTACGTTGTTGTGAGCTAACTGTACCTAAAGGCGAATTACGAACCACGCCTGGACTAGGTCGTGAGACAATTTGGCGTTGTCCTCCAGGTTTAACAACTGTGGTAGTAGTTGTAGTATGATGGCTCAAAGGACTTGGAATAGCAGTTACTACTTGATATTGCATTTGATTATTATCCGGCTTTGGTTGAATTTTGACGGGTTCATTTTTGATAATCATACCTGAAGGTGAGCCCTTAGAAACAACTTTCATTTGTGTAACAATTTGCGTCCCATCGGGCTTTGATATAACTTTGATTGGAGTTATAGAATTAGGTGAAATAACTTGTTTTTTCACAAGTCCTTCGCGGCTGGGTAGTACTAAGACATTACTTGTTGGTGTTTGGTTTTGGCCTTTAACAGCAATTTTGTTGGTGGGGGTTGAATCAAGTTTTATGATTCCATCTTTACGATGTACAACATATACATTAGAACTCGAGGCATTACCTAATTTCATTTCTTTTTGTACAGCCTCTTTTGCAAGTGCAGAGCCAGTAAGGGGCCCACGATTCGATCCATTAGATTGGATATTAGCACGGTTTAAAGCCCGTTGAATAACATCGCTCCGGCCAATCACTACCTTATCTTCTTCTGAATCTGCAGTCCAATCATCACCACTTGTATCAACTTTGTTGCGCTTTATATTCAATGTATTCAGTCCTTCATCTGAATCACTGTCTGAGAATGTATTCTTGCGTTTACCAAGTACTGTGAAATAAAAATTATTTCATTATTTTAGTAATTTTTTGTACCTTGTAAATTTAACAAAATTTTCTAATACTCACATTCGTTTTCTTCTTCTTTCATAGATCCACACCATTGTTTACTTGATCCATAGCCTTTGATTTACTAGATCGCATAGGCCGGCTGAAAAATTAGTTGATGAATAATTTACCTTAATTGAGTTACACTTATCAATTTCTATATAAAAATATACACACTTGGTAGAAGCAGATGGAGTAGCATTTGTTCCGGCTTTGATATTTTCTGTTTTGATAAATTTATGAGTTACATTTAATTGACCTGAGCGATTTGCAGTCTTTGCTACTTGCTGAGCTTTCATTTCTTTTTGTTTGGCAAGATTTTTTTCAAATTCATCCATAAGTCCTTTGCATGTACTGCTCACATGATTGACTTCTTCCCATGTGTTATATTCACTATAAATTTATGGTTCAAATCCATGAATATGTGAATCCAAGTGTTTCAATAATAAATATTGTACTCACTGTGCATATCCTTCCCACTTGAGTAAATATTCATAACATTTTTTCTTTGGATTGAAACGCTTTGCCAATATTTTTTCAACATTAAAGTCTTCTTCACTGCTATGTTCTCCAGACTCATTAGTTGACTGTGATTACAAAAATTAAGTTTTCATATTAGATAATCATGCTATTAATGCAAAATTTATTTTACCTTTAAAGTGGTTGAAGGTCGTAAATTTACCTTTACTTTTTTTTCAGTTAATCCAGGTTTCAAATTTGATTTATTAGGACTTATTGGCTGTCCATTTCGTATAACTTTCCTTACAAGAACAGTTTTTCCACCTAGAGTCAATAAAAAAAATTAATTCAAATTCTATACTTTTAATAATTACAAAATTTTGTCAACAACCTTCAGTCGCTGTTCCTTGGGTTGCAATATCGTGCATTTTAGAATTACTAATTTTAGTAAAAATTTGAATGGTTTTTCCTGCAGCAATCCAAGAATCTCGCGTATGAGCATCCATCGCTATCCATTTATTATAAAGTTGCCAGGTATTATCTTTATCTGGCTCATTTTGAATTTGAGAGTCCTTCCATAGCAGAAAAGCCCAAACTTTGGCTTTTGATTCATTCTGTGAAAACAAAAGTTCTGCATTAGATGTATTATTAATTGAAATATTATTATCAAGATAAAATCATTTTACATTATCTCTAAGCTTTGATTGTTTGGAACAAGCATCTGCTTTGGATTGATGTTCTTGAAATTCATTGATAAAATGAAAAACAGAATGGCATTCACCACATACTAAAACATCTAGTTTTCCGATCTCTTCTTGTGCAGCTGTAAACAATAAATTTGTAAATCAATAATTTTAAACAGTAATAAAGTTAATTAATTTTACCTTTTATACACTTTTCATTGATTTTAATAGCCGGGGACTCATCGCTTCCTTCCATTTTGAATTTTTTTGTATTTCAAAGAATACTTTACTATTTGAATAAAGAAATAAAATTGTTACTAAAAATGTACAGAGATAATTTGAAAAAGAATTGTTTATTAATGAAATTATACTATACAGACCTATACCTAAAAGATCCAATAATATATGGAATGAATCTTGAAATAATGGGTTGTTAAATGTTGCATTGCTTGTCAGATCATTTAGCTGCTTTTATAAGCTGTTGAGGTTCCAGTAGAATTGCCTGTTTCAATAAAACAGAAAGAGATCAGTAATATTTTTTATTAAATGATGAAATATTTAAAAATTCTAATACAAGTAGCTTTCAATTTTATAATTCACACACATTAGTAGTACGATTCCAACCTCAAAAAGCAAATAAAGAAGACGCTCAGCTCAGTCCTTATCAGAGCGTGCTGCGCGCATTTACTATTTCACAGACACATACAAACAGCATCGGAGCCTTATCGCTTAAATTTTAAATGAGAAAAAATTCCTACCATCAATAATAATTGAATAGGAAAGAACGAATGAATGAGACAATAAATTTGGTTCACACTTGCATGGAAAATTACAAAAAAATGCAAGTGAATTTCGATAAAGAGCAGCAAGCAGTGATAATAGAGAAAAATAGAGAATTGTTTTGCGGAGCATAAATTGCTTTCACGGTTCGGATGCCATTGCGGTGGGTAAAAGAAAAGATTATATGCGAGCGGGGTGCGCGCGTCGCACAAACATAAATACAGTCAAATCCGTGCAAGATGCCGTATCTCCGTTAATAATCTAATATTAATTAATACCTAAAAACGAGGCGAGCTAGATCTTCCGATAGAGATCCTTCGAGTGCAATAATTAGCCCGGTTTACGGTGATTTTTTTTGTTTATGCAGGCGTTTGTTCGGAGATAAGAGAGGTGGCTTCGAAACAAATAACACAAGAAGAGGCATAGACTGCGAGAGCCAAGCAGTAAGCAGTAGGTGCAGGCCGTAGAGTGACGCGCACACGATTGCTCCGTCCTTGTTGCTCGTATGCGCCATTTACGTTTACGCCGCCGACTATTTTATGTGTATGTGCGTGTGTGTGTGTGTGTGTGTGTGTGTGTGAGATAACTGCGTGTGTATAAGCTGTGGCGGCGGCCGACCGAGCGACCGGCTTCGCTCCCTACTACTCTCAGTCTCGGCTGTTCTTTTTTAAGTCCCGAGTTCTCCGAGTTTCTAACATACACGAAGAGGCTGGCATACTCCGAGAGTGGCGGCGACTACCTACTTGTATGCGATGCAACGCGACTGCGATTGATTCTGCGACGAGAGGTCGTGATAAAACTCTTTGGTACAAAAGCGCATAACCTATAGAATGCATAGCAGTGCACCTCGGTTCTCGAGGCGCAGTTGCTGCTTTTCACGTAAATGTAATACATATATTTCGACCAGGGAAAAACTAATTGGTCGAGTAGGACTCATTCATGATTTTTCAAAACATTGTAAAATACAATCTGCGAAAATACAACTCTGAAAACAAAAAGCTCTAAAGGAAATGCACCACGAGTTTCTAATCATTCATCAACGACGCTCGTATAGTGGCTATTCAACAAGCTCGCGTTCGTTTGATTATTAAGTAGTTATTCTCCGTACGATGGTCTACTGCTCTATGCTGCACAGACACACCGACTCATGATCAAATATATACGCGCACACACACGCACACGGCACACGCTCGTAGATTTATGTACACAAAATCACAGACGTAAGCACAACTTTACCATTTAACGTAGAGTAACTAGATTGTAAGTCCGACTTCTGGAATGTTATTGAACTCGGTCCTGCACCGCTCTCGATACGGAATAAAAGGCGGGATGAATAAAATCCGCGTGTAAACTATACTATGTGACACACACGCACACACTGCTGCTGCTGCTGATGCCTCCTGATGGACTTTTACGTACAGACGACACGAGTGTAGATATCGTATATCTATATCCGACCACAAAATTAAATATTACACTACTCCAGGATAATGTATACCCCAGATCAAAGTTCATGTCTTTGATAATATTGGCTCTGATCCTGGTATTCTTGACTGTTCATAAAACTGAAAACTGGTAGTTCAAATTCATATTGAAGATTCTTGATGTTGATATCACAAACTCTACCACAAACTACATTCAAAATGTGTTTTTAAGTTTGAGTAATTCTTAATCAGTGTTTTTTAGTAGAATACTAATGTTAAACTAAGATACTTCACAGTTGTGGTATGTGATGGATCACCATTAAGTATACTATTGCACTCAACAACAAAAATTGCAATTTTAAGTGCCAGACCTATCTTTTGAAATATAAGTTGGAAAATAAATGACGAATGTATATCTTTTAAGATGAGGCAAAAGGCTATGATCGTGTCTGGAAGCACCCTTGCTAAGTAACAAAGTATAATGTATAACAGATAAAATGTAGCTTTTACGTAGAACAAAAAATTGTTCAACTTTGTCTTGATAATTCTTGACAAATTCTTGCAATAATCTACCACTGTCTTTATGTAGTATATGTGAAAAGCAATGTAGAATACTATTAAGAACGTAGAAATTAAAAAATGTTTTACACAAAGCTATGAAACAAATGCATAATTCAAAATCTTGAGATCCATGATATTAAAGTCTATGCTTGTTTATTGATAGCAGAGTAGTCATTCAACAATCGCCTTGACTTCATTATCATGGATACTTGATGGTCAATGTCAATTTATGAAACTGTACTACTTACAATACTATATGTAAATGGTGTGTACCAGGGTAAGATCTAATCGTCTTTTTGATCTTTTTGGAAACAATAAATTTTGTTAGGGAAGTCAGAGTTAATATATTAAAAATTCATAAATATTTAAGTTGTAAGCTCACCTGAGGTTTCTGAATTGCTACTTATATCCTTGGGAAGCGTGAAAACAATTCGTGGGTGACCCATTACTTTTCAACAAGTGAAAAAAAAATACGAATTTCGGGCCACCGACTGATTGCTGCTGCCCGCTCGGTGGAGCCGCTGCCTGCTGCTGGTGTATACAATAGTACGCGTCCGTATACGCGCGCGGCGCTGCACACTGAGACAGAGAGAGATTAGAGTTATTGCTTTGTATCTTATGATGTATACATGACATACAGCAGTCTAAAGTGAGGTTAAGGAGAGCTGTAGAAGCCGAATTAACGTCACATAGGGTCAAAATGACTTAATTATCTAATTGCAGGTGAACGGACAGAAGTTTTTTAACAAAAATTTTTTCACAAGAACATATTTGAATAAGGATGATCTTGACCACATCAGATACTTAAACAAATTGTTCATTTAATTTAAATATTTATTTATCACTTGACTCTCATAAGAGCCTACGTTAAGTGCCGAGCGTAAGCCGCCATCTTGGATGAAAACGAGCGCTGCTTCGGATCCCAATAGCCGCTATTTTCCCCAGGCCTTTATAACCCCACGCGCGCGTGTAGCACTTCAAGCTTGGCTGGCTGCTGCTGGAACTGGAACTGTCATATATACGGCACTTCTGCTCGGCAACGAGATGTTGAACACGCGTATAATAATGGTACTGTTCCTTATTAGGTGCAACTAGAAATCTATCTGTGCGCTACGCGCGTGGAACTCTTATGAGTATGTAATTTAATATATGGAAGTATTTTGAAAATAATGATCAACATATGTTTTAATAAGGATGAGTTAGTATATATTGAAGTTTGCTATGGAAGGAGTGTACACAATGCGGGCATTAATTTTGTCCCTGGAACGTGGATTGGAACATGTATAAGGGCTATGTCACGTCAACTGTCCCCCCCTCTTGGATTAGAGTTGGAATTTGATTTTTCATACACTATTCTGCTTCCCAAGGGTGAAAATGAAAAAATTATTGTTGTGTGCGTGAAATTTTTAGGAAACTAATTACATTTACTCATTCATTCTCTTTTTCATCGTTAACTGATTATATTGATATTTTTTTGCAAAACATTAATATCAACATTTATTTTCAACTTATAATGAAGTTATTATTATTTGTAATTGTAATTCTTGGACTGCATATATTATAATTTTCATTCACTTAGAGCTGTCAGTGCTGCTAGTCGTCAACAGAGTGCAGCAGATTAGCCGGTATTAATCCAAAATATAGTTTTGGCTCTCGTGCTGAGTACATGACATAAACAATACGCATTGACAATACGAAAAAAGCATCATTCTAGTAGTCTTATTCAACAAGTAGCTGTCAAAAAAAGTAACGTAAAAAGTTTCCATTTTATTCTATTTCCATGAATTCATAGATATCTTTTTGTATTAATTCATTAACGACTTATCCAATGTTTGGTTATATATAAATAATAACAGTGATAATAATACGTTTGATTGTATTATTTAATAAAAATAGTAACATCTCTGCCACTGTATCATATTTTTAAAAGATTTTTTTTAGTAAATATTTTTTATAATGATTGATTTGCATTATTTCAGAGCAGAAAAATGGCTGATGATGAAATGGAAGATGAAAAAGAGTATCGCTGGGAGTCAGGATACGAAAAAACATGGTAGGCAATTCAACCTTTATTTAAATAGATCATTTATTAAAACTTAAAATTTAATTTAAATTATTGAAACAATTTCTAGGGAGGCTATCAAAGAAGATGATCAAGGCATGCTGGAAGCCTCGGTGGCAGACATCATTCTCAAAGCCAAAAGGAAACGACAACTGGATAGAAAACAAGGTTCTCGTTTGGGAATGATGCGACATATGTACCTAATTCTTGATTGTTCTGAATCCATGACAAACCAAGATTTAAAGCCCACCAGATTTTTGTGTTCTATTAAAGTATGTGAACAAACATAACACTGATAACGCTTTGTAGCTTATGAGTAAATAACAAAATTTACTAAAAAAAGTTATTATTATTGTAGCTATTGGAAGATTTTATAGAAGAATTTTTCTACCAAAATCCAATTAGTCAGCTTGGAGTCATTATTACTAGAAATAAAAGAGCTGAAAAAATTACTGATTTAACAGGAAACCCTAAAAAACCTATCAAGGTAAGAATAATCATCTTAAAATTTTTATTTATCTATAAATGATAAAAATTTTTTAACTATCATCATGTTTAGGATCTCCAAGCATTACAGCAAACTTCATTCACTGGTGAACCTTCATTACAAAACTCTTTAGAACTTGCTTTGAAAACATTGAAAATGTTGCCTGCTCATGCAAGCAGAGAAGTTTTAGTAATAATGGGTTCCTTAACTACTTGTGATCCAGGTGATATAGGAGAAACAATACAGGTATTGGCACTTAATTCAATTGATATTAAATATCATGATCATGTCTATCTTATGATTATATTTATATTTTAGACTTTGAAAGCTGATGGAATTAGATGTAGTGTTATTGGTTTAGCTGCTGAACTAAATGTTTGTAAAATATTAGCTGTAAATACTGGTGGTGAACATGGCGTTGTATTAGATGACAAACACTTTAAGGAAAAATTAACAGCACATATTGATCCTCCACCAGCAGCTACAAGACTAGATGCTGCATTAGTTAAAATGGGCTTCCCTCATCATGCATTGCAAGCTTCTACAACAGAACTATCTGTGGCTGTTTGCATGTGGTAGATATTCATTCTTCCCATACTTGATTATTTTAATTAAATAACCATCATAGTAATTATTTTTATAACTTTTATTAGTCATGCTGATCAACCAAATGAAAATGGTAGATATACAAACCCAGGATATTTATGTCCTCAATGTTTTAGTAAACATTGTGAGTTACCTGTAGAGTGTAGATCATGTGGACTAACTCTAGTATCGGCACCTCATTTAGCCAGATCTTATCATTATCTATTTCCCATTCAACAATTTCAAGAAGTAGACAATCGACAGATGCAAACAAACTGTTACGCTTGCCAAAAAAGATTTACAGATGTTGATAAAAAGGTGCAGGAAATTTTTCACATAGTTCAATATGATTCATATAATACAATTCTTAATAATAATTATTATTATTATTAAATATTCATATTTCAGGTTTATAATTGTGGAAAATGCAAAAAGATTTTTTGTGTTGACTGTGAAATATTTATCCATGAGTCTTTACATACATGCCCAGGATGCGCTACTAATACAGATTTAACAATGCAACAAATAAGCAACAATAAATCGACGTAGCAATAATTTTTTAACAATTGTTATTATTTAATACTCAATATGATGTAATGCATATCTTGTAGTATAGTCATTAAAGATCTAGAATTCAAAATGCTAGGTCGTTATTGGAAAACTTGATGGATCAATAATTTCTAATAAAGAAATATTTTTGTTTAAATTATGTACATACATTTTTACCATAAAATATCCATATTTACGAGTGTAAATTACACAAGTTTAAGCCCACTTAATGAGCAATCATTAAAACCGAAAAATGGTGCTTAACGAACGCGTGGAACTTTTTTAAAATTGAAGCTGAATCTATGTAGAGAAAGTCTCTCTTAACTCAAGGTTCAAAAAAATGATAAATGTTAATATAAAAAAAAGTAAACAAAAATGACATGTAACATTTATTTAGTTTAGTACATAATACATTAATTATCTCCGAAGGTACCGATTTTATTCAGAATCAACTTTTAGATAAGATTTAAATCAAGATGAAAGAAAAAATCAAAGTCACCGACTGAATTCGAACGACTAAGGTATACGTCTTGCAAGCGCCGGGAAATCGAAAAGAAAGTTGAGCGCGGACTTAACGATAGAACAAATTTTTTCGTTCCCAATAGATATACGAACAATAATAACATTTGTTATAAAGTCGCCATTGAAAGATGAGATGTTTATTCATGCGTGCGCATTTCCGTGAACCGTAGTCGTTGTAAAAAAATTGTTGTCAACTTATCACGATACCAATAAATCCTCGATTTCACGGGAGAATTGCCGATGGCAAGTCTTGTTTGCAAATTATTTACGTACATCCAAGTCAACAAATGTGTCTGATCGCGATATTTTATAATAATATAAAATAAAATAAGTATTTACATAGGGTGATAGCCGGGGCGGGGGAATGAAAAGTTGTAAAAAAAGAATCCAAATGGGGCTGAATTCGTGCGTACAGGTATCGGCGTCCACGATATAATGTTGTTATATAGCAATACGCGCGGTACATAAATAGAGGTATATAAGCGAGCGCTCGCTCAGTGGGGAAGGGAGAGAATCGTTTTGACGTTGCTCGTCGTCGGTCGTGTCATACCTCGCGATCGGTGCCCGCTTGCATACGCCTGACACTTGACAGTCGAGCGACTCGCCGACAGGTACAGAGAGCTGCTGCTGCTGCTGCGAATTATATTTTTTATAAATTATACTATAGAATTTCACGAGAGCGCAACGAGTCCGCGCGCGCGCACGCACGGGCCAGCCACCGATCTCGCACTCGTCAGCTCGCTGCAGCCACCGTCGCTCTCTGCCTGCAGCCACCGATCGTCCGAATCTCTCGACGAAAATTACGCTGTCGTCGCGCAGACAAAATATATAAACGGAGTAGACGCGTCGTCGCTGTGCAGCCGCTGCCACTCGTCGACTCGTGCCTGCCGCTGCAGCCGCCAACGCTCACGACAGACAGACAGACGGATTGATTGTATATCTTCTCTCGGAACACGTGAGTATGATTTTTTTACGCTTATTATGCAAGCATTTAATTCTCTCTCTCTCTCTCTCTCTCTCTCTCTATTTCTCTTGTTCCCAACATTGTGCTTGCACTGTCAAGGGATATAATACCTATGTACGTAGAGCGCGAGACACCGCGTGCGCGAACTCTTATTAGACAGTACTTCCGTTATAAAGATCGGTAAGGCCAAATCGTTACTTTGGCCCTTCTCGATTTTTGCCCCGCACGTCGTTGCGCAAGAGTCGAACGAAAAGAGCATCGTGATGAATGTACCGATCGATCGAAAGCTTCTTCGGCTCGCAAAAGCTCTCGGCGCGTTCGCGCGCGTGATCGACGATCGACGAATTCGGCCGTCGTTATCGACCGAATGATCTATATCCTTTGTCTGTGATCGATTGTAATTATGTAATGGCACACAGCGTGCCGACGTGTAAGCTATTATTATTTATCGCTCGTGTTGTTGCGCTGTCGCTGCAAAAAAAAAAAGAAGAAAAAAAAACTGCTCCGATCGCGAATTATGATCGCGACCACTGCCAAACGCGGTCCACGCTCGCAACGAAAATAATATGGTGAGTGAAAAAAGTTTGCAGCATTTGAAATTCTGTAATCATGCTTTTTCTGAAAAGCGAACGTATTTCAAGGAGCTTCTGTTGAAATGCCACTTTAATCATAGTTTCGTTACAGATCGGAAAGTATTGTAGCTTTTCTCGTTTCAATCGTAGTTTCATAATTGCATCTACAGCTAATTACAGATCGCGTGAAAAAGAATTGAGCAAAAACGAGTAATGAATTTTCGATCAACCAATCGATACGGGATCGATGTAGCTTCGTTCAACGAATCGAGTTGAATATACTGGTGCGCACAGTAAAGCTTACGTACTTGACCACAGACACGCACACACACATGGACGAGTTCACATTTTATTATAAATAAGTTAATCGGATGCTTGTAGGGCTCGTGTGGTTATAATATACATATGTGTGTGTGTGCATAATACACGTATATGCGCAACGGGCCGAGAGCTTTTGACGCTCGTCAAATGCCCGTGTCATCGTTAGCCTGGATCCGTTACATATATTCCGCCGCGCTCAGGGATACGACCAACTGATACAATTTCTTCTTTCCATGCGTTACAGTACGTAGTAGAGCGGCGCGTACTTGCGCGCGCCAATCTGTCTCTTAACGAGCGCGCGCGTATACGGCGATGTAATCGATCGTTTTGTGCGCCGCAACCTTTTTTTTTTAACGATCGTTCGCACAGCTGCTGATATGCTGTACCGCGGCGGCATTTGCATCGCGAGCGTTGTATTTCAATTTAACTCGCAATTATTGAAAATAGTTAATGTGCCGATTGGATTGCAATGTAGTATACGTCCGCGTGCCAACGCGCAGCAAAGAAAAAAAAACGATAAGAACATTATTATTGTAATACCTAGTACACGAGTAGTCGTATATTGTAGCAATTATATTTTCTTGACGTCCTCGCGATGCGATTATTGTTGTGGCTGCGGTAGCGCAGCGAGAAAAAAATCCTTGCTACACGCCTTTTCTTTTTTTTCCCCCGTCCAATCTGTCGTACGTCCATCCAAGTTTCATTATCTCGAGCGCTAACGTGCTATATGGAGAACGCGTTGCAAGTTGCGCTTTTTAGGCAGCGATATATGCGGTTGCCGAGTCTCTGGCGCTTCTCAGCAGCAACAAGGGCGCGCGCGACATTTGATTCCAGTCTTTCTGCTGCACGCGCGCAACGATTCGATCTAGCTTGTATCGCACGTAAACTACGGTTGAATCATTTCCAATGATCGCAGTTCGTTGGCGAGGAGAAATTTTAACGCCGCTCGCGAACGCGATTAAAATAAGCTAAATGTTCCAACTCGACCGAGCGAGCAATAAAAAATGTGACTTTGGAGGTTTAAGGCGTTAATAATTTGTTCAAATTTTCCTCTCTTCGTGGCAGCCGAAATTCGAGCAAAGTAAGGAGGGTAAAAGATTGGCAAACATTTTCCAATGACTATATGCAAGACGAGGAAATGGGTTATCAGTAATGAATGATCGGCTATAGGCTCGATTCCTCGGCGGCGTTAAATTTTCGACGATCGCAATGCGTCTTTATCAATAATATCTTCCTATAATAATAATGTACATTACGCGGCGTAATAGCGCTCGACGATCGCGCGTAGGCCGGGGTATGTATTATTGGAGCGATGCTCTTTTAGCGCGCGTTATTTTCCGTGAAAATAACATCGAGAGTTGCAAGGCGTTGCGCGATAATCGTATGTATACATGCTGCGACGACGAAGACGACGCGGCGATGATCGGTTGCGGCTCTCGCGTTGACGCGCTTTGTATATAATAATCAGTCTTGAAAACGCTCAAGGTAAATTTGATGCACACACTTAACGCCCTGTACAAACACGAGTGTCCAATGAGCGTCGAACGCCGCATCTTATCGCGCTCGTCGCGAACGCGGCGTTGCGTCTCTTTGGCAGCGTCGTCGCGCGTATATCGTCGAGCTGCCAGTGTACCGGCTGCAAAATGTATGCATGCTGAGCATACAAAGCAATCGGCGTTATTAACGCCGATAAAACACTAGCGCGCCTTTATCTGCTCGCGGCTTTGTGTAAACTCGAGCGAGGCGCGCGGCGTAAATATATATACGCGCGATCATCGCCGCGATTATAATAGGGTCAGTAACGCCGATCAACAGTCAGCGGCGCACCAGCTATGCACGAGCAAATAGCTCTCGGCGCGTTGCAGAGATGCGAGCCGACAATTTGTAACGCGCTCGATCGCTGCTGCTGCTGCTGCTGCTGCTGATAAACGCCTCGCGTACTGCACCGATATGTACCCGATCGCGTTATAATAGCTTGCGCAGACTCGCGACGACGAATACGACGACGACGACGATGCAATGTGACGTCGATGATCGCGATGATCGCATCTATTAGCCAATGCATATCGACGATAACTCGAGCTTAGGCGTTTTAATCGGACGCGGCGCGAATAATAGTCGCGAGCTTATGCACATCTATCGGTCGTGTATACATGCACCCGCTAAAATAACGCCGCGCTCGATCGGCATGCCGTGTCTTGTAGTATATTACGATGAGCCACCGCCGCGGACTAATTAATGCTCGCTCGTACGACTTTGTACGTGCGGCTGCGCTCGCGCCTATATATAGAGCTCGGCGTTATTAACGCCGATATCGCGTCGACTCGCTGCATCGTTCTCGCACGCGCCCACGCACACAGTCGCATATATATACAATAAAGTCCGTCTGCGTGCGCTATAGCAAGTACGAGCACTCGTCGCGGCTAATCCGACTGGCGAGTCTGTGCAGTTTGCCCGCGACGCGTTTACGGCGCCGAATTAGCCGTTCGCCGCGCGGCCTTTTCTCGACGATCGATTTCAACTGCGCCAGCTGCTACGAGTCTTTGATTCGACGTTTTGCCAAAGCTTTCGTTGTGATTGCCGTAATTTTCCTCGGCGTCGGCTACTTTACTTAATTGTTGCGCTGTGATAATTCGCTTACCGTGACTGACTTTTCACTTGCAGTATCGGTCGCATTCTCGCGCAATAGTCGCCCCCGCTTCGAATTTTACGTAAAGTTCCGTTTTTGGATTCAGTTTTCCTAGGAGATAATTTTAATTTTTTGGTATCGTCCCTTGCTCTATACCTTAAATTTTCAAAGGATAATTACAACTTGTAGCGCTCTGCTTGGACTTCGATCGTGACAGCTGACAGTATAATATGCATTCAAATGACCGACGTTTCTTCTGAATGTACTTGCCACATAAAAAATCTCGCAGCTTTTCGATTTATACGCTTTGAGATGGAGCTGTCCATTTTTTGCTGCTTCGCTCCATAATATGAAATCTTACGATATAATATAGACACGAGTGTACATCGTGCATTATATATCGCATGTATAGATACTTTATAGACAACAATTAGGTCGCAACCTTGCGCGAGCGCGTGTACCTGCACGGTTAATAGCCCGACGAGGATTTTCCTTGCGGCTCCATACATCGCACAGCGGTACGTATAGCTTTGCTATATGATGGACGCACATATAATACGAAAGCAATTATTTCGTAAAAATTATTTAGCGCTTAACTTTTGCGCCTGTTCATATTCACGTGTCTTCGAATGCGGCGCTGCTTAGTATGCGAGAAAATCGACAGAGGCTCTTTGTATGTATAGCATAGTTCCGCTTCACTTGAGACGTTTTCAACGCAAAAAAGTCTGTCTGTCGGTCCGAAAATCATAACTCACTTATTGTTTCATTATCATTGTCTCGAAGCTCCACAAGGATACATTCGCGCGCGGACAAAGGATTTATTTTCACTTTTATCGAGCGCGATGTACGCAATAAGAATGATTGTGCGCACGCGCTATCGTCGAGCCAAAATGCACAAATTATCCCGTTTTCTTTGTAATATTTTTTAATTGGCCTTTTCCGAGCAAATCAATAAAAAAAGTCATACAATGTCACATTTGCCTCGTGATCGTGCGATAAGCCTTTGAGATTTTCCGGATTTATTCTTTTTACAACATCATTTAAAGGAGAGAAAATTTTTAAACTTCGGAACGGAGCAAAAATTGTTCCTTACGTTAGCGTAGAGTATCCGGTACAGATCGTTACACCCATACACGCACACATATGCCGCACAGGCTGCAGTGCGACGGAACGACTCTCGCGATCGAGCATCAAGGGGGAAACATTCGCGCACAGAGTCGCCCAATGACACGAACTAACTCGAGCTAGCCGGTCTCCTCTTGGTCTGTATAACGTACACACACACGCACTCACACTATTGTATATAGCGCGTACCGTGGCAGTCAAGGCGCAAACCTTGACTTATCAAGTAGTAATCGACTCTGCTGTGCCACCGCTGCCTGTAACTGCACTATTGCCAGCGCACACGTATAACATCCTTTTTGTTCCATCGGAGGCACAATTTTTCGACTCGACGCACTGGACGCGTATCGACACACGTTGCTCTATCATTATGCACATATAGCTTAATAATACCGATACCTCGACGCACATGGCCCTGGTGAAAATAAGTGTAAGATTTCATTGCGCTACGCTACGTAGTACGCACGCGTCCGTTCGATTATGCATTCGGTCCGCTGAAATCGGCAACCTTATTATCGTTATTATCGTCATTGTTGTGTGACTGTCGGAACAAATCGTGTTTTGTCGAGTGGCCGTGTGTGCCGATCGAGGCAAGTATCTACCGACATGAATCATTGCTACGTGAACCTGAAAAGCACCGCCAGACAGACGCTCGAACAGGTTTTAGAACACAAATTATTTAACATTTAGCTGGACGATACACGCAGCGGCGGGGGAGACAATTGAAAATTATATAGCTTCTCGCGACGAAACAACGAAAATAAACACCTTTTTTACTTGTTCTTTCATAGCGGCATGACAAAAATGAATTCGAGCTAGGTTGAAATGTGGGCCATGGCTGCACTATCACGACACCGATCGTCGTTTGGCCAAATAAAATTGAATCGTACTGTGCCGAATGATCGGACTAAATTATAAAATTGAGTATTATTACGTATTCGCGTCTCCGACGCTGCCATTAGTTTTATAATTCGCCTTTGGGGGAGGGGGGAGGGCCTAGGAACCTGTCCATGCGCATGTTTTATTTACAACGAGCTTTGATACTTTTTTCGGATGTTTTGCAAAAATCAATAACAGATCGAAAACGATTAATTTTGATGCCGAATAATTTACCTTAAATTGAAACAAAATATTTTCATAACAAATATTACAAATTTCAAGCATTGAATGCACTGGCTAATTTTATATAATGCTCGGCTCGCTGGAACAATGTTAGTTTTTTTTTAACTTTGTTGACAATTGCCTTTTTAAATATAATTTTTGTACATCTGACAACACTTCAAACATGCATTCAATGTCATTTGTACTTCCGACTCATTAATCATTTTCTAGCTATTAAAAATTCAAACTATTTCTTACTGATTTCAAAAGATAGTTAAAACATTGGTTGTACTGATGTATAATTGAAATTCCACCAAATTTTTAAATCTTTTAATTAAAGTGATGGCAGGTAACAGAACTATTTCACATGCATGAGCATCCGGCATTGCGAAGTAAATTTACCAATCGATATGCCGGCATTACATTTTGCCTTCACGTCAAATATGAAGGTGTTTTAATTCCCGATAGTTAAAATCAGTAATTTTTTGCCGAAAATATTTGAAACTGTCATTAAAAGCTCAATTTGAAATATAATATCAATAATAATAAAAGTGGTAAATAATTGTACTAAAACAGAAAATGTTTGATTCAACTATTCGTCGCGAGATCTAAATTAAAAATCAAGAGAAAAAAATCTTTGTTCCGATGAAATTGCTTTACCACTTGCAATCAGCACTCAACGACCTATATGAAAATCAGCATGCTTCAATGTCAATAAAAAAAAGAAGAGACTATAATAGAGCACACGAGTCCAGCAGGCTCATTCATTCTTGCACACATAATGCGATGTACATCGTGCGTGCCAGAGCGCACCGCCGAGTTGTTCCTTAAATACACGTAACATCAAATTGCATAATAACTACAGGCACTTAATTATTGCGTTTAAATGCCGCGCTCCGTCTCCATGATTTGTTCTATCGCGTACACATGTGTACACAGCTATGCACCCGCAGAGACTTGGCCGCGACAAATTAGTCCATTATTGTCCTGATTTCCTTTTCTGAATCTTTGGATTTTTGCCAAATGAGTTGTGTCAGCCATTCTTTTCAGAGCGATTGGTTACTTCAATTTAACAGAAATATTTTAGAATGCAGTGCTACCTTGTACCTTCCTATTGCTTTGGAGTTGCGTTATAAAACAAAAAAAAACAATGAAGCTACTTCAATAATTTATACTTTTTTACTTTTCTAGGAACTGCTTTTAAATAAAAGTAACAAATTATCTTTAGTCTAGACGAATAGAACAATTTAATATATTCTTACTTGCAGTAGGTGCGGTGATTTAAAACATGGAGATAATTTTTTAAGTTTCAGTTTCCTTAGAACCGATATAAATCGCGATCATAAAAAATATTCAAGTTCAATCGTAAACATGTGTCTGGAGCTTTGCCTCTTTATTTTAACTATTTTCTATTATTATATAAAATAACGAGCTGTAGTTAACTTGAATAACAATATTTTCAAATTACAAGTGCGAGCTTGGACGCGCAATATCAAACTAATTTTTAATTACTGAATAATTATCGAAGCATGATGAAACAGCATCGATTTCTTTGGAAGTGAACTAGATACGCACCGTTAAAGTCGAGCGAAACAAGAAAAAAAACGTCGAAGTTGATTAAAATGATGTCGCTCAAGTTCATACTTGGAATGAAGTATATTTAAATAAAAATGCATAAAAAAATTATAATAAAAACCTTGTTAGTTGCATAACTTTGTAGCTCTTAAAATGAAAAAATTTTCAAAGAATTTCATCGAAACGTGCTATAACATATTTTTAAACCTTATTTAAACTTTGAAACAATTTGCTATTGTTTACACTGTCTGACAAAAATTCTATAGCATTACTAAATGATCTTAAAATGTTGTTTGTTAAAGATAAATTGTTACACCGGTGTTTGGAATTTTGCAAGTGACACTCGTGACTCTGTGAAACAAGCAGCAGGCACCCATTGAAAAGAACTCGAAGAACAAAAGTCAGCGAAGCAACGAGAGGCAAAAGGAAAAAAAATGACTTGCAGGAGACTGTGGAGGGCCCTGTCGAGGCGGCGCGTCGACGACGACCAAGCTGGAAAGAGCGAGCTGGCTCGAGTCCTCGGGTTGATCGACCTCACGGCTCTGGGCGTCGGTTCCACCCTCGGTCTCGGTGTTTACGTCCTGGCCGGTAGCGTGGCCAAGGAGACGGCTGGTCCGGCCGTCTGCATATCTTTTCTCATAGCGGCGATCGCCTCCGCCTTCGCTGGTAAGCATCTTCCACTTCATTTTTTAATGAGCCTCGCGCATGGATACATAGTATGATAATACGATGAAAAGGCCACAGATAAAACTGATATGTGCCTTTTATCTTTGTTTATCAGCTCGGATGAAAAAAAAATTTTCTGCGAAAAATTGTACATAAAAAATGTAACTTTATATCACTGAATGAAAATGATACCTCATAAAAATTTATGTTCCGAAAAATAAGTAAGATAAATTCCCGTACAGTCGACAGCGTTAATGAAAAAATAAATATTCAATGTAAAGATTGCAAAAAGTAACCAGGTTTAATATTTTGAAATTAAAATATTATGTGGCCAAATGATAACACGAGAGTTCAATAAACGCCCCAATATCGGTGCGCCAAACAATCCATTAAAAGTTGTTGATTGAAAATATTTATGTAAAAGAAAAATAATTCCATAAGACTTGAAAGTTAATAGTACTAAGATAATAATCAAGCAAACACAGAGTGCATAATTCAATTACGATCGCAGGGATGTGTTACGCTGAATTTGCTTCACGAGTACCGAAAGCCGGTTCAGCTTACGTATACAGCTACGTGACGGTCGGCGAATTCATCGCCTTCGTGATCGGATGGAATTTGATATTAGAATATGTCATAGGTAAGCCATTACCAGCGAGGCGTATTATTCCGACGTCGCAATGACAAAGCCGCCGCATTCTCACTTGTTTAAATATCTTACAGGCACAGCGAGCATGGCAAGGGGTGTGAGCAGCTACATCGACGTACTCACGAATTACACGATCGAGAGAGCTTTGCACGGAGCCATGCCGATTCGCGTATCGTTTTTGTCGCAATATCCCGATTTCTTCGCCATGGGCATGGTCATTTTGTTGACTTTGTTTCTTAGCGTGGGGGTCAAAGAGTCCTCGATGCTCAACAACATTTTCACGACCATCAATTTGGTGACGATATCGATTATCGTTGTATCTGGCATTATCAAAGGTATTTTTTTTACTATAAATTGTTGAAACAAAATACACGTAGCTCTAGTTGAATTTATATAAAACTCTGCGTGAAAAATGCAGAATCGATGCCGAGGCGTCATATCACGTGCATGTGGGTGTTTCATTTTTCACCCTTGTAAGAAATAGTATTTCACGCGCAAAAAATAAGAAAAAGGCTTGAATCAACAGCAGTAGTAAATAATTAAAATGGTTGATGACTTAAAAAGACTATGTAGAAAGGGGAAGAAAAATCCTCAAATAATATGTACAAAAATGTTTTCGACTTGGATGTTTTTTTGAAACCTTGAGTTTCTTGTTACACAATCTTATTATAAGAAGGTCAGATCGACACTCGGGACAAGAAAGGCTGGACCACTGCTGCAATTAGCTATGAAAAAGTTCTTGCTCGATGTGATCGATGTACTCTTGGATCACGATGCGTACAAGTCTAGTTTCGTTTTTTTCACTGAAACCTTCAAGAGATTCATGCCACGGGTGGATATAATTCCGCACAATTTTAAATTTAATTAGCGTCTGGCTAAAGTAATTATAAGTTCGCGATTAAGTTACGACCCGTATAGAATTGAAAAAACGATTCACGTATCAGGAGTACTGCGATTTCAATAACGCTCACGATATTTGGCACTGGACGGTTTGTAGCTAACGCGCTCTTTGGAACACGCCGATTCTCTACTGTGATACGATCATCAAGTAGTTAATCAACAAAGATTTGTTTCCAATACAATTTGCTTGCTCGAGATTGCAATGAGTTTTTTTACCGTATTCATTTTAGTCTGGAGTTACCATAAATATTTCATAATTTTGCAATCATTCTAATAGATAGTTTAAAAAGCATTGAAAAGCAAATCGTTCGAGCGATTACTTTCATTTTTTTTCTTAATTTTGAATTTTATTTTCCAACCGTGAAATTTTATTGGGGGAAATTTCCAGCGGACACGAACAATTGGTTCATCGATCCAAGCGACATACCCGCGAACGTAACCAATCCAGGAAACGGTGGTTTCATGCCCTTCGGAATCAAGGGTGTCATGGAGGGCGCAGCCATCTGCTTCTACGGCTTTGTCGGATTCGACGCGGTCGCCACTACTGGCGAGGAGGCCAAAAATCCTCAGCGCAACATACCCCTCGCCATCGTCTTCTCTCTGGCCATAATTTTTCTGGCTTATTTCAGTATTTCGACAGTACTCACGATGATGTGGCCCTACTACGCCCAGGTAAGAGTTCGACACCGACACTACAAATGCGTGCAATGATTGACGCGTACGACACATAAAAATCATGCGCTAAACTGCTGCAGGACCCTTTGGCGCCATTTCCTCACGTTTACGATCAGATCGGCTGGCCCGCCATCAAGTGGATCGTCAACATAGGCGCGATCTTTGCTCTCTGTACCAGCCTGTTGGGGGCAATGTTTCCACTGCCAAGAGTGCTCTATGCCATGGCCAGCGACGGTGTCATTTTCAAATTCCTGGCCAAAGTTCATCCACGAACTATGACGCCTGTCCTCGGCACTGTACTCTCGGGGGTTCTAACAGGTACGTACAATTTGTTTCAATGCTCATTGCGTGCCCCATTATTTGCGCACAATATTACGATTTTTTTCAATTTTCTAGGGATAATGACTTTACTATTCGATCTTCAGCAGCTGATTAATATGATGTCTATCGGAACTCTGCTTGCTTACACGATAGTCGCCGTTTCGGTTCTGATTCTCAGGTAAGCCTTGCATTTTTTTCTCAACAAAAGATCGAAAAGCCATTTTACGATTGAACTTTCAAGGTATCAAAGAGAAGAGTCCAGCTCAAAGCCATATGCTGCTGAAGTAACTGAACCTTATTCAACTTCGAGTAGTTACTTTAAGCAGATACTCAATCTTCACAATCAAAAAGAACCCAGCGATTTTTCCACTTTAACAGCCAAATACGGAGTTTTGATTTTCAGTATGATTCTATCATCTGCAAACCCTACTTATTTTGTCCGATACACGTTATACATAAGTATGTTTTCGAATGCTTACAGGTATTCTCGTCTTCATCGTTGGCTTACTCGTGAACAATTTCAATGTATTCGAAGGAGACGCTTCATCATTCATATTCGCCATATTCGTGCTTTTGGCTATTCTTGTCGCGGCTACGATCGGCAGGCAACCGGTTCAAGAATCTGATTTATCGTTCAAAGTACTATATAAAATCAAAGCTTTTCATAATGACAGTAAATTTCAAAAAATGATTATTAATTTTGTGTTCAGGTGCCCTTGGTTCCATTAATACCTTGTTTGAGTATACTCATTAATCTCTACTTGATGCTTCAACTCGACTTTTATACGTGGATAAGATTTTTGGTTTGGATGATTATCGGTAAGATCGGTTACAGGTACATAATTAGTTTGATCTAGGGTTTTATATTTATAAATTGTTTTCCAGGATTTTGCATATACTTCTTTTATGGAGTGCACAACAGCGCTCAAGGCGAACGAGATCGCTTGGAAGCCGAAAATTTAGCTCGTAAATATGCTGATCAAGTTCAAACAATTTCAAAATGTTGATGTGAAATTGCATCCACAGCAATCGAGATGATGTCTTACGAATCAGCAGTATTACCAAAAAATGAAAACTTTTAGCTACAAAAAAAAAATTAATTGTTAAGAGACTGGGGCTCGATTTTTTTACCGTATTGAATGATTCATGATTGCAATTGTTTTGAAAACAGGTCCCGTTTCAAAACAAAAACAGAAAAATAAGTGAGGAAGATTCATTTTTTCCACTATATCTTATCACTTAAGAACCTCGATAGGTGCTCATTGGATCCAAAGTTTACGTAAAATTTTTTCCTGTTAGCCGCGAATTATAATAGATTAAGTTGAATGAATTGTCTGGGACTTATATTTCGGAAAAAAAAACACAAAAAACCGAGCAGCTTGCTTTACAAGTCTCGCTCAATGTGTACATTAGCAAAAAAATGTAACGTTAATTTAAAATATTTAAGATTACATTTGGGACGTCTGAGCGGGTGTGAATGTAAACATATAAATTATTTTAATTTACTAAGTTTTTTGATAATGACGGGCTGTGCGAATTCATCGTTTTATAATCCCAATTATCAAATTGTGCAAGTCAACTGTAGAAAAACATTTTTGTGGATTGTATTATTCATGTAAATAGATGCCCAATGATTCATATAATGAAAAAATAAACACAGTATCTTTGTGTAAATATGTACTTAAGCGTGCTGCATTCGAGCTATTCAAATATAAATTTAATGCAACTGTAAAAAAGAAATATGTATAACAATTTAACTGTACAGATGTTTATTTCATATAACCAAATAGACTTATATTTAAATATATCTTTATAAACAGAATTTTATACCAACCAAAATAAATGATGTTGGTAATGATCGATTATAATAATTACAATGCCCAAGCATACATGATGAGTAATTCAAGTCTCAGCGATTCTTTGAATATATATTACTGGTATTAAATACAACATTGAATGAAGAAAAAATATTTTTGAGAATTCTCATAAAGATCAACATTTATCATAAATGCAATTGAATTTGGTTGAGGAGATATAACTCAAAATATTATTAGTAGCTATCTGAAAACTAATATATTCACTAGCCAAAAATCATGGAATGATTAGGAGCATAATGTAAACTTTAAATTAAAAATCAGTAATGAGAAATTAGAGGAAAAATACTACTTTGAGATCACATTGTTAAAAAGAAAGGTAGTGCGTCACTCCTAATGTACCATTGTTCAAAAGTCTCATTTTAAGTTACTACTGAGATTCTATGTAAAGGAATAAATACACCTATGCAATAACAAAAAAATTATCCTTAACTGTGTAAAGCATTTAAGATTTTTTTTCATTTTCTAATAAAGTGAACGGTCAAAAATATGCTCATATTCTCCTGATCAATCACAATAAAGTGTTCTCGACATTTTAGAGGTAACTGACAAAGATGATTTAAAAATAAGAAGTTCAAGTAAGTTTTTTTATCATTTTTCTTGACCATTAGGTCAGCAACAAAAACTGCTTATTAGTTTTTGAATTATGTTTTACACATAATTGGTAATATAAAATTAGTTCTGACTAGACTACAAGAGATTCTAATTAAATGTATTACACATGATTAATATTTCACCTTGCAAGTATATACTTATATATCAATAAACTTGGAAAAAATCGAAAAAGTAGCTCGATGAATTTCTATTGTACGACATGCACAGTATTAGTAGAAAACATCACATCTTTTCATGAGTCTTGTTACCGAATTTTCATCGTGGATCATTTACGAGACCTCCAACACTAATTTGTTGCCAATTGGCCTAAGTGAAAAAAGTATGTGAATCAAATAGGTGATCGAAAAAAACATTTTTTTTTTTTGTAAAAACGAATGAGCTTACCCCAATGCCGGTAGCCCAACCAGAACCAGCTGGATTTGAGTCAGTAATACCAATTCTTCGACAAACTATACCGGCTCCAGATACAGCCCACACTTGATTAGACATGAGTCCAACGGATATGTGCCGAAATCCTTGTTTAGTATTTAAAACTGATACATCTGTAAAAAAAGAAGTCACCTGAGAAGAAATTTTAAAATTTTTTCTTTACAATTTTAAAATAAATAAAATTTTTAATTAATATGATATGATAACCAAAAAAAATTTAATAAGATGAAAAGAAAAAAGGCTAAAATTATTATTTAAGATTGGCCTACGAACAACGTAACAGCTCTGAAGGAAAATTACGTATAGTCGAAGGTATTGAAAATTCTGTAATATCACCTGTTTCAAATAAATTTAAATCATGTTTTAAAAAATAGATTCATTTTCAACTAAAAAAAGTTACAATATTCAATTTGACGTTTAAAAGTAGTAATTATGCATTTACCAATGTGAATGGGATCATTAGTCATTGCTGGTAGAGTTTGCCAATGAGTACCTTCTGGAAATACCGTTGGCTGTATTTCTCGCCGAACTGACAATTTTCCCGAGTCGTCTAAAACCCATACGGCATTTTCATTGACGGCAATTTGTTTTAAATGCGATCCAGAAGGGGGTTCGACATTTTGCCAAGATTCACCTAAAATATCGATTATCATAAGCAAAAGTCAAATTATACAAATTGAAAATTTTTTTAAAATTATTTTGACCTGTTGGCTTGCTCTCCGAAATACCGAATCTCCAATAAGAAGATCCATTTTTTCCAATAGCCCAAACCTGATGGTTAGGGCCAATAGAAATACTAACTAATGGTTGATCGCTAGGTATATGCTCCCATGTAACACCCTATAAGAACATTTTCATTGGATTGTTTCTCCGAACAGTTTAACAAAATAAAAATTAGTAATTGTTTTACCATTGGACACGATTCCGAAACGCCTCGGCGAAACAATGCCTCGCCGTTAGGAGCTACAGCCCACACGTGAATGGGACATTCAGAATCAGCGTTGTTTTGATTCTGAAAAAAGTGAATGCACGAAAAATGTAAAAATAAAACAGATACAAAATAAATCAACAATTTCAGAAAACACTTACGAATAAAGATACGTCAACTAGCTTTGTGTTACCCAATTCTTTCCAAGGACCACTAGTTGTCAGTTGGCATCTACGAAACCATCTACGCCTTCGCACGTAGTCGGTGAATTGCTTTTTACCGTGATATTGAGATGGGAAATCGGTCGCATACTGCCAGCCATCTCGATCGACCCCTCCTGGAGTATGAAAATCGAGTATCCATTCTGATACCTAAATGTACAGAAGCCACAACACCATGTTGAGTATTTTTACTTTAAAGTGAGTTGCGCACATCACATTGAGAAAAAAATATCATTTACCCATTGCCAATGACACGAAAGCAGTTTTGTATTCTCTCTCGTACGTTTTTGTCGTCCCGATGCATCACTCCACATGTACCTATCCGTTGGCAAGCCATGAGATGTAAAACCAGTGATGGGATTCCAACGCTGATTTTCGTATACAAAATAATTGTGGGTATCGATCATAGTATTAACACCTGAACTGCCAAAGTCTAATCCTGTAAAAAGTACATAATCTTCATCATGTATTCTTATTTAAGATTTTCTTGATAAAAAATCGTTACCTTTTAAGGAAGTACCTCCCCATCCCCCTGTATAAACCCAAGCAGTGTTGTCATAGCCAATACCCCAAGTTATATTTGTATTGCAAGTTTCAACTTTTCTCAAGTGGCCTCCAATTTGTCTCCAAAACATAGACATAGGTTCGATAATTACCTGAAATTATAAAAGCAAAAACTCAACGAACGATCAAAATTGTTGTATACTTGATAAATTGCTTAACGTACAGATAGTGATTTATAAAGTACACTGCAAAGAGTCATTTTGCCTTTCATACGTAAATGTGTTACATTTTTTGGATTAATTCTATGATTATAATAGGTAAATTCTGTATCATTAATAAAAATTCTATATCCTCTTTCTTCACAATTTAAAACCAATGAAAAATTGGATCCAGCTTTTATTGGACTGTCACCATTTCTTTCTTCATCTCCCCAATTATTATTTTGGTATGTATTTCTAACAATAATGTTTTCCCTAAGTCTTGGATTGAAATGAAGGGCTACATCATTTGTATCCACAATTTGCTTGTATTTATTTACAGTTGTAGAATGACAAACAAGATTTAAAGATATTCTGAAACACGTTATCAAAATGTATATTTAGAACAGACGTTTCTGATAATAAATTAAATTTTATAGATTTTACCTATCTGCATCGTCATGAATGCATACAGTAACGTGTAGAGAGCAACCTGGACTAAATCCGTTTTGTAAAATACTTTCGAAAGGTAGCGCTTTGCTGGCGGTATTCAATTCTTGAATGTATATACCATTTGCATATTGATTTTCCTAGTTCAAAATATTCGATTAACATAACATATAATGAAGCAATTATACTTAATACTACCTCTGTTAAGACGGGATCATGTACATAAACGTCTCCTAAAGCAGTTGTAGCCCAAATAGCTTTTGAGCTTGGTCTCCCATAAGCATTATTTATTTTACAAGAAACTGAATTATATAAAAAATAAAATTAAAATATCATTTCTAGGAAATTTTTACGAATGAAAGACTCTATTTACCAGATGTCAAATGAGCCATCCAATCTTCTAATTCAGTATCACTGCTGAATTGTAATCGTAATGTTTTACAATTATTTAGACGAGGTGTATAAATAGCTAATCTTGGAAACCCTGGTTCACTGCAGCAAACAATGCATGCAACTTCTGATATAGAAAACTGAACCTAGGGAATGAAAACATCAGATAAAAGGAATATAGATGTGAAAAATATTTCTCCATATATAAAAGCTTCATTTTGTACCATTGTTGTTGCACCATCTGTATTTAAAATTGTTAAAGTTCCAAAATCTAGCGTACCAGCATCACTACTTATCCATTCTAATTCAACAATACAATCTTCAAACAAAGATGTACCTTTCAATTTACATTTAGCTTCGCCATTTTTCACCCATGAAGATCTAAAAAATAAGATATTATAGTAAACTCAACATTTTTTATCTTTAAAACATTATTCACAAACTTTTCAATTGCTTTTTCGCACAAGTCAACATCAAAATCAATTCCTTTCAATCTGTTTTTCAGTTCATTTAAAATGTTTAATCTCCATTCTTCTATAATTTCCACTTGGTTTGAACCATTAGTTTCAGCAAGCCTAGACAATTTTTATCCATAAATTATGTCAACCTTTCATTTTGTACTTCATGTATTATGAAAATTTTATCATACCATTTAGGAGGATTGTTAAGGTCCACTAAACAAGCACCAGCTTCAACTTTGACCCATGTCATTTCATATTCAGCCCAATAAATAGCAGCTGCACTTTCATCTTCTCCAAAAACACTTGAATCACCAGTTAAATCTGGATCAAATATAGAACCATCAGTTTCTGGATGAGCTTCAGCTCCAACCATTGAACCAACTGAGTGAACAGGACTCCATGAGCCTGGATTAATCTGGTAAAAATTTTTCATTGTAATTTCAATAATACTGCTTGATTTTTATAATGAAAAAAAAGTTACTTTGACTGTGCTACCCATGCCCTTTCCTTTAACAACTATAGACTCTCCACTTTTATTTAATGTTTCATTTGATATGGTAATATTAGCCACACTATTGCAGTCAATTTCATTTGATTCTTGAGATCCTGTAGAGCTATAACAGTTAATATACTTTAAAAAATGTGTATTTAAAATTTAATTGAGTAAAATAAGGTAGTTACTTGGTGCTTTGACTGTAATACATTTTTTTCTTAATAGACTGTTGTATTGTATTTTCAGGCAATTCATGATTTTCAAAATTTTTCAAGGATACTCCAGGAGCAGATCTTGATTGTTCTTCCCATTCTTTAATTACATTCTCATTTGAGCAAAGAGTTTTCTGATTTTGCTGCATTAAAATATTAATTTTAAATTAAATAATTAATTATTTGAAATGATTTTTGATGATACCTTACCAAGGAACCAAATGTTTGATTTTTTTGATTAGGAGTTCCACAGAGACTGTATTTACTGTTAGATGACATGCTAGCACTACTATTAGCTCTACTTAATTGAAAAGGTGCATTAATGGCTTTCCATTTTTTACCAGTTAATTCTGATCTTGCAATACCGCTTCTATAATAAAGGCATCTATCTTCATGTCCTATTGCCCATACCTTTGATAAAATTCCATTTGTGAATAATTATAGAAGAATGAGTTTTCCTAATAGGTAGTAATTTATAATTACCTGATCATTAGGAGCTACAGACACTAATATCATTTTTGTAGACATTTCAACCCAACCTGTTCCAACAGCCAATTGTTCACATATACCACTCATTTCTCCCTTAATTCCTTTTCTAAACCAAACACTTCCTTCATGAGTTATTGCCCATACTGCATCAAGTCCAACACTTACTTGTGTTAAACGTAAATGTGGTTGAGGTGGTTCTACTACTGCCCATTCATCACCTGCAATTTTTGAAAGAATCAAAATTAATTTTTCTTGAACCAGTAAAAAATGTTATAATACAAAATGGGGTACAAATGTAATAAATATAGATTTACCCATTGGATTTTCTCTAGAAACACCCGTTCTTACTAAAGCTTTTCCATTTAATAAAGTTACCCAAACTAAACCAGTAACTCCTACACTTATTTGTAAGGATTCGTCACCTGGGTTCATTTTAATTGCACTCCATCTCAATCCCTCTGGAGATGTTGTACTGACCCCTACTCTAAACATGACCTAATTTAAAATTATTATTTTACTTTATCAATTTTCATATGATTTTTATCAAAATTATCTTTACTCTTCCATGTGCAGTAACAGCCCATACTGTTAGGTCACCAGGATTTCCACCAGGTATTTGATTACCTCCAATAGAAACATCAATGAAAGGTTCCTGGAATTTTACATGGTTATTAAACTTCAATAAATAAAAACCTTGTATTTTTATATTTACTTTGGTAGCATCTTTATGAAGAGGTGCAATAGCACACCAAGAGTTCATGGCACTATATCTTCTGTAGCGTACCCATTTTCTCCTTCTTACACAAGATTTCCATTGCTTCGTTACACCATATGTCGCAGGAAAATCAACAGCATATGTCCAACCCTATTATAAAAAATGAATCTTAATGTTTTCAAAAATGAAATTAAGAATTTCAATTTACTACATTAAGATTCTTACATCATGATCTAGTGGTTGCCCATCCAAGGTAGTTTCAATTTGCCAATCTCCTTCCCACTGCCAAGCCATTGATGGTAACTTGACTTTATCACGACTGCGATCAACAGATCCATCTTGATTGGAAAAATGATATCTATCAGTTGGTAAAAGTCTACCACTGAAGCCTTCTAACGGTAGCCATCTCTGCAAAAACAAAATAGAGTAGTTAAATTTTATACTTTACAAAATGCAAGAGTTCTATCAATACCTACTTCATTTTCATATGTTTCTTCTTTAATTCGTATTGGAATATCAAGACCGTGTACATGTACATAAACTTGTCGGTCTCCACCAATAGCCCACATAAAATGTGGAACAGCAGATAATTGTTTAAATTCAAGACCTAGATACATAAACTCTTTCCACATGCTACCAGTAGTACTAAGTGAAAATACTCGTCCATCACAGTTTATTGCATAAAGATTGGAACTTGGCATTTTGGGTACTATAATATGTTCAATAGTAATTTAATTAATGGATTTAAATGTTTATATAACAATTATTATGATGTCTCATACAACTAAATAATAATTAATGACAAAAAATTTATTAGAAATACATATTATGTTGAATTAATCTTCATAATATAACTTTAAACAAAAATATTTTTTTTTTTAAAGTATAGGTATTTTAAAAATAATAAAAAAAAAATGTTCAAAAATCATTTCATGAAAAATTTTAAAAATATTCATTAATATATATTATAGTTGAAAAAAATGACATTTAAAATAGCTCAATTATGATTATTTTAATAAAATATGAGATAACGCAAGATGATAATAATGTTAATTTGTAATCAATGATTTTAGTGAAAAAAACTTAAGGGCTGGGCATTTAAATCGGTGACTCGGTAAAATATTTTCTACGGCTCGATACCACATAAATATAATAACGATTAATAATATTTATACAATCAATCAATAAGTTTATGTTTTTTCACTTTCACTCACTTTAAAATCTGTGATAATAACTACCTATATTATATTTCTTACGACAAATAGTAAGCACTTTGGACTCTACAAGAGTCCAGATATCATTTATTCACATTCACACTTATTACGGCGAAGGCTGGAATTAGGATTCAGGATTGACAGAGATATGTGATAATAGCAAAACTATTCCAGCAGATGGAGTTACCTCCTTTTTTGTCCTCTGCTGTCTCAACTCTCAGTCTGCTCTCTACGGTCGTGTCATGTGCTCAATTTTTCCTATACACTTCTATACTTGTAAATGACAGCAGAGCAACATGCCTTTTTGATTTACGACAAATCGCAACGATGTTTTTTTACTGTTTAATGTAGTTGCTAAAGTTGTTATACAAAAAAATTTTAATTGACAGTATTTTTCGAGGCTTTTAATATGTTATCAAAGTATATTTGGATAATTTTATTTACATCAACACTTTACGTGTTGTATTCTAATGATAAACTTACTTGTATAGAAAAATATATAAAACCTTATTATATAAATGTTAGACCCAATACTATAGAAACTGCAGATGTGCTAACTGTGCTACCTGAAAATACTCGCAATAAAAAGGGTGATGATTTATATGATCTAAGTGCACTTAAAAAATACGTAAATTTAGAAGATGGTTTGTACCTAGCTATATTGGGACAAGTTTTTGATGTAACAAGTGGTGCTAAGCATTATGGACCAAATAAGTCTTACCATGCATTCACAGGTAAATGACCAATACTTGAAAAATAGTAATTTTAATCTAAATAAAAACTTGATGATTTAATGATTTAAAACAGGATTGGATGGTTCTGCAGCATTCATTACCGGTGATTTTACTGACACTGGACTTTCAGATGATGTTTCATCCTTGACTGATAAACAAATTTTATCTTTGTTGGAATGGGTAGAGTTTTATAAAAAAACTTACCTATATAAAGGTAAATGATACCAAAACATATCTATTTTATTTCCTGTTTTAAATATGTACTTGAATTAAATGGATAATCTCCTTACTGTTGAATACTTACTAAAATTCTACAGAGAAATTAAATATTGAAATTTTTTAAGGTAAATTAATTGGAAGATACTATGATAAATTGGGAAATCCAACTGCAGAAAATCTTATTGTAGAACAAAGAGCTTTTTTAGCAAAAGAAAAAAATATCATTGAAGAGAAAAAAAAAGTAAAATTCCCTCCATGTAATGTAGAATGGAGTCCTGAAACTGGAACTAGAGTTTGGTGTTCAAAAAATAGGTACAATTATTATTCATTTTGCAATTGATATAAATAATAATGAACTTTTTTCCATAGCGGAGGAATTTCAAGAGACTGGATAGGTGTTCCTCGAATGCTATATGATAACATTGAATCAAAACAACACCGTTGTGCCTGCATCCCTTTTGAAAGTCTAAATGATCAAGAAAGTAAAAAAATTATACAATCTTACGGTGGATGTATTGAAGATGCCATTTCATGCAATATTACCCACGATCTCTGAGATTAAATAATTTGTTATCATAATCATAGACATATCAAAATATAAATTTTATTTTTTCATAGTTTTTACTTAAAAAAAAAAAAAAATCATTGACATTTGATTTCTTTGCACAATTATAATTTGAAAAATGTATCTATAATCCTAAACTCTTATCATCTTGAGTGGTATTTTGCAGAGATTCACCAATTTTACTAGCACATAGAAATACTCATCAGTGCAATATAACAATCAAATTATAATCTCAGACATTTTTATACAATTTGTATTGTCAAACGATTATTGAGTACTTGAAATAAATCAAATTACAAAGCATAAACAAGAAACTTAATAATAAATCATTTCTAGAGAAGTTTGTATCAAAATAGTTAATTCAATGTGAAAAAAGTTTTATCCAATTTTTTCAGCTAACCTGTAATGGATGTTTCAGAAATAAAAATAACTTACTTTTGATCCAAGTGAGACTTACATTTAAGTACTTGGTCTGGGAAATTATTTACAAACTTTTGTTTCTTTTTGTGTATTCAAAGGTATATCACTTTGTAAACTACTTAGTTTATCAAGTAAAGATTGCATGGAAACTTTTTTTTTTTTGAAACCAATTTTAGAGCCAAAAATTTTCTTGATTTTATCTCGTCTCTTTTTTAATTTGGATTCTGTAGGTTGAGAATTAAACTGAATCATTCTTTTAAAACGTTTAGCACTCATACAGTTTGTCGTCTGATTAGAGTCTTCTTTTTCTTCAAAATAGTTTCTAAAGAATTAGTATGTTTTTTAACAGTCTTATCTAAATAATACTCTTTGATTTGTTCTTCACTTTCCATTTCAGAAAAGGTCCTTTTTTTCGGTCTTGTGTTGCATCTGAAAGAATAAAAACATAGAAAAGAAATGTTAGGGTACCGAATGTCAGGGTATAATAAGACAATAAACAAAAATACCTTCTGTTTAAGGCTGACATGTCTAAATGATCTACTGGTTTTCTCTTCCTAGAAGATCGTCTTTGATTTTGTTGAGGAGGTGATTCTCCGTCCGGTAAGTCTACGGCTAACATTTTCAATCCTGCGACTACCTCCGGCATATTAACCTCCTCTTGTTTATTTGTACCAGCTACCTGAATCCTGCAGCATAGGTTTAAATAAATATTCCATCTTGGTAAACTTATTAAAACTACTCACTCCAAGCTGGAATCCTTGTCCATTTTCAGACAAGTGAAGATTGGGGTTAAATCCGTACGAATATCATTTTCAGCCACCATCAACAGTTTTCAATAAAACTAAAAATAACGAGCAACTTATAAGGTTGATTCAACATCCAAATTATTTATCTAGTGTAATTTTGAATTACACAAGTAAGCGGTTGTCTATCGGAAAAAAAGACAAGCAGCCGCTTATCGCGCACTATTGTTGTGTTATTTATTATGCTATTAGGGCAATCACGAAGCGTACCAAACAGTATAGGTAGCGCCTCTGCAATGTCACAGTCAGAACTCCGATAGTGCAAGCAAATTACTCATCTTCTTTGACGAAAGTGAATGATAAACAAAAAGATTCCAAGGAATAGAACTGATAGTAACTAACTGGTAATTGTTGGTAATAAATGCCATGAAATTAGATTCATTTATACAATACGTATGAAATGAGTACAAATAAATATACAATAAATATGAGTACACATCTCTTATGATACAACAACATGTTCATAAATTTAAATTTTTAAAAGGGAATTGACGTTCCACATGAGAAAAGTATCTACAACCTCATAAATAGAAAAATCATTTACATTAAAATCAATTAATAAAATTGTTCAATGAATATTAAAACTTTTAGCTGAAAAATTCCAGAATTCAGTAATTGTATAAGAGCAGCTGCAAGATGTGTGTAAAGTCTTTTTACACATATTAAAATTAAATTGAATATTAAACAATTCAAGTGATTCAATCGAACACAAAAAAATTTTAAACTTCAGTTAAAAATTTTAAAAAATTTAGTAAATCAATGAGAACCGCTAATTTTCTTGCTATTAACATCCTTGGACACCACAGTTGTAAAGCCAAATACCCTTTCGTTTTAGTTAGACTATATATCTGGATTTAATTACCTTCAAATTTAACTTAATTTACAGATCTTGTAGCGGCTCTTATCGAACTGATTTTTTTTATTGTGAATTGATTTACTTGAATTTTTTTAAATTTATAACTGAAGATTGAAATTTTTTTGTTTTCGATTGAATTACTTGGATTGTTTACTATTCAATTTAATTTTAATATATGTAAAAAGACGTTACACACATCTTGCAGCTGCTCTTATACAATTACTGAATTTTCGAATTTTTCAGCTATAATATTGAATATTCATTGAAAAATTTATTAATTGATTTGAATGTAAATGATTTTTCTATTCATGCTTTGGTAGATCCTTTCCAATTAAGGAGGCTGTAGCAAAAATAAAAAAAACTTTCGATCAAAGTGAAATTTAAACCGATGATAGTTTATGATATTACAGGATTTTTGGTAGAAAAAAAAATTTTGGAGTTTCCTTGCACACTTGGGAAATTATGAGTTTTGTCCATTTGACATGGAATGCTATAGGCAGTGTCAGTTTTTCAAGTACTGTCCCCGACGAAAAAAAAAAGTTCAAGAAAGAGTATAATGATTTTTTCCTTCAATATAAGCACTCGATCGATTCCTTCCGAATCGAGAAGACTTCCGAGAGATAACAGCGTGTTACGATTATTTCGTGCGTAAAGAACTAACCCACTAGCCAGGCATTACTCCGTTGATCTTGATAAGAGCATAGGCCTATCGTCTCAAACTAGGCAAATGTCAGGATGGAAACATCACTGACCGATCACGTCACTGGCCTTCAACTGCTGAAGCTCAAGTACAAAAGAATTTTGATACGCAACGAAAAGCGACAACAATATTAATTTTTTACGTTTGACGAATGAGGTAGGAACATCACTGACCGATGACGTCACTGGCTTTCGACTGCTGAAGCTCAAGTACGAAGGTAATTTGATAGGCAACAAAAAGCGACGAGATTTTTTAATTCCTACATTTGACGAATGAGGTAGGAACATCACTGACCGTTGCCGTCGCTGGCTTTCGACTGCTGTATCTCAAATACGAAGGTAATTTGATAGGCAACGAAAAGCGACGAAATTTTTTAATTTCTACATTGACGAATGAGGTAGGAACATCACTGACCGATGATGTCGCTGGCTTTCGACTGCTGTATCTCAAATATGAAGGTAATTTGATAGGCAACGAAATCTACCAGACTTTTAATTTCCTATATTTGACGAATGAGGTAGGAACATCACTGACCGATGATGTCGCTGGCTTTCGACTGCTGAAGCTCAAGTACGAAGGTAATTAGATAGGCAACGGAAGGAACCAGACTTTTTATTTCCTATATTTGACGAATGAGGTAGGAACATCACTGACCGATGACGTTCCTGTTTTTCGACTGCTGTATCTCAAGTACGAATGTAATTTGATAGGCAACGAAATCTACGAGACTTTTAATTTCATATATTTGACGAATGAGGTAGGAACATCACTAACCGATGACATCCCTGGCTTTCGACTGCTGTATCTCAAGTACGAAGGTAATTTGATAGGCAACAAAAGCGACGAGATTTTTTTATTCCTACATTTGACGAATGAGGTAGGAACATCACTGACCGATGCCGTCGCTGGCTTTCGACTGCTGAAGCTCAAGTACGAAGGTAATTTGATAAGCAACGAAAGGAACCAGACTTTTTATTTCCTTCATTTGCCGAATGACGTAGGAACATCACTGACCGATGACGTCACTGGCTTTCGACTGCTGTATCTCAAGTACAAAGGTAATTTGATAGGCAACGAAAAGCGAAGAGATTTTTATATCCTTCATTTGCCGAATGACGTACGAACATCACTAACCGATGACATCCCTGGCTTTCGACTGCTGTATCTCAAGTACGAAGGTAATTTGATAGGCAACAAAAAGCGACGAGATTTTTTTATTCCTACATTTGACGAATGAGGTAGGAACATCACTGACCGATGCCGTCGCTGGCTTTCGACTGCTGAAGCTCAAGTACGAAGGTAATTTGATAAGCAACGAAAGGAACCAGACTTTTTATTTCCTTCATTTGCCGAATGACGTAGGAACATCACTGACCGATGACGTCACTGGCTTTCGACTGCTGTATCTAGAGTACAAAGGTAATTTGATAGGCAACGAAAAGCGAAGAGATTTTTTATTTCCTTCATTTGCCGAATGACGAAGGAACATCACTAACCGATGACATCCCTGGCTTTCGACTGCTGTATCTCAAGTACGAAGGTAATTTGATAGGCAACAAAAAGCGACGAGATTTTTTTATTCCTACATTTGACGAATGAGGTAGGAACATCACTGACCGTTGCCGTCGCTGGCTTTTGACTGCTGAAGCTCAAGTACGAAGGTAATTTGATAGGCAACAAAAAGCGACGAGATTTTTTAATTCCTACATTTGACGAATGACGTAGGAACATCACTGACCGATGACGTCACTGGCTTTCGACTGCTGTATCTCAAGTACGAAGGTAATTTGATAGGCAACGAAAAGCGACGAGATTTTTTTATTCCTACATTTGACGAATGAGGTAGGAACATCACTGACCGATGCCGTCACTGGCTTTCGACTGCTGTATCTAGAGTACAAAGGTAATTTGATAGGCAACGAAAAGCGAAGAGATTTTTTATATCCTTCATTTGCCGAATGACGAAGGAACATCACTAACCGATGACATCCCTGGCTTTCGACTGCTGTATCTCAAGTACGAAGGTAATTTGATAGGCAACAAAAAGCGACGAGATTTTTTATTCCTACATTTGACGAATGAGGTAGGAACATCACCGATGCCGTCGCTGGCTTTCGACTGCTGAAGCTCAAGTACGAAGGTAATTTGATAAGCAACAAAAGGAACCAGACTTTTTATTTCCTTCATTTGCCGAATGACGTAGGAACATCACTGACCGATGACGTCACTGGCTTTCGACTGCTGTATCTAGAGTACAAAGGTAATTTGATAGGCAACGAAAAGCGACGAGATTTTTTTATTCCTACATTTGACGAATGAGGTAGGAACATCACTGACCGTTGCCGTCACTGGCTTTCGACTGCTGTATCTCGAATACGAAGGTAATTTGATAGGCAACGAAAGCGAAGAGATTTTTTATTCCTTCATTTGCCGAATGACGAAGGAACATCACTAACCGATGACAACCCTGGCTTTCGACTGCTGTATCTCAAGTACGAAGGTAATTTGATAGGCAACAAACAGCGACGAGATTTTTTAATTCCTACATTTGTCGAATGAGGTAGGAACATCACTGACCGTTGCCGTCGCTGTTTTTCGACTACTGAAGCTTTAGTACGAAGGTAATTTAATAGGCAACAAAAGCGACGAGATTTTTTTAATCCTACATTTGTCGAATGAGGTAGGAACATCACTGACCGTTGCCGTCGCTGTTTTTCGACTACTGAAGCTTTAGTACGAAGGTAATTTAATAGGCAACAAAAAGCGACGAGATTTTTTTAATCCTACATTTGTCGAATGAGGTAGGAACATCACTGACCGTTGCCGTCGCTGGCTTTCGACTGCTGAAGCTCAAGTACGAAGGTAATTTGATAGGCAACGAAAGTAACCAGACTTTTTATTTCCTTCATTTGCCGAATGAGGTAGGAACATCACTGACCGTTGCCGTCGCTGGCTTTTGACTGCTGAAGCTCAAGTACGAAGGTAATTTGATAGGCAACAAAAAGCGACGAGATTTTTAATTCCTACATTTGACGAATGAGGTAGGAACATCACTGACCGATGACGTCACTGGCTTTCGACTGCTGTATCTCAAGTACGAAGGTAATTTGATAGGCAACGAAAAGCGACGAGATTTTTTTATTCCTACATTTGACGAATGAGGTAGGAACATCACTGACCGATGCCGTCACTGGCTTTCGACTGCTGTATCTAGAGTACAAAGGTAATTTGATAGGCAACGAAAAGCGAAGAGATTTTTTATATCCTTCATTTGCCGAATGACGAAGGAACATCACTAACCGATGACATCCCTGGCTTTCGACTGCTGTATCTCAAGTACGAAGGTAATTTGATAGGCAACAAAAAGCGACGAGATTTTTTTATTCCTACATTTGACGAATGAGGTAGGAACATCACTGACCGATGACGTCACTGGCTTTCGACTGCTGAAGCTCAAGTACGAAGGTAATTTGATAAGCAACAAAGGAACCAGACTTTTATTTCCTTCATTTGCCGAATGACGTAGGAACATCACTGACCGATGACGTCACTGGCTTTCGACTGCTGTATCTAGAGTACAAAGGTAATTTGATAGGCAACGAAAAGCGACGAGATTTTTTTATTCCTACATTTGACGAATGAGGTAGGAACATCACTGACCGTTGCCGTCACTGGCTTTCGACTGCTGTATCTCGAATACGAAGGTAATTTGATAGGCAACGAAAAGCGAAGAGATTTTTTATATCCTTCATTTGCCGAATGACGAAGGAACATCACTAACCGATGACAACCCTGGCTTTCGACTGCTGTATCTCAAGTACGAAGGTAATTTGATAGGCAACAAAAAGCGACGAGATTTTTTAATTCCTACATTTGTCGAATGAGGTAGGAACATCACTGACCGTTGCCGTCGCTGTTTTTCGACTACTGAAGCTTTAGTACGAAGGTAATTTAATAGGCAACAAAAAGCGACGAGATTTTTTTAATCCTACATTTGTCGAATGAGGTAGGAACATCACTGACCGTTGCCGTCGCTGTTTTTCGACTACTGAAGCTTTAGTACGAAGGTAATTTAATAGGCAACAAAAAGCGACGAGATTTTTTTAATCCTACATTTGTCGAATGAGGTAGGAACATCACTGACCGTTGCCGTCGCTGGCTTTCGACTGCTGAAGCTCAAGTACGAAGGTAATTTGATAGGCAACGAAAGCAACCAGACTTTTTATTTCCTTCATTTGCCGAATGACGTAGGAACATCACTGACCGATGACGTCACTGGCTTTCGACTGCTGAAGCTCAAGTACGAAGGTAATTTGATAGGCAACGAAAGTAACCAGACTTTTTATTTCCTTCATTTGCCGAATGACGTAAGAACATCACTTTCCGATGACGTCACTGGCTATCGACTGCTGTCTCTAGTATGAAGGTAATTTGTAGGCAACAAAAGCGACGAGACTTTTAATTCCTACATTTGTCGAATGAGGTAGGAACATCACTGACCGTTGCCGTCGCTGTTTTTCGACTACTGAAGCTTTAGTACGAAGGTAATTTAATAGGCAACAAAAAGCGACGAGATTTTTTAATTCCTACATTTGTCGAATGAGGTAGGAACATCACTGACCGTTGCCGTCGCTGGCTTTCGACTACTGAAGCTTAAGTACCAAGGTAATTTGATAGGCAACAAAAAGTGACGAGATTTTTTAATTCCTACATTTGTCGAATGAGGTAGGAACATCACTGACCGTTGCCGTCGCTGGCATTCGACTGCTGAAGCTCAAGTACGAAGGTAATTTGATAGGCAACGAAAGTAACCAGACTTTTTATTTCCTTCATTTGCCGAATGACGTAAGAACATCACTTTCCGATGACGTCACTGGCTATCGACTGCTGTATCTCAAATACGAAGGTAATTCGATAGGAAACGGAAGGAACCAGACTTGGTATTTCCTACATTTGTCGAATGAGGTAGGAACATCACTGACCGTTGCCGTCGCTGGCATTCGACTGCTGAAGCTCAAGTACGAAGGTAATTTGATAGGCAACGAAAGTAACCAGACTTTTTATTTCCTTCATTTGCCGAATGACGTAGGAACATCACTGACCGATGACGTCACTGGCTTTCGACTGCTGTATCTCTAGTATGAACGTAATTTGATAGGCAACAAAAAGCGATGAGATTTTTTAATTCCTACATTTGTCGAATGAGGTAGGAACATCACTGACCGTTGCCGTCGCTGGCATTCGACTGCTGAAGCTCAAGTACGAAGGTAATTTGATAGGCAAAAAAGCGACGAGATTTTTTAATTCCTACATTTGTCGAATGAGGTAGGAACATCACTGACCGTTGCCGTCGCTGGCTTTCGACTACTGAAGCTTAAGTACCAAGGTAATTTGATAGGCAACAAAAAGTGACGAGATTTTTTAATTCCTACATTTGTCGAATGAGGTAGGAACATCACTGACCGTTGCCGTCGCTGGCATTCGACTGCTGAAGCTCAAGTACGAAGGTAATTTGATAGGCAACGAAAGTAACCAGACTTTTTATTTCCTTCATTTGCCGAATGACGTAGGAACATCACTGACCGATGACGTCACTGGCTTTCGACTGCTGTATCTCTAGTATGAAGGTAATTTGATAGGCAACGAAAAGCGACGAGATTTTTTAATTCCTACATTTGACGAATGAGGTAGAAACATCACTGACCGTTGCCGTCGCTGGCATTCGACTGCTGAAGCTCAAGTACGAAGGTAATTTGATAGGCAACAAAAAGCGACGAGATTTTTTAATTCCTACATTTGTCGAATGAGGTAGGAACATCACTGACCGTTGCCGTCGCTGGCTTTCGATTACTGAAGCTTAAGTACCAAGGTAATTTGATAGGCAACAAAAAGTGACGAGATTTTTTAATTCCTACATTTGTCGAATGAGGTAGGTACATCACTGACCGTTGCCGTTGCTGGCATTCGACTGCTGAAGCTCAAGTACGAAGGTAATTTGATAGGCAACGAAAGTAACCAGACTTTTTATTTCCTTCATTTGCCGAATGACGTAAGAACATCACTTTCCGATGACGTCACTGGCTATCGACTGCTGTATCTCAAATACGAAGGTAATTCGATAGGAAACGGAAGGAACCAGACTTGGTATTTCCTACATTTGTCGAATGAGGTAGGAACATCACTGACCGTTGCCGTCGCTGGCATTCGACTGCTGAAGCTCAAGTACGAAGGTAATTTGATAGGCAACGAAAAGCGACGAGATTTTTTAATTCCTACATTTGTCGAATGAGGTAGGAACATCACTGACCGTTGCCGTCGCTGGCTTTCGACTACTGAAGCTTAAGTACCAAGGTAATTTGATAGGCAACAAAAAGTGACGAGATTTTTTAATTCCTACATTTGTCGAATGAGGTAGGAACATCACTGACCGTTGCCGTCGCTGGCATTCGACTACTGAAGCTTCAGTACGAAGGTAATTTGATAGGCAACAAAAAGCGACGAGATTTTTTAATTCCTACATTTGCCGAATGACGTCGGAACATCACTGACCGATGACGTCGCTGGCTTTCGACTGCTGTATCTCAAATACGAAGATAATTTGATAGGCAACAAAAAGCGACGAGGTTTTTAATTCCTACATTTGTCGAATGAGGTAGGAACATCACTGACCGTTGCCGTCGCTGGCTTTTGACTGCTGAAGCTCAAGTACCAAGGTAATTTGATAGGCAACAAAAAGCGACGAGATTTTTTAATTCCTACATTTGTTGAATGAGGTAGGAACATCACTGACCGTTGCCGTCGCTGGCTTTCGACTACTGAAGCTTCAGTACGAAGGTAATTTGATAGGCAACAAAAAGCGACGAGGTTTTCAATTCCTACATTTGTCGATTGAGGTAGGAACATCACTGACCGATGACGTCACTGGCTTCCGACTGCTGAAGATCAAGTACAAAGGTAATTTGATAGGCAACGAAAAGCGACGAGATTTTTTATATCCTTCATTTGCCGAATGACGTAGGAACATCACTGACCGATGACTACACTGGCTTTCGACTTCTGAAGCTCAAGTACGAAGGTATTTGATAGGCAACAAAAAACGACGAGATTCTTTAATTCCTACATTTGTCGAATGAGGTAGGAACATCACTGACCGTTGCCGTCGCTGGCTTTGACTGCGAAGCTCAAGTACGAAGGTAATTTGATAGGCACGAAAAAGCGACGAGATTTTTTAATTCCTACTTGTTGAATGAGGTAGGAAACATCACTGACCGTTGCCGTCGCTGGCTTTCGACTACTGAAGCTTCAGTACGAAGGTAATTTGATAGGCAACAAAAAGCGACGAGGTTTTTAATTCCTACATTTGTCGAATGAGGTAGGAACATCACTGACCGTTGCCGTCGCTGGCTTTTGACTGCTGAAGCTCAAGTACGAAGGTAATTTGATAGGCAACGAAAAGCGACGAAATTTTTTAATTTCCATATTGACGAATGAGGTAGGAACATCACTGACCGATGACGTCACTGGCTTTCGACTGCTGAAGCTCAAGTACGAAGGTAATTTGATAGGCAACAAAAAGCGACGAGATTTTTCAATTCCTACATTTGTCGATTGAGGTAGGAACATCACTGACCGATGACGTCACTGGCTTCCGACTGCTGAAGATCAAGTACAAAGGTAATTTGATAGGCAACGAAAAGCGACGAGATTTTTTAATTCCTACATTTGTCGATTGAGGTAGGAACATCACTGACCGATGACGTCACTGGCTTTTGACTACTGAAGCTCAAGTACAAAGGTAATTTGATAGGCATTGAAAGGAACCAGACTTTTTATTTCCTACATTTGACGAATGAGGTTGGAACATCACTGACCGATAACGTCGATGGCTTTCGACTGCTGTATCTAAGTACGAAGGTAATTTGATAGGCAACGGAATCTACCAGACTTTTAATTTCCTACATTTGTCGAATGAGGTAGGAACATCACTGACCGTTGCCGTCGCTGGCTTTTGACTGCTGAAGCTCAAGTACGAAGGTAATTTGATAGGCAACGAAAAGCGACGAAATTTTTTAATTTCCATATTTGACGAATGAGGTAGGAACATCACTGACCGATGACGTCACTGGCTTTCGACTGCTGAAGCTCAAGTACGAAGGTAATTTGATAGGCAACAAAAAGCGACGAGATTTTTCAATTCCTACATTTGTCGATTGAGGTAGGAACATCACTGACCGATGACGTCACTGGCTTCCGACTGCTGAAGATCAAGTACAAAGGTAATTTGATAGGCAACGAAAAGCGACGAGATTTTTTATATCCTTCATTTGCCGAATGACGTAGGAACATCACTGACCGATGACTACACTGGCTTTCGACTCTGAAGCTCAAGTACGAAGGTATTTGATAGGCAACAAAAAACGACGAGATTCTTTAATTCCTACATTTGACGACTGAGGTAGGAACATCACTAACCGTTGCCGTCGCTGGCTTCCGACTGCTGTATCACAAATACGAAGGTAATTTGATAGGCAACGAAAGGAACCAGACTTTTTATTTCCTTCATTTGCCGAATGACATCGGAACATCACTGACCGATGACGTCGCTGGCTTCCGACTGCTGCATCTTTAGTACGAAGGTAATTTGATAGGCAACAAAAAGCGACGAGATTTTTTAATTTCTACATTTGTCGATTGAGGTAGGAACATCACTGACCGATGACGTCATTGGCTTTCGACTGCTGAAGCTCAAGTACAAAGGTAATTTGATAGGCAACGAAAAGCGACGAGACTTTTTATATCCTTCATTTGCCGAATGACGTAGGAACAACACTGACCGATGACGTCACTGGCTTTCGACTGCTGTATCTCTAGTACGAAGGTTATTTGATAGGCAACGAAAAGCGAAGTGATTTTTAATTCCTACATTTCACGAATGAGGTGGGAACATCACTGACCGTTGCCGTCGCTGGCTTTCGACTGCTGTATCTCAAGTACAAAGGTAATTTGATAGGAAACAAAAAGCGACGAGATTTTTTAATTCCTACATTTGTCGATTGAGGTAGGAACATCACTGACCGATGACGTCACTGGCTTTTGACTGCTGAAGCTCAAGTACAAAGGTAATTTGATAGGCATTGAAAGGAACCAGACTTTTTATTTCCTACATTTGACGAATGAGGTTGGAACATCACTGACCGATAACGTCGATGGCTTTCGACTGCTGTATCTAAGTACGAAGGTAATTTGATAGGCAACGGAATCTACCAGACTTTTAATTTCCTATATTTGACGAATGAGGTAGGAACATCACTGACCGATGACGTCACTGGCTTTCGACTGCTGAAGCTCAAGTACGAAGGTAATTTGATAGGAAACGAAAAGCGACGAAATTTTTTAATTTCTACATTTGACGAATGAGGTAGGAACATCACTGACCGTTGCTGTCGCTGGCTCTTGGGTGCTGAAGCTCAAGTACGAAGGTAATTTGATAGGCAACGAAAAGCGACGAGATTTTTTAATTCCTACATTTGCCGAATGACGTAGGAACATCACTGATCGATGACTACACTGGCTTTCGATTTCTGAAGCTCAAGTACGAAGTTATTTGATAGGCAACAGAAAACGACGAGATTTTTTAATTCCTACATTTGACGACTGAGGTAGGAACATTACTGACCGTTGCCGTCGCTGGCTTCCGACTGCTGTATCACAAATACGAAGGTAATTTGATAGGCAACGAAAGGAACCAGACTTTTTATTTCCTTCATTTGCCGAATGACATCGGAACATCACTGACCGATGACGTCGCTGGCTTCCGACTGCTGTATCTCAAATACGAAGGTAATTTGATAGGCAACAAAAAGCGACGAGGTTTTTAATTCCTACATTTGACGAATGAGGTTGGAACATCACTGACCGATGACGTCGCTGGCTTTCGACTGCTGTATCTCAAATACGAAGGTAATTTGATAGGCAACAAAAAGCGACGAGATTTTTTAATTCCTACATTTGACGAATGAGGTAGGAACATCACTAACGGATGACGTCGCTTGCTTTTGTCTGCTGAAGTTCGAATACGGAGGTAATTTGATAGGCAACGAAAGGAACCAGACTTTTTATTTCCTTCATTTGCCAAATGACGGAGGAACATCACTGACCGATGACGTCACTTGCTTTTGTCTGCTGAAGTTCGAATACGGAGGTAATTTGATAGGCAACGAATGGAACCAGACTTTTTATTTCCTTCATTTGCCAAATGACGGAGGAACATCACTGACCGTGACGTCACTGGCTTTCGACTGCTGAAGCTCAAGTACGAAGGTTATTTGATAGGCAACAAAAAGCGACGAGGTTTTTAATTCCTACATTTGTCGAATGAGGTAGGAACATCACTGACCCTTGCCGTCGCTGGGTTTTGACTGCTGAAGCTCAAGTACGAAGGTAATTTGATAGGCAACGAAATCTACCAGACTTTTAATTTCCTATATTTGACGAATGAGGTAGGAACATCACTGACCGATGACGGCACTGGCTTGCGACTGCTGAAGCTCAAGTACGTAGGTAATTTGATAGGCAACGAAATCTACCAGACTTTCAAGTTCCTATATTTGACGAATGAGGTAGAAAATTTGCTGACCGTTGCCGTCGCTGGCTTTTGACTGCTGAAGCTCAAGTACGAAGGTAATTTGATAGGCAACAAAAAGCGACGAGGTTTTTATTCCCTTCATTTGCCGAATGACATCGGAACATCACTGACCGATGACGTCGCTGGCTTCCGACTGCTGTATCTTTAGTACGAAGGTAATTTGATAGGCAACAAAAAGCGACGAGATTTTTTAATTCCTACATTTGACGAATGAGGTAGGAACATCACTAACGGATGACGTCGCTTGCTTTTGTCTGCTGAAGCTCAAGTACGAAGGTAATTTGATAGGCAACGAAAAGCGAAGAGATTTTTAATTCCTACATTTCACGAATGAGGTGGGAACATCACTGACCGTTGCCGTCGCTGGCTTTCGACTGCTGTATCTCAAGTACAAAGGTAATTTGATAGGAAACAAAAGCGACGAGATTTTTTAATTCCTATTTGTCGATTGAGGTAGGAACATCACTGACCGATGACGTCACTGGCTTTTGACTGCTGAAGCTCAAGTACAAAGGTAATTTGATAGGCATTGAAAGGAACCAGACTTTTTATTTCCTACATTTGACGAATGAGGTTGGAACATCACTGACCGATGTCGTCGCTGGCTTTCGACTGCTGTATCTCAAATACGAAGGTAATTTGATAGGCAACAAAAAGCGACGAGATTTTTTAATTCCTACATTTGACGAATGAGGTAGGAACATCACTAACGATGACGTCGCTTGCTTTTGTCTGCTGAAGTTCGAATACGGAGGTAATTTGATAGGCAACGAAAGGAACCAGACTTTTTATTTCCTTCATTTGCCAAATGACGGAGGAACATCACTGACCGATGACGTCACTTGCTTTGGTCTGCTGAAGTTCGAATACGGAGGTAATTTGATAGGCAACGAAAGGAACCAGACTTTTTATTTCCTTCATTTGCCAAATGACGGAGGAACATCACTGACCGTGACGTCACTGGCTTTCGACTGCTGAAGCTCAAGTACGAAGGTTATTTGATAGGCAACAAAAAGCGACGAGGTTTTTAATTCCTACATTTGTCGAATGAGGTAGGAACATCACTGACCGTTGCCGTCGCTGGCTTTTGACTGCTGAAGCTCAAGTACGAAGGTAATTTGATAGGCAACGAAATCTACCAGACTTTTAATTTCCTATATTTGACGAATAAGGTAAGAACATCACTGACCGATGACGTCACTGGCTTTTGACTGCTGAAGCTCAAGTACGAAGGTTATTTGATAGGCAACAAAAAGCGACGAGGTTTTTAATTCCTACATTTGTCAAATGAGGTAGGAACATCACTGACCCTTGCCGTCGCTGGGTTTTGACTGCTGAAGCTCAAGTACGAAGGTAATTTGATAGGCAACGAAATCTACCAGACTTTTAATTTCCTATATTGACGAATGGTAGGAACATCACTGACCGTGACGTCACTGGCTTTTGCTGCTGAAGCTCAAGTACGAAGGTATTTGATAGGCAACAAAAAGCGACGAGGTTTTTAATTCCTACATTTGTCGAATGAGGTAGGAACATCACTGACCCTTGCCGTCGCTGGGTTTTGACTGCTGAAGCTCAAGTACGAAGGTAATTTGATAGGCAACGAAATCTACCAGACTTTTAATTTCCTATATTTGACGAATGAGGTAGGAACATCACTGACCGATGACGGCACTGGCTTGCGACTGCTGAAGCTCAAGTACGTAGGTAATTTGATAGGCAACGAAATCTACCAGACTTTCAAGTTCCTATATTTGACGAATGAGGTAGGAACATCACTGACCGATGACGTCACTGGCTTTCGACTGCTGAAGCTCAAGTACGAAGGTAATTTGATAGGCAACGAAAAGCGACGAAATTTTTAATTTCTACATTTGACGAATGAGGTAGAAACATCACTGACCGTTGCCGTCACTGGCTTTCGACTGCTGAAGCTCAAGTACGAAGGTAATTTGATAGGCAACGAAAAGCGACGAAATTTTTTAATTTCTACATTTGACGAATGAGGTAGAAACATCACTGACCGTTGCCGTCGCTTGCTTTTGTCTGCTGAAGTTCGAATACGGAGGTAATTTGATAGGCAACGAAAGGAACCAGACTTTTTATTTCCTTTATTTGCCAAATGACGGAGGAACATCACTGACGATGACGTCACTTGCTTTGGACTGCGTATCTCAAGTACGAATGTATTTGATAGGCAACGAAATCTACCAGACTTTCAATTTCCTATTTGACGAATGAGGTAGGAACATCACTGACCGTGACGTCACTGGCTTTTGACTGCTGAAGCTCAAGTACGAAGGTTATTTGATAGGCAACAAAAAGCGACGAGGTTTTTAATTCCTACATTTGTCGAATGAGGTAGAAACATCACTGACCCTTGCCGTCGCTGGGTTTTGACTGCTGAAGCTCAAGTACGAAGGTAATTTGATAGGCAACGAAATCTACCAGACTTTTAATTTCCTATATTTGACGAATGAGGTAGGAACATCACTGACCGATGACGGCACTGGCTTGCGACTGCTGAAGCTCAAGTACGTAGGTAATTTGATAGGCAACGAAATCTACCAGACTTTCAAGTTCCTATATTTGACGAATGAGGTAGGAACATCACTACCGTTGCCGTCGCTGGCTTCGACTGCTGTATCAACAATACGAAGGTAATTTGATAGGCAAACGAAAGGAACCAGACTTTTTTATTTCCTTCATTTGCCGAATGACATCGGAACATCACTGACCGATGACGTCGCTGGCTTCCGACTGCATCTTTAGTACGAAGGTAATTTGATAGGCAACAAAAAGCGACGAGATTTTTTAATTTCTACATTTGTCGATTGAGGTAGGAACATCACTGACCGATGACGTCATTGGCTTTCGACTGCTGTATCTCTAGTACGAAGGTTATTTGATAGGCAACGAAAAGCGAAGTGATTTTTAATTCCTACATTTCACGAATGTGGTGGGAACACTCACTGACCGTTGCCGTCGCTGGCTTTCGACTGCTGTATCTCAAGTACAAAGGTAATTTGATAGGAACAAAAAGCGGCCGAGATTTTAATTCCTACATTTGTCGATTGAGGTAGGAACATCACTGACCGATGACGTCACTGGCTTTTGACTGCTGAAGCTCAAGTACAAAGGTAATTTGATAGGCATTGAAAGGAACCAGACTTTTTATTTCCTACATTTGACGAATGAGGTTGGAACTCACTGACCGATACGTCGATGGCTTTCGACTGCTGTATCTAAGTACGAAGGTAATTTGCTAGGCAACGGAATCTACCAGACTTTTAATTTCCATATTTGACGAATGAGGTAGGAACATCACTGACCGATGACGTCACTGGCTTTCGACTGCTGAAGCTCAGTACGAAGGTAATTTGATAGGAAACGAAAGCGACGAAATTTTTAATTTCTACATTTGACGAATGAGGTAGGAACATCACTGACCGTTGCTGTCGCTGGCTCTTGGGTGCTGAAGCTCAAGTACGAAGGTAATTTGATAGGCAACGAAAAAGCGACGAGATTTTTAATTCCTACATTTGCCGATGACGTAGGAACATCACTGATCGATGACTACCACTGGCTTTCGATTTCTGAAGCTCAAGTACGAAGTTATTTGATAGGCAACAGAAAACGACGAGATTTTTAATTCCTACATTTGACGACTGAGGTAGGAACTCACTGACCGTTGCCGTCGCTGGCTTCCGACTGCTGTATCACAATACGAAGGTAATTTGATAGGCAACGAAAGGAACCAGACTTTTTATTTCCTTCATTTGCCGAATGACATCGGAACATCACTGACCGATGACGTCGCTGGTTCCGACTGCTGTATCTCAAATACGAAGGTAATTTGATAG